>CM021782.1:11171803-11331795 GCA_011076525.1 Nettapus auritus
AATAATAATAATAATAATAATAATAATAATAATAATAATAATAATAATAATAATAATAGCAGTATTTTTCTTTTTTTTTTTTTTTTTTTTCCATTGCTTTAAATGATCACCCAACTTTTATACCCTGATCAGCATCCACCAACATCCTGCACAGCACAGCATGCCCCCTCACCACCAAACCATCCTTTGCCATCCCATCTCTAACAGCACTTGTATAGGTCTACAAAACCACTGCCCAGAGCTCTGGGCTGCACAAAGTTTTTGGCATGGGTAACAGGGAGATGGTTTAGGGACAATTCCTGTGGTTATGGTAGCATCATGCAGGATCAGCAGCACACCAACAGCATCCCCAGCACCCAAACTCCGGTGTGATCTCCCTGCACTGCAGCCTTGCATCTCCCAGGCAGGTTGCGGTGGGATGAGAAGAAGCTCTCTGATGTGCTGTCCCACACAGCCCTGCTAGAAAGCAGCTTCACTGCACAGAAAACTATTTTCTGTACAGGGAAGTATTACCAATCCTTCTCTGTCATCAGTCTTGTTGGGCTCTCCCCGACTTGTCTGAAGAAAGTGAAACGTGATTTATTGTCTGACAAAAAAAGAAAAAAAAGAGAGAGGAGCAGTGCAGAGCAGCCACACAACAGATCAAGCACTTGGGGAGCAGAAAAGGAGGTACCTGGGATGGAAGGTGCCATAGGGAAACAGCACTTCACATTGATCAGAGTCTGATGGCCCAAGAATCTGAATTTAATTAGGCTACAAAAATCTAATTAGGCTATAAAAATCAGGAAAATTGGTGCATGAGGCACGGGGTAAAAGTATGAATTACACCAAAAAAAAAAAAATAAAATAAAATAAAAATCACTTCTTTGCAAGCAAAGGAACTTCCCCTCCCAGCTGGCACTTCAGCCTGGGACTGGCAGCAGGGAAGCTCAGCATGATGTTGGGAAATAGGAAAGCGGCTTAAGAGACCAGAGCCGAGGCTGGGATGGCTCCAGCACTGACCTGTCCCAACCCCATTGAGGCATCTCCTCACCAGGCCTGTGCGAGCAGGAGGTTACCTTGCAGACAAACAGACCTGGTCAGAGAGGTGAGGCTGCAGCCAAAAAGCAGTTGACAAAAGGTAGGGAGGAGACTCAAAATATACACACATCAAGTGTGTAACCAAGCGTAAAACCAAGCACGTGCTCCCTGGTAGTTTTCTGCATGCAAGAAGCCACTTCCAAATTTTCCTAGTACATACCAAGAAAGCCATAAAGTTACACACTCTCCAAGATTCCAGGTATTTAATTTTCATTACTTTTTAAATAATGCAATTTGCAGACACACCAAATTCACACTTTCTGGAATTCCAGCAACATTTGGATGTACACAAGATGTGGTGTTTCAGCAGCATGCAGGCACCTCAGCTCTGCAACAGCCTACAAAATAAGAAGGAAATAATACATCCCCTACAATAGGGGATTTAAGGGTAGAGACTAAAATTAAGGGTATGGTTTGAACTGAAACTCAAGGCTATAGATGGTTTGCAAATCTAAGCCCAGGTGTTGTAATTGAGTCACCTGGCTGCATTGCATGCATACAGTGCCTTTAGATTTTCTTTTTAAGGAGCTGAATCAGCAGATCCCATCAGTTCCCACAGCCTTAGCTGCAGGTTAGCAAGAGGAGCTCGAATTCAGCACAGCGCTTACCCAGTGTCATTCTGGATTGGGGTGGAGGGGTGAAGCCTGAGAACAATTCTGATGTCAGAAGCAATCAGGAGATGCGAGGAGGTTCCACACAGACACAGAATTGGTGATGAAACCACTAGGTGTTTTGCATCTCGTTACACTGGAGGACTCCACTTTGTAACCATGCAGCCCATTGGTGTTAAACACATTCTTGTACCCGAGCGTAAGATTGTATTTAAACATGGCAAGAACCATTAAATCTGCCCTGGTGGCAAGGCAGGTGACCTCCCTTACCTCAGGTGGGAAACCAGCACATCCGGCCTCTGATGCATCTCTCAGATATGCCAACTTGTTAGGTGATAATTGACACGCAATAAATCTGGTTTTTAGCTCAGTTAATTACCAGCATTGCACTCATGAGTAATATGATAGCATTTAAGGTGTGGCGCATTTTCCATTACAGAGCCCTGGCTGCATGAATTCCATGAGAAAAGTTTTCTCCTGGCTGCAGCTTTGCAGCAGGCAGCCCCGCTCCAGACTGAGCTTTGAACCCCAAAGCATCCCCCAAAACGTCACGCTGCAGCGTTTTCTGCAGAGCAGCCCTTGGGGCTGCACCGACACACGCCTCCAGCACTGCTGTCAGTGAACCCAGGCTAATTTCATACCACTCCCAGCCTTCCCCCTTCTGTAACACCATGGCACTTGCATCAGTGTCAGCAATACCGGATGGATTGAAGGGTATTATGCCTAAAAAAACAAGGAAATATTGCAACCGAGCCAAAGACTTAAGAAAAACCAAGTCTGAGGAACTGAGCACTCAGGTTCCCAGCTGGAAATTGTTCTGAAAGCGTGGTTCAGTTCAGTGCAGCAGCAAATTTAAAGTTTGTGGCAAACGAAAACACAAAGCTCCAACAGGAGGAAGAGCTCTAGGAAAGGACAAAGCGAGAACACTTCTGCGATACAACAGCAAGCTCAAAACACAACATCTGTAATCCAGACCTCACACAGCTCTTTGGTGTATTCTCAGCAGAGCACAGCCCATTGAAACAAGCTTATCTGCTGGAAAAGCTGCTTTTCCAAAATACCCTTTTGCAGGCAGGTATTTTCAGTGGAACCTGCATCAAGGCTCAGTGCAGAGAAGCTTTTTTCTTAACAAGCTAGAGGATAAAAATGCCCATACCCTCCAGAAGTCCTTGAGGCAGAAGCATTCAGCTACGATGGGAAAGGACAACTGCACTGGGGCTTCAAACCCAGGGTCATTCATGTCCTTAACTGTCCTGGAGCTTCTGATGGAAGAAGAGGGCTTTGCACGGTTACACAGGCACTGCACAGGGAAGGAGAGGAAAGCAAAGCCTGCACTCAGCTCCTTGACCCAACCCAAGGTCCACAAGAGGCAAACACCCACAGACCAGCTCCAGCCACAGGCTGTCTTACAATCAGGGCAGCATCAGGCCCTAGGTCTGATCCAGAACCAAGAAGTTCCTCTGGGGAACTTCTTCCCCAGAGGAGCCCAAAAAGCTCTGCCCTGCAGGGCCTCCAACACAGCCCAGCCACACGTGGAAAGCCTCAGCTTCAGCCCAGCCTGCAAACATTTCAGCATCCCACCCCCTGGGAACTCTGCAGCAGGAACACAAGGCAACCAGCAGCTGTTTTGGTTTTTTTTTTCCATCTTCATCACATTTGAACCCTCCACCTCCAGGACAAGGCTGTACAGCTGCTCCCATGCACAGATTTAGTCAGGGCTGCCTGAAGCCGTACCCCTGTTCTCCTATAAAGAGGGACCCAACACATTACTACCCAACCTCACAGCAATCTCAACCTCACTGCTTTCAAACTGACACTTTTCTGTCAAAGAGACAGAAAATAGAGAAAAAAAATTCCCTGCAGATTCTCATCTTCCTTCTGTAGCCTCCTCAAGCCATTGTTTTGCAGTACAAGTATTTCAGCTCTCACTGTACCAGGGAACAGGATTAGACAGGTCACTGTGGAATCAGATTACAGACTTTTACCTTTTTAACTTCTCTTCTCAGCACGTAGGCTCGAGAACTGACACCCGGCGAGGGAGCAGGCAAGGGACAGGCAAGGGTGGAGGTGGCCGCCAAACGTCAGTGATTCAGAGCGATTTGCCAAGTCATTGGAAGTTCTCACGATTCCAGGACCTAAAACAAAGAATCGGATGGGCTAAAATTAAAGGGTGCAGAAGCTAAGAATTTTACCCAGCCCATACAGGCAATACAGGGAGTAGAGTATGAGAAAGCATCCTGCTAGAACGTTGTCCCAAAGGGCTTTATTTCCCAGGCGGTTCAGAATTGCATTCACCCTCCCAGCTCCCCAGGAAGATGTCCCAGGCTGGTCTGGGAGACATCAAGAGACAGGACAGGTAAAGAGCCCATTCCAAAGGGTAGTCACTCCAGTAAAAGCCCACGTCAAACTTGTTATGTCTGTTTCTAATTTAGACCTATTAAAGCTCATTACAAACTTTTCTGATAGCTCAAGATAGCTTACACTCACTTTCCCTATTGCAAACGGAACAGGGCTGCCTGTCCCCACAGCTCCCGCTCAGGAGTGTCATACAAATTAGATAATAGATGCTCGAAACATCTTTATTATTATTCAAAACACCTATTAAAACTGAGCCTTGTCACTGTAGTTAGCATGACTCCTACTATATATTCATTGTAGTTAGCATTACTCCTACAACACATTCGCTATTAATATCAGCTCTATTTGGCTTTGAGTGCAACATTTTTTCCCCCCATGAAGCACAGAAGTCACTGGATTTATTGTTATAATTAGACTCAAAACACAGGGAGCACAAAATGCCTCGCCCAAATTTACATGAGGCGGCCCTGGCAGAGAGCAAATTCCTTTTCCCAGTAGATCAGTGCCCTAATCAATGAACCGTTCTCCTTCTATTAATCTCCCAAATGACATGAAAAAATATTAATTACCAAATTAATTAGCTTGTGTTGTTTTCCTTGTTCCCCAATTACGTATACATTCATTAACGTTGTTCCCTACCACCTCGTTACTTCAAGTCGTAGGAATGCCCAGGTGTTAAGAGAACCTGTGCAGACCTGAACTGCCTCAAGTCCAGGCAGTGCCGCGTGTGGGACACGCAGGTCCTTAGCTGGACCCAGAAGAAAAATCCCATCTCATCCTGCACCCATACCAGGCAGCACAGCATGCCCATGAGCTCTGCCAAGTGATGGAGCACCAAGGAACCCCCATTTATTCTGGGACCCAAAGGCCAACAAGGATGTGGTGCGAAACACCATGTCCATGAAATGCCCAAGACACATGGTCACAAACCACAAAGATGCTCTGGCTTTTAGAAAAGGCAAATTTCGTTGCTTTTTCTAGCAAATCCCAAGAAGCCAAAATGCAAAATTAAATAATCCCACATCTCCACTGCAAAGTATTGCTCATGAGAAACATCACAGCATTCAGGGGGTGCCTTGCTTTGTGGCCCTCTGTCCATCTCACAGGGGCAACATGCTTGAGGGGAAGCACTGCTCGCTCCCAAGGCTGCAGAGCAAAACCAGGACAGATTTCCCTCAAATAACACCAGCCTCTAATGTCAATTTGGGGTCTAATCCCCAGGGGCACACTTTGTACAATTTGGTCACAAAACTTCTGAAGAATGCTCAAATATACGATTTTAGCTGAGACATCCCCATTTGAGCAATTTGTCTCTCCCAGTCACAGGGATAACGAAGACAAACTGGTGCAAGCTGCACACCGAGAAGTAGAGATGCTGAGGTTGTTCCCCTGTTAAGGGAATCGTGCACTAAAAACACATTTCTTTAATGGCATTCTTATGGTATGTACAATATATATTAAATTTGTGATGGCTTCATCACACAAAGAGCAGAAACCTCCAGTATTAATTTCCACAGTCACACAGCCATTTCATGCCTTGTGGCGCTTTTAAGGGTCCTTTCCTACATTGTGCAGCCTCTCCAATTTAGCCACAGGCTGCCTCCTGCCCACCCCTCCAACAGACACCCACAAGGAGGCAGAAACAAGAGAAAAACAATAATTTTAACCAAAAGCCAGAGCAGGCAGGTCTCTATTGTCCCAGATGAACCTCAAATGAAGGGCATCAGCACACCAAGGGCTGGAGCCACCTTCTGCAGGTGCTCTGCTGGGGACCTCGTGGTGCTGAGCCCACCCCAGCAGCAGCCTCATGCCACCCGAGCCAGCCCTGCCACCAGCCCAGTTTCTGAAGGGCTCCAGGGCTGCTTCAGACATTTTGGCATATCCCAAAATGGCCCAGAACACCTTCGTTAATAAAGCTTCTGAGATAAAGACTAACGCAATCCCTTTCACAGGCTTCTGCTGGGTAATTACAAGCCTATCACTTCTGAGTTAATTACACGCAGCTCGAGATGTTATTACGTGCAGATGGAAAAACACATCCTACCCGAAACAAGTTCCTTCTGCCCTTAGCTGGCTGATAGATAAATATTTCCAGTGAAGAGGAAAGCTGGGAAATCTCCTTTCCAACAGCGAGCTTGCTGTTGTGCAACGCTGCTCCCTTCGGAAAAGGGAGCTGGGACCCAGAACACCTCAGGGGAAAGGAGCCCATGAACTGGGGGTCATGGTGACTGCACCATTCACACCTCCAGGGCTGAGCCAGGCACTCAGGGAGAGGAACCCACGTCATCTGGAGCACCAGGAGCATTATTTGTTCCAGAACCTCGCAGATGGGTCACTGGGGAGCCCCAGATGGGCACCTGCAGGCAGCCGGTGGCAAAAGGTGATTTTCTCCTAGCAGTAACAGGGAGGGATAATAGGAATAGGGAGTGACTGAACAGTAGCAAGCCTTGGCTCCTTAGAAACTTAGCTTCATTTTCAGCTGATACCCAAAGAATCCCACTCCTTGCTTTGTGGGGGGCAGTTTCTGAAGGCAGAACGTTTCCAGACAGCACATGTAGGACACGCACTGTGGAAGCCCACACAAAGGCATGAGGAAGACAATTTCCCCCTCCCCCCACCCCCATACTGCTGCTCTATTTTAAGCAGAGAATTTTGGAAAAGAAAACACGTGAAGAAACCCTGTCAAGCTGCACCGATTAATAAGTGCCAAACAGATGCACACCATCCTCTGCAGGATGATGTATGCGACAGGCCAGGGCAAACCCCAGCAAATGCATTTCCGAGCTCACCGCCTGAGGGCTCAAACAGGTAGCGACAGAGAGGGGGGGGAAATCACAATTATAAAAAGAAACTGTCGGGGAAAACACTGAAAACAAGCAGGCGAGAAAAGTGACAGTCGGGTTCAACAACGGAGGTGGTGAAAGGAGCTGGAAACAAATAGCTGCCAGCAGCGTGATGTGCTCAGGAGGGGTGGCAGCCTGGATAACGGCGCAGCCTGGGGGCACAAGGGCAGTTTGGCCATGGGGACCCATGGGCAGCCCCCCTGGGGATGGTTTCCTACAGCTACCAGGGCCAGGGTGGCTCTGCTGTGCACCCACAACAGGGGCACACACAGAGCTGTGCACGGAGCAGTGGCTCAGCTCTTGGAAAGCTGCTCAGCTCTTGTTAACAGCTCCGAGATGGAGAGAATTCACCCTCCCCCTCCTCACAAGCTAATCCGGTATTTAATTAAACTCCAGGTAAAAAGAAACACGTGGTATTTTCCAGTGTGAACTTTGCTGGTGGCTGTTTCCAGCCCTGGGTCTCCCTCTGCTTCCGGAAGCTGGGAGCGTTCAGGTATCAAACACCTTCTTGGAAAGGTGCATCACCTCCTCTCCTGCCACTCACCCCATTTAGGCACCACTTCTGGACTGAGTCAATACTTGAAATATTTGCCATCGATGTGTCAGGCATGCAAATTAGCATTTAAGTCCTGATGCTTGTACCCAATTAAAGGCTTCTTAATCTCCCGATGCTCAGCCAGGACAGCGCTGCCAAGGAGGAGCCGTTCCCAGCCTGCACTTCGCTCCTGGTCCCTGCTACACAAAAAGTCTGCCTTTTTCAGAGATCCTCACTAAAACCAGCCCCACTCCCTGCCCGGAGCCCCGGCAGCCCCTGCCCTTCCAGCTGATCCAGTGGAGCGCCCGTGCAGCTGCTCGGGCACATTTTTGCCATTGCGCACCCACCCCTGCACCCAGGCAGGAGGAATGCAGCGCAGTCAGTCCTGTTTGCTTGTGAAAAACGTCTGCCTTTGCTATCAAGCACAGAACTGAAACCATTTTTGAGACATTTGCTGACCCTCCACACCCACTTTGCAGTATGTGAGGCCGGTAATTATTTACCCAGCAAAATATTAAATAAGGAGAGGAAAAAAAGCTTTCAGGACAAGCAGAGCTACTTATCATTTCCTTCAATCTAGGGTTGGGTTTTGGAGAGTCATTTGCCTACAGGTGACTGACAGCAGAGTTTTATGATGAAATGCTGTTTGCAAAAACATCTTGCCTAAAAATGGTTCCAGCAGAGCGAATAAATTCCATCGGCTAATCTGACGCTGCCACCCACAAAACCTATTGCTCATAGATACAGATGTATCAGGCCAAGATGCGGCACCAGCAGTGGGAGAACTGATTTAACTGATACCCTGATAAATTCTGCACCTTTGGAACAGCAATGCCAGACACTGATATTATTGCAAGCTGCCCTCGGAGAGCCAGGGATTACACCATGAATTACAAGGCACAGACCAGCACTGCGTGGCCCATTCTCAGTCTCAAGCATCTTTGCATGCCCAGGCCACCACCCTCAGGGTGCTGCTGCCTCTGGGCACATGCTCCTCCCTGGGGTGCTTGCAGTGGGCAAGTGTCGTGCATGAGACAAGAAGGAACGTGTTTCTCCTTTGTGATGCATTAGGACTCCAAAAAGCACTTCCTCGGAGAAAGCCTTTTTTCAAACTGCCTGAGACAACAATAATGCAAATGCACAGAATGGTTTCCTCATTTCCAAAGCGAGGAATTAACATTAAGTGCATTTTTCATCCTGTTCTTGCAGGAGCAAGGAACTATTCCCATTCTGCACAGTGGGAAACCGAGCTACAAGGAGATAAAGCAATGGGCCCAAGGTTTCCAAAGACCACCAGTAGCAAAGTGGAAACTGGGAGTCTGCATTCCACTGCTATCTCCAGTCAGCACTATTAAAGTGTAGCAAGGCATCGTATTTTTAAGACAGAAGCCCGAGAATGTTACAAAACTTAGATTAGCTTTAGAAAGCAGCACACAAAGATATCCTTGAAGTTCATGAGCCCATCGGCACACTCAGATTAAAGTTTCCTAAGGAGGTTATTTGAGAATTCTCAAATAACAGCAGGTCATTGAAACACCCTCTCGCCCAGCTGAAGAGGCCTGCTTTGCTCTCCAAAAGGCCCCCTGAATATTCAGAAAACCCTTATTGAAAATGAGCATATAAGCACAGGAATAAATGCAACCCCTTCAGCCCAACGTCTCAAACTCCATCAGCCCTTTGAAGAGTAGCCTCTCTCACTAAGGAGGGGATTCACCCCTTCACCTACTGCCTTATTCCCTTGGGGTTTGATGGAGAGAGCTGGAGGCTTACATCCCATCCTAAAATAAAGGTCTGAGGCTGATGGGTTGTGTTGTTTAGTTAGACTTCACTTCTGTATGGCTAAATAGCCGTGCCAAGTTTCACTTGAGTTACAGATGAGCAACTTTATTCACAAAGCTTCAAATACTTCTCTACCAACCTGAGCAACGTGCTCAGCAAACACAAGGGCTCCCATTGCCATTGCAAGGCCCCGGTGCAGGTGACAGTGGGCTCCAGCCCAAGCCAGGTCCCCTGCCCTCCTCGCCCTGTGCCACCCTCCCCTGGGCAGGGCCATCCACCCCCCTGCTCCATCCAAGGGCAGCTACCTGGAAAACACTAGTTTTATATAGCCTTTTTTCCATTCCATTTCATACTAAAACCAGACCCCCAGAAGACTCCCGAATGATCCAGTTCAGGTCAAAGCGTGGTTTCTGTGAACTTTCATCACTTCAGGCCTCCGAGGAGCTTCCCATGCTCCTGCCCCTAGGTTAGCTCACGCTTGCTGCTCTGTCCCTATGAGACTCTCAGGCCACAAATCCACATCGGGACTGGGAGCAGATGCAAGTCAAAAAATTCACACAGGGTAGAGATTTTAGAGATTTACAGAAACATAAGGCAGGGAAGCTAATTAAACCAGCTCGGGTGTTCCCTGCACCTCAGGCTAGTGTCAGGAAAAAAAAAAAAACCCACATGTGCACACACAGAGGGAGGCAATAGCCCATAATATGCACCCCGGTGCTTCTCGGAGGCTTTTACCTAAGCGTTGCCACAGCAATGTGTACATAAGCCTGTCCTTGCTCTGAACCGCAGTCAGCAGCCTGACGCGGCGCCCAGCGGTGGGTGGACAGGTACCTGTCAGAGCAGACGGGGTTTGCTCGGGGGCAAAACCCAAACGCTGCTCTGGCTGCAGAGCTGGGTCCTGCTGGCAGCCCCTTCCCTGGGGGGAGAACTGGAAACCCTGAGAAGAGCGAGCCTGGGAGGCACCAGAAGGCTCTGTGTAGACCCAAACCCACCTGCACTTGGGAGGAAAAGAGGAGGAGGCTGGAACCAGGAGCGTGTGACAATGTGTAAGT
This sequence comes from Nettapus auritus, assembly GCA_011076525.1. Lineage (NCBI taxonomy): Eukaryota > Metazoa > Chordata > Aves > Anseriformes > Anatidae > Nettapus > Nettapus auritus. The sequence goes on from CM021782.1 coordinate 11,182,062, forward strand.
GCAGAGCAGGAATATTTTATTTCAGGAATATTTTATTTCAAGTTCCAGGATTCAGTTCCCACAGCCCAGTAAAGGAGCCCCATGGTTAACCTCCTGCTCTGCAGCCCTGGAAGGAAACCTGTAAATGTGCTGAAAATCTGCAAGGCTCATTGGGTTTACTGGAGGAAAACCTCCGAGCTCCACTGGGCTGTCTGTTCCTTGTTCCACGTGGGTCCTGCTGCTTCTTTCACTTAACATGGCCGATGGTGCCATACCAGAGCTGGGGGCAGCAGCAAGCTCCTGCATGCCTTCTTCCCTTCCCAATGCAACAGGATCAATACTCAAGGGATTCACATCACTGGGCCAGGCTCCAAACTCCAGCACTTTCCAAAGCAGTTTTGTTGGAACTGGCTACTTAATTAGCAAAAATCCACAGGTTTAATTTAGGAAGAAATGTTATTTCCAAGTTAATGAGAGAAATATTTTAATTACAGTAGTTAACAGGTTATGCCTGTGCCAAAATGCTCCCCTGGGATGGCCGTGTGTTTTCCCAAATGTCAAGCAAGGGAGAGCAGAAGAGGGAAAGGGGGAAACAGGAGGGGAATACTGCAGAGAGGGAGACAAGCAGCAAGGAAAGGCTTTTGTAAAAGCTCAGCAAACGTCTCAAGCCCCTGGTCAGTCATCAGCCAACATGAAAAGATGGACCAGATAAACCAGGTAGCCACTGTGTCTCGTTTACCGCCCAACAGTTGGCAAAAACCAAGGGGCAGGAAGCTTTCTCCTTTGAAGGCAGCTGCTGGGGGCGGTATTTGTTTTCTCTGCATGGCTCAACAGAAATATGACTTTCCTCATCAATTCTGCAGACAGCAGTAAGTAGTGTTTGCTCTTGAGTCGAGTTTCTTTCCTGCTGCAGTCTCTGTAAAGCACCCAGGTCCCTCTCCCTCTCGGAAACCCCTCAGGTCTGCTCAATGACCGCAAGCCCACAGCCACCAGGCAGCACCGTAAAAATAGCAGTGGTTTTACTGACATGGCCTGATATGCAAAGTAGCCATAGCTGGCAGGTGAATCACTGATCCACACCATCTAAGGACGGGTTCTCAAGTCTTTATTATTCCTGAATCACATCTGCTCATACACACCACCAGGTTCTTCACATCTACTGTTATTAGTGAATAGCCAAAGGAAGAATGGCTTCAGCTGCCTTAGAAAAACATTTCCTCCTCTTTTCAGCTTTTACAAGGAAGGGTCCAGCAGCAGGCTCCCCAACAAGTCATTGCATCTGTTGGGATTTAAGATTTCAGCTACTCAAAGTAATTAAGAGGTTAAAAAGCAGAGAAAGAAAGAGAGGACTAAAATAAAACTGGACTCATTGTTTACTTCCCCATGTTGGTTTTTAGATGCTATCAAGCTCCTAACCAGGAACTCAAACAGCAGGGACTCACTTTGATAAAATATATCCTTCCTCCCTGCTGCAGGCATCGGGTAGGAGCTCCTGCGGGCTCATGGTCCTATCCCTCAGCATTCCCCAAATCAGGACAGACTGGGATTTTCCAGTCACACAAACACCAAACACTCCTTTGGGCTCACAAATCCCAGGACCAACCCACAAGACCTGGAAAACTGTTGGTGCTTGGCTCACTGAGGCAATTCCCTTCCCTCCTCGTGAATAAAGGTTGGCTGGAGCCCTAAGTTCTCAATACATTTGATCAAATACAACTTCAGAACACACAAAAGTAAACTTTTCAGCAAGTCAAGTACTCCCTCAGCCCTTCCGTAATGGCAAAGAGCTAGTAACAGCCTATAAAAACTTCTAGCTCCATCTCTTTGCAGGAAGCAATAGAGCGGTTTCTGCTGGGCATCCACCGCCTGGGGAAATAACGGCAGCGAACCAGGATGGGAGGAGGCATTCCAGGGATCTCCACGGACCTCATCGACCCAAGGTGGCCACTCCATCCGCTGGCAGGGCTGGCTGTGAGGCAACGTGCACGGCGGCCTCCAGCCCGCGCCTCCCTCCTGACGGGAGGCCCACCTTCAGCTCCTCGCCACGCCGCGGCCTGTCGAGATGATGGATGCCATCAACACGCGGGGTGCACGCTGGCTGCACGCTAAGCCACCTGTGTCATCTGTCAGTCCTCAAGAAGACACTGCTAACCACAGCTTCAAATTTCCTGAAACTGGAGATAATTGTTGGTTTTGGCCAGGCTCTGAAATGTGCCCAGAGCACCAGGCTCAAAGGCTCCTCGGGAGCGCGTGATTTAATAGGAGACGAGAAACCCTGACTCCAACAAGGCTGCAGGCTGGAGGGAGGCTCCAATATACTTCAACAAGCTGCGTTATTGCTTTTTAATATTCCTCCTAAACCACCTCCGCTTCAAATGCCAGACCAAAGCACCGGTTAAGGACTGGGAGCTGTGATTAAAGCAAAGCCATTCCTGCCGCTTGCAAAGCCACACGTCTCCCTGCGTGCACAGGCCTGGGGGGCTGTCACCAGCTGTCACCCCCCCAGGGAAGCACTGAGGCCTGGAAACCAGCAGACATTTGGGGGAAAAAGCCTTGGGAATGGGAGCAGGGCACAGCTTCAATGCCCCTGGACACAGATTTGGCAAAACCTCCTGAAGTGGAAGTTTTAACTTCCCAGGCAGAGCCCAGGTGCCCTCAGGATGGGAGTTGAACTGGGTTGCCTGAGTTTGGGGTTGTGTTTTCCTCCAGGTAGGAAGGGAAAAAGGTTTTGCCTTTTATTTTATTTTTTTAATGCACACCAAGGCCTCCAGCGACCATGTAGCCAGCTCCGTGTGGAACACACAGGGCAGCAAATAAGGTGCTGATGCAGGTGGCACACTCCTGAGCTCAGAGCTGCCAGGATCAGGGGGTGCTTCAAGCAGAGTGAATGAGAGCACCCCTTAAGACTCCTCAGCCTGTATTTCCTGGGCAGCATAGTCTTGTTTTCAGCCAGAGCCACAACACCCAGCCATCCTCAGCTGCAGCAAGGATGTCATGGGGCTCCTTCTGCTTCCACCCCTCCTCTAGCTGGCTCTTTGGCAAAGCAGTGACCCCAAGCCTCCCTCTTTTTTATTGCTGGCCAAACAGCCACAGCCTCAAGATGTTCCTTCTCTCATTGTGCGCCTCATCCAAAGCCAATATTTAGATTGCACTTTGCCCGGACAGGCTGCACGTACCCCAGCAAGGTCTGCTGCACACCTTGGACACAGGGGGAAGGAGGGACTTTGTGTGCCACCACAGGTCACCCTTCACTGCTTCAGCCCTGGGAAGGTGGCACAGGACCACCAGCACTTCCCTCCACTGCTCAGACCCACCAACAGAGCCGGGGACCCCTCGGAGCTGCGCTCAGCAACCCCGGAGAGCGAAGGAGTTAAAGCAGGCTCATTGCTGAGGGATTTCTCCGTAATCTGTACACATGTCATGGGGATCAGGGCTGTGGGTGGTAGTGCTAGTCTGTGGCAGTTGTTCAGGCCCATGGCTCAGCACCTGACTCGCTCCGAAAGCCCTCTTATCCAAGCAGTTTTCAAATTTAATTAAGAGGGACCTATGACGGGCTTAACTCCGCTGCTGTGCCGGCCCGAAAGCTCATTCAGGAGCTCTGCACAAAGGCTGGAGGGAGCGGTGTCACAGCAGAGGGACCGCAGGGACACGGGAGGGGTTGCGGAGTTTCACCCAAAACCACCAAGTAACAGCTGGGGAGGGGGGAAGCGAAGGTGATGCCGAGAGCAAGAGGTCAGATTCTTTTCTGCCGAGGTAATGGTGGAACCAAGAGGAAATGCAGGTTAATAAAAAACGGGCTCCGCTGGTTAAAGTTTGCCTGAGTGTGCAGAGTACCCACAGCCCCCACCCCACAGTGGGAGCAGAGCAAGGCTCAGCTGCGGGGGGCTCAGGCAGGGGACAGGGCATACTGGTGGGGAAATTGCCAGCTATCACAGTTCAGATGAACCAACCCCAAAGGATGGAGAACGTGGGTGGATTCCTTTCCAAAAACTAGTCCCAGCCAAGGCAAAGCCCCTCATGCAGGGTCTGTCTCCAGGGGCCCCACAGCTCTGCTCGCCCCCAACCACCGTGTGCTCCTAGTCCCGTCCCACCATCGAGCCCTCACATCAACACCAGCCTCAATCTTGCTGTTAAATGCCTTGGGAGGAAGTTGTTAAGTGCTAACACAATTACCTGGCTGGCAGCAGCTCTGTGCCCTGACTTGAAATTTGGAGCATCATTTTGAGGCCAGGACTGAAGGGTTTGGGTTCCCCCCCTTCCCATTTTTGGCTACTGGGCAAACTCACTGAGAGCAGGAAATTAGGAATAGAAACAGTCTCAGTATCAATACTTCACGAGTCTGTTTACCATGGGCTATTTGCACTAGATAATCACTCAGAAGTGTCTCACCTCCTCAGCTCTTCAAAAGCCAAATGATGTCATGGAAGTGGCATCCAGAGCAGGAGCCAATGTGAACCAACGTAACCCGTGCCCAGCAGGAAATTGTTCGGGAGCACCAACAGACACACCAAACAAAGCTTCTCTCCATGCTGCCCATCACCAGGGCACAAATGGGGATCACCAGGAAAGCTCTGAGGATTGTACCTCAGCTGTACCCTCATCGGGCTCCTCGCTCCCTGTGAGAAGTGCCCCGAGCATCCCTGTACCCCGCAGCACAGGACAGCGAGCGGAGACCAAACAACCCAAGGAGCACAACAGCCACCTCCAAACCATGACAGACCCAGAGCATCTCGTACAGGGTCCCCACCTCAAGAAGCATTTATTCCCACAGGATGCAGCCACGGAAGTGAAGAACGTGACCCTCACTGCTGGGAGCCATCAAGGCACTGAGCCGCAGGCACATGAGCACAGAGCAGTGGAGGACTGCGCTGGGGGGCTTCCACCCGGGCCACCCTCACACCCCCACAGGGCACCCCAAGCGCTCCCACATTCCTGCACCCTAGGAGCTGCTTCAGCACAGCCAGATAATGGCTCTGGCATCTTGTTCCCAGCAGCCAGCCCTGCCTGTGTTATGAGATTTGTTAATCAGGGCGAGCAGCAGAAGAGAGCACAACTGCCTCATGCTCAGCAACCACAGCCGTGCCCACCCATGACCCCAGCCTCCCCCACCACCTCTCATCCACCCGCACATGTCCAAATGTTTCCTGCAGGCACTGTCAGGGCCAGGCAGCTGCTGCCCAGCTGGGGACAGCTCTTGGAAGGAGTCCCCAAATCCCACTCCACATCCCCAAAGGGCTGCAGCAGGACACAGAGCAGGCAGGGGAGTGCACACAGGGAAGGGGACCCCAGGAGCTGAGGACAATTTAAGTGTCACTGCTGCCTCCAGCTCCTTTCAGCTCCGTGGGCATGCTCTAAAATGTGTGTGCAGGGACCACAGAGACAGGCCCACATGATCTGCCTTTGGCAGACCTCAAAAAGAAACATCTTGCCATTTCATCCCACTATTTAAAAAAATAAAAGCAAAGCGCGAAGGGGCATATCACACAATTAAATATCCACAACAGCTAAGAGAAAGAGGCAGACAGGAACACAGAAGAAAAAAAAATCTGCTTTTTATTATTAAACTATTATCTCAAATTTCTAATAAGCAGGTTGGAGTTTAAATTACAAGATCTCTAACAAAGTCAGGATCCAAACAGTTCAGGAGCCCTCAGATAACAATCGCCTTCCCCCGGATCGGTTTCAAGTCATTTCTTTGCACAGACAAAGCTCCCTTTCAGAGCAGCGAAGAGGGACCTAGGGGTTTTATTACCCACGGAGCTGCAGCCCTGAGGATGCAGTGGCAGGGATGGAAACAGGTCCTGCTTCCCAGCAGGGCACCTGAGCAGCAGCAGGGCAGGAGAGATGGGACAGCGAGGCCACGACAGTGCTGCACTGGGGACAGTCCAGCCCTGGGAGATGTGCCCTAAGCCCCTGCTAAATGCAGCCTTGCAATGACTCCCAGATCTGGGAGGAGAGAAGGGAGCAGGGACCCCGTCTCATGGCCACAGGGTGATATCGGAGCAAAGCTCCATGGGGGAAAGCCACTGGAAGAAACCAAAGGAGCAGCTCCATCCCCGCAGCAGCAACCGATGATTTGAGGGAGGCAGCCAGAGCCAAAGGATGTGCCATGGCTTGTTAGGGGCTGGCTTAAGCCTTGAAGCATCCCTTTTGCCGGTAGTCTTGCAGGAAGGATATATCAAGCCTCTGATAAGTTTGAGCAGAGCTTTTACTTGAAGGGAAGAGACATTTGATACTCGCTTGGGAAGGTGAAACCAGGCTGGGAGCAAACCTTTTGCCAGGTGATAACAGAGCTCACGGACCAAACAGCAGTGCTGTCTCAATTTCAAGGGCCACAAGTCACTCCTCCCACGAAACTTTGGATCCAGAATCCTTGATGCCTTCTTCAGAAGTACCCTGAACTGGAAAATCAGGGTTAGAACAAATACTTTAGGACAGGAGTTCCCAGATGGGTCGGAGGACCTGCAGATTGTTCCCTGATTTCTCCTAGTTCCTATACATAGTACCTCTGAGTTCTGTGTGCATGGCTTATACAGAGATCCAGGGTACCTTTGAAATGCAGATACCCCAAACCCAAGGGATTTGAGGACACCTAATGCATTTTCAAATCAGGCCCACTGGAAACGTCACCAGAGGAGCCTTCAGGAGCTCCGTGCCCAGGTCCCACCAGCTGCTGGCAACGCCTCTACACTGCCTTCCTGCTGCCTGAAGAGGCAGCCAGACTTGAACTAATTGGGATTAATTGAGCAGGTGCCATAGCACACTGCATCACACCATAACAACCAGCTTGGCTGGAGGTCCCCAGCATGAAGACATGGCTCAGGGCTTGCATCCCCAGGGACCAGCTGGCTGGCACAGAGCTTGTACGAGGTTGCAGGCAGAGCCATGCCACTCACCATACCCTCAGTACAGGGAAGGATTTGCCCCCAAATTCTGCCCCTTCCATCACACTCAGCAGCCTGCTCCCTTCCCCAGCCACGCAGCACAGGCTCTCCTCCCCACACTGCCTTTCCCCAAGGGTCTTCCCCTCTCACACAGCACAGCTTAATTTCACCACACCACCCCAAATAGCCACCCATCCTACCCATTCAACTGTGATGCCAGAGATTCACAAAAAACAGGGCAGATACCCCAAATCAGGCACTAAAAGCCATCCCAAGGAGACCATCACCATCGATCGGAGGTGATGCACACAGGACCTCACTCTGGCTGCAGCTGGCAGGCGGCAGCAGCTCTTCCACCAGCAGCCCAGGAGGCTGGAGGAAGGCCACTTCACTCCTACTCTGCCAGCAGCTTATATATCACCCTGAAAAACTTCCCCTGCACCTTGCCAGCCCTGCCTCCCCCTCCAAGATCCCTCTAATTAATTCAGGAGAAAATTAATTACAGCGGGATTTTCAGAAGCACGGCATCTAATGATCGACTCCCTCTGCTCTAAACCAGATAATCTCGGGCTCCTATTTGCTCTGCCAAACCTCGCTCCCTCTGCCTCCCCCTTCCCACCCGAACACAATGCCGTCACCTAAATTAGGCAGGGAAAGAGTCGCTTGGCAAAAGCAAATCAGAGCACTAAGGTCAGGCCATGAAAAACAACAGGACTGCCTAAAGAAACCCCGGCGTTAATCCCGTCATGCTTCCGCCAAAGATTCCCCTTTTCAAGTGTTTTCTTCCTGGTAAACAAAGTTCTCTCCATTGGGCTGTGAATTTCAGGACACGGTTGCTTAGTAATCCCGGGCTGCAAACCAGGAGCTTCGCCCTCCCCCTTCACCCTTCCCAACCCTTGGAGGAGAGCAGAGGGTTTATTAAAATTAATTAAAAGGCTACAGAAATGTGAAGGCAGGACAGAGCTGATTTAAGCCATGATCATTTCTGCTTCAGGTGGACTTCGCTCCCAGTAATTTGGACTTGCAGAGATGCTCCCCATGCTCTTTCAGCTCCAGAGCTGAGCAGTCTGCCCTCCCTCTGTGCTTGCCACTGCTCTGCACACTTGCTGCAAGTGCATCACTGGTGCAGAGTCACCTGCATGCTGGTTTCCAGCTCAAGCTCAAGGTTTCCCCTCCATAAATGCTGCCCGAGAAGCAGGAGTTGCTATGTGCCTGGCTGGGACCCAGCAAGGGATGCAGCACCCCGCCAACCCAACCCACCTCCAAACAGCAAGGGCTCAAAGAGGAAGGTCAAGGCACCCACAGCTTCTCTGGGCAACCTGTTCCAGTCCCTCAGCACCGGTATAGTGGAGAATTTCTTCCCTATATCTAATCTAAATCTACCCTTAGTTTAAAACCATTACTCCTTTTCCTATCACTACACTCCCCAACAAAGCTGGAGGTGCTGGAGCCATCCCCCCACATCCCTGAGCATCCCCTGTTCCTCGCGAGGAAGGCAGAACACACAGGTGAGAGCCACCAAGGGCACCGCACCACCACGCACAGCTCCAGCTCAACCACAGGGGAGTAGAAGTTGGGGAAAAAAATCCCTTTGCCTGCCCTACTTAAATCTCAGGGAGCATTTCGGCAGCACTCAGAGCCCCGGAGGACACGTCTGTGTTTGTGGTACCCAGGCCAAGAGCAGAGAGGCCCCTGCGTGCCACAGGCTCCTGGCAGCACCCGCGAGGACCAGCACAGGCGCCGCGTCCCAGAGGACTGCTGGCAGCCTGCTCGTAGGCAAACAATAATCCCCAGCTCGGCCTTAAACGGGTCAGGAGCCTTTCAGTCCACGGCCTGGCACCGCCTCAGCTTCTGAAGCCCAGATCCCTCTGACATGAATAGGAGTTCGGCGCCTAAGTCCATCTGGCCCCCACTTCACAGCATCATCCCAGACGCCCGGTCTGGGCAGCTCTGGTGGTGCTCCCAGCCCTCCTGGAGATCACGCAGCTGCTTCCAGTCATCCCCGAGTCCTGCAAGGCGCTGTGACCATGCCACGATCCCAGGCCCCCGCACGCTCCGTGTCCCTGCGCTTTGGCAGGCACCAGCCTGAGTCTGGCAAAGACACCGGGAGCTGTTCAGAGCATCTCCCTCCCCTTGGGCAGCCTTTCTGCTAAAGGGTTGCTCCAGCCCCTCACTAATTACATTAGCCTCTCAGCCATTATATAATAAAGGAAAAATGCATTTGCCTGGGTGTCAGAAGAGGGGACTGCCAGGAGCCAGGGCTGACGAGAAGCAAAGCTGCACGCCCAGCTCCCCACCAAGGGTAAGACCTCACCAGCACCAAAGGTGCCTTCTTCCCCCATCTGTTCACTAACAGGTGGCTGCCTCGTAGCACGGACAAGATTTTAGCAGATCAAAGCAAGCTTTCACTTATTTCAGCCTCTTAAAACACCATTTAAAATTTGACCACGTGTTACTTTGCCCGGGGTGAGGAGACATCTTTCTCCCCAGAGCTGACGGGCACTCAGCTTCTTTGCAAGGGTGTTCAAAGCATCCTCTGTGCTCACCTCCCTTCCTCGTGGCTCTCACCAGCCCAGCAGCAGCAGGGGAAGAAGCTGAAACACACAAGAAGCTCAGGCTCATCAGGGCTTCAGCACTTCAGCATTGCTCTGGCTTAGCCCTGGCTGTGGAGCCACCCACCCTGCACCAGTGCTTGGCTGGAAAATAAACCAAGGAAAAAACTAGCAGAGTTTGAGTGTGAAAACCAACCATTGGTGTATACAAAGCTGCTGGTAAAGTCACTTTAAATTTTCATCAAAAAAGATAAAGGAACTGACTCTTGCAGTACTCAGCTTTTCACCAAAACTGCTCCTAAGCCAAGATTTTGGCACAAAAGACAATAAAGAACAAGTATTTTTAGATTACACTAGGGAAAAACATCTCTCCCCTATAACCAAATGCAGCAGTAACATCTCTGCCACAGGCAGAGGGGTGCAGACCCCCACCCTGCTCTCCGCATCTGCCTCGGGATCTGCACTTGCACAAAACCTCTCCCCTGCCATGGGAAAGCAGCAACAATTGCCTTCAGGAGATGGAAACGGCCAGGACAGGAACAAAGAGGTTAAGCAGTTGGTGCCAAAGATGCAGCCAGGGGACTGCCAGCCCTGCCTGGCACACCAGCCCCTCCCCAAAGAGCCCCTCTGCCACTCGTGGGGCTCCCAGCCTCTCGAGAGGTGCCCTAAACCCAAGAAGCAAACACGGGCTGCAGAGCACAGCAGGGAGAAGATAAAGCCCTGATTGTGCATCCTTCCCCCGGCCAAAACAGCGCTGGGTCGCCTGCGTCATCCTCCAGACTGCAGCACCCACAAGGCCCAGATCTATTTTCTGTTTGTTTTCCCAATTTCTCAGCAGCAAAGCAGGCCAGTTGGAAAGAAAAGAAGTAAAAAACAGAGGGGAGGAGAAGGGGGTGGGTGGGAATTAACTCTTTGCAATTGGGCTGTCCATCTTCAGAAGATTTTAATCCTGCCAAAGCAAGGTCAAAGTTGAACGTGGGGGTAAAGGGCTTGGGTTTGCCCTTGGGAGCAGCTCGCAGCCTGCAGCAGGCGGTACTCATGGGGACCTCACACTTCCAACTGCCTCATCCCCAAAACCTCTGCTCTGGGATCTTTTTTGTAATGTTTTAATTTTTCTTTTTAGCTTTCTCCATTCAGTAAGACAGCAGCCAGCTCCTTGAGAGGCATCATCTTATCCCAGGGCTGGTGGAAGACCTCGAGCCCTTTGCTGAAGGAGATGCAGGCAGCTTTTGGGCTGCCCAGAGAGGAAGCACATTGGCTATGCTGCAAGCCCAGGCTTCCAGGTGAGCATCCCTATGGGGCTGAGCACCAGCACACCACATCAGATCGAGCCAAGCTCTGCTTGGCCTCTTCAACCCCCCACACATCATTGTGGTAACACCGCATCCCCCCGAGGGAGAAAAGGGATGGGGGGCCGCAAATTCCCTGGGGACATCACTGGGGCAGCCAATGTGCGGTGGTGGAGATGATGTTATGGCTTCACCCCCAACCCCATGGTGGGGTGACCCTCCCATAGCCCACACCATGACTTCCCCCATCACCCCCCAGCATCTGGGGGCTGTCACCAAACCAATCCCAGGGGTTGGGGCTTTTAACCCAAACTGAGCATCCCGGGTCAGCCCCAGGCTTGGAGCATGACAGGCAGGCAGCAGTCACACTGCAGAGAGAGCCCAGGCTGCAGCCTGGTGACAGCATCAGCACAGAAAGTCCCAATGACACCGAGCCGCCACCGCGGAGCTGCAGGCAGGGTCTGCACCTTCCGGGCTCGGATTTCTCGCTAATGAAATCACTGCTAAATGAAAAGTAGATCCATGGGGAAAAGGAGGGGGAGCAAGGGGCAGTCAGAGGGGATGCCAGCTCTGGGAGCACACGGGGAAGCAGATTAACATGACAGCAGTGTACAGAGGTCTGGGCTGAGCCTCTTGGGCACATCCCAGTGTCCCCTCTCTGGTCCCCCACCTGGCATGGGAACAGCGTGACTCAACGGGTGACTCACCCGTCTCAACCCAAGCCAGTGATGAAGCATTTTGTACACTCGAGGTCTAGATTAACCCAAGTGTGTGCAGGCTCAGGACCCTGCTGCACCCCCAGCCCTGCAGCACCCAGTGGCCCTGGCACGGTGCCGGTGGCAGCTGGGCGCACAGAGTCACATGTGGCCTGCACCTTGCTGGGGCTCACCTGCTCAAACACCCTGCACGTCATTCCCCACAAGGTGCTGTTGCCAAAACGGAGGCTCAACCACTCCCAAGAGACAGGAGGAAAACCTGGCTGGCAGCAGGGGATGGGGAGGGAGAGGCACAGGGGTCCAGCGGCTGCCACCCAGCCCCTAGGGACAGAAAGGTGGCACCTGGAGCAGTCCCACACAGGGGACATGCTACATCCAAATGGTGATGAACATCTGCCAGAAGGAAGATGTATGAGCAAAGAGCTCCAGGGGCTCGGGGGGGGGGGGGGGGGGGGGGCTGTAGCGGCAAAGAGACAAAACCCAGCGACAAACCCAGCATTATTTCACAGAAACACTGCAGTCATCAGCATTCAAGCATCACAGGCATTTTATCACCCCAAGGCAGCTCCAGGCAGGTTTCTCCCTATCAGTCCCACTGCTCATCTGACTCAGGCAGGGCAGCAGAGCACGGGCAAGCCTGCTCCCCTCTGCCTCATGTGGGGGGCAGTTTTTGTCCACCCTGGCCATGAGATGCCAGCAGTGCCCTGCTGAAACAGCTCTCTCCTTCAGCTTCTTCTCAAAGACAGATGTTCCCACAGTTCCCTGAGCTCTACAATCTCCAGGCTAACAACTACAATGGATCAAGGACATGATGCCCAAGACTAAGGATCAGCCCCAAACTGAGTGTTTATTGTTGGCAGCAATGAGGGAGGGAAAAATCCATTTAGAAACAGGAATACAGCTTCAGGAGGCAACACTCCAAGCCGTGCCATCCTCAGCTCCTCCCTGCTGCAGCAGCACAGGTCAGGTAACGCACTGCCTGCAACGTAACCCTGGCCTTGTCAGTCAGCCGGGACTGAAGTCACGGTTACCACAGCTTGGTCTGTTTGTTTAGCACCCTGGAGTCACGAGAAACAGCAGTTTTTCTCAGGGAGCACCCATCTATCCCAGCTGCACCCACTGCCTTACATCCTAGGGGTGGTCCCCAAGGACAGGAGGCTGGTCACACAGGCACCCCTGCTCCCCAGACAAGACCCAGGGGTCTTTTCCAGCACATCTCACCTGCTGCTCCTTCACATGTGGTTTTGACACAAATACTAATTTAATTTGGATTACCAAGGGCCTGATGATGCCAGTACCAGCAGCCCAGCACCATGTCGATCACAAAACATGGGGTATCACAGATATCAGGATAATCTAACAGACCTGGCTGTCCACCAAGTGGAGATGAGCTTCTCAGCAGCAAAGACTAAGGGGCCAGAGCACCTCCAGGCTTCTGGTGTGCTCAGTAAGGTTTGCCAGGAGCAGCCTGTAGATGCATTTTTTGGAAGAAGCCCCACAAGCCCTCACATTTGCACACAAAGGACCTGCACCACCCCAAAGCACCAGCAGAGCAAAGCTGGGTGCTGCTATGCAATGCATAGGCAGATTTATTTGCTGTCCAGGCAGGACAGGGCTCAGGGAAGCTGCAGAGCTACCCCAAACAGGCATCAAAACCACAAGAAGCCACAGCCCCGCATCTCATTCCCCTGCTCCATGGCTGGAGCCAAACCCTCTGCTCCTTCTCCATCCAGCACCAAGCTGGATCTCCACCTGTGCTTGGGCAGCAAGCAACAAAAACCATTTTCAGAACCAGCTTGTTCTGAAAGCACTGCATTCCTCAGAGCTACGGAGGAGAGCCTGGCATGAGGACTCCCCCCCGGTTAAAGCAGGCCGAGCGCCTGCTGCTCCTCAGCTCCTGCTGCCAGCGCCAGCACCTCCCCTTGGCTCTCTCCCCCGGCTGCCATTCAGAAAAGCCCTGGGAGGAAGAGGATTTGTCAGCCTGTTCCTGCCCAACAGGTTCACTCTCCTGTCCCACGTCGTTACTGTTCCCATGCAACCCCCCCGTAGGCATCTCAGGGCACGTCCGGAAACGATTACAATCAGCTACAATAACGTTCGAGCGGCTCCAGAGCCCAGCCGATGCAGAAAACACCCCGTTCCTTCGTTTTATGAATGAGCAAACCCGTATGCTTTCTATAAATGTCAAGATAAATTACCTGTGGGCATTCCCCTCCCAGCACAAACAACCGCTGCAGCTTTCAATGGAGACATCAACCCGAATTACTTTGTCCTAAGGAGCTGGAAGGGTATCAAAGGAGCAGGCAATAATTGTGCCCATGGTTTAGCCCCCCAATGCCACCCTCCCTGGAGCTTGGGTTTGTTTTCCAGAACACATCTGGAGCAGCAGCAGCTCCCTTCAGTAAACATGATTTCACCTCCTTTCGGCATTGATAAGGCACGTCTAAAAATATACGTGGAGATAACGATCTGAGACACAGGTGTCAGCCTTTCTGGCACAGCAAAACAGGGCCTGAAGAGCAGGGAAATAACCAAGCAATGTGCTCAACCACATGAGCCCATGTTTTTGAGTTCAGAGCAGGGTATGGAAAGAAAATCTGATGCCACAGAGCTTCTTTGCAGAAGGGTCTGCCAAAAGCAGGCTTCTCATAGCCAACAGACAGCACGAAGCAATCATCAAAGCTTCTTGGCTTGGGGGTGAGGAAGAGCTAGGAAGAATTTAGGTACATGTAGAAACCCCAAGTCTCATTGAGGAGTCACTCACACCAGTCCAGCAGCACATTACCAGTGACACCAGCTTTGCAGGGACAGCACAGGGACTGCAGGTGACTGCAGAGGCTGCTTCCCATGCACAGTCCTGGGACAGGAGCATTGTGCAGGGCTGGGTTCGGAAGCTGAGAGCATGTCATCTCAGCCAGGGTTGCCCACAGATCACAACCACCGCTCCGCACCTGCACAGCATCACCGGGTCCCCCCCCCAAAACAACCCAGGGACAAGGAGCTGGGAAGAACACCCTCCAACTCCAGCAGCTTCCTTCAGGCCCTGACTTGTCAGACAGGCTCGCTTCGGCGCTGCAGCTTATCCAAACATCTTCATCTCTTTCATAAACTCAATCCCTCCTTATCAGCCATCAGGAGGAAACGCAGGAGCTTTAGCGGCTGAAGCGCAGGGACGAGCCCCCCTGCTCCCCGCAGGTCAGCGGCAGTTCAGTCCCTGCGGATTCATTCACATGTTCTCAATCACGTACTGGGAAATCAGGCTGGAGGTGAGAGCTTTCTTTGCACTAACAGGAGGGCCAAGGCAGGGAGGGGGGGGGTTCTGCAAATATCAATTTCAGTTCTCCACTGCCAGTTCCCATGACTAACACGAGGCCGTCGAGAACTAGCAGCTCTTCTCAGAGCTTGGGCTCCTAGCGCAATAAACAAGCTCAGCTTTACGGTTTGCTTTTAAAAGGATATTTCTGTAGCAACAGGCTGCCGGGGATAATTTTTTTTCCTGGGTGACTGGAACACACCCTAAAGGGCTGACATTCGAAGGCAAACCAAGAACTCAGACCTTCTCTAAAATGAACAGCTTTGGTTTTGTGTGCCCATTGCGTGTATATTAAAGCACACGGAGCTGGAGTACCCCAAAAACTGCTCCTGCAGCTGAGCAAGTACACAAACACAAGGAGCAACCGTGTTTGCAAAGGGTGCAGGTTAAGCAGGGAGCTCCCGAGGGTTTGACTGCCTGCAGCAGAGCTAACACACACCCTGCTGCGGGAGGTGTGCCATCCACCAGGCGAGGCTGCCCACTGCAAACCTCCATTAGTAACAGCGCCAATTTGTACCGCGGTAATTCACATCTTGGGCAATGCTCAAGCACCCACTGAAAGAGCAGGCAGGGGGAAAAGCCCTTCCTAAAGGCAGAAATCCCCATTTTTGCCAAAACTGCCTGATAAATGCAGGCAGCCCGCTGGGACAGGGCAGGGGGACTCCCAGCCCTGTCCTGCCCATATTTAACGAGGCATTAAGAAACAACAGCACCGTGTGGGCAGGTGCATTTCCCACACTCACACACCCTGGCAGGGCTCACCTCAACTCACAGCTTTCCAGGATGAGACCAGAGACACAACACAAGTTGTTAGAGGCCAAGGAGGTGCCTGGGGCAGAGGAACCATCAGCATGGTTGGGTTCTTTGCCCAAGCACTTGACCTCAGGATCTCCCTCGGGCAGCTCTGCCCTCAGCAGAATCTTCTCCTTGTCCCATGCAAATTGCTCTCCACTTAAACCTAAATACTTTCCTTTACTTTGGAACAAGCAGCTGTGAAGGAATGGGAAAATACCACATTTTCAGGCTGCCCAAGGGCATCATCCTTGGGCACAACAGCAAGGTCTGCCCAAGGAGGAGCTGAGCCCTCTGCCAGGGCAGGCCAGGCTTGTTGGTAAACTGTGCTGGGTGGAAACACAGCTGGGAGTTAATTAAGCAGCGGGCTGCAGATGGAACCAGCCTGCTCCTTCCTACAGAAGGCTCTAACAGGGCACAGAGAGAGCTCTCTGGGGAACAGGAAGCAAACACAGCACCCGAGGCGGCTCAAATTGTACGGAAGGATACCTCGGAACAGGGCTGGATTAGATGGCCAGATAGGTTTTTCCCTAGATTTAATCTTTTTAATTCATTGTCATTCCCATAATTATGTTCTGTGTTTTTAATTAAGTAAACCACAATATCATTTCAAGGAGACACCCGAACAAAGGGCTGGCTGGCTCTCAGCAGAGCTGGGATGTGGTTTCCAGCTCTCAGGTGCGTGGTGATGCTGGGGAAACAAACCACTGAAACCACTGGGGAAACAGACCTGGCAGGTAATTTTTCCAAGAGGGCTTTTCCTCATTGCCCACGTACTCCTCTCAAATCAGCCTTTGGGGTCTGAGCACAACCCAGTTGAAGAGGACCTTCAGCATCTCCTTGCATTACCAAGGTGAGCTCCGAGATACTACCAGGCACAGGACAACATGCACATGGCAGAAGGGCCCTGCAGGACCCTGACCCCAATTCCCGCCTTTACACATATCACGCCTTGAAAACTCCTGGAACTTGAGGCACTTTAGCAATTTCTGCTAATAAAGCTTCAACACTGGCTCTTGCAGAGGAAGAGCCTGAACAGCAGCTGCCTCTTTCTGCTAGGTGGCCTTAGCAGCAGTGCTATAGGAAGGGAGGTAAGGAATGACAAGTTCCCTTCTCATAACCCCAAGGAAAAGCAGAAGAACAAAGTCAGTGATTCAGCCTACTGGGAGCTGACATATACTATTAGAATAAGCCCATGGGATCCACAGGGACTTGGAGGACAAGTCCCCTTGTCAAGGGACAGCAAGACCCATCTGTAGCATTTCAACAAGCATCAGTGTGCTGACCCAACGCTCCTCCCCTGCCTGCAGGACCTGTTACAAATCCAGCTGCCTCTCCCAGAAGGGGGAACACAACAGCTACCTTCTCTCTGAAGCCAGACAATGTGACATTGAATAGGGGCTGAAGGGAATTGCAAAAGAAATCTTGACTTGGTGATGTATCTCTGAATAGTTTGCTCCAAAAGCATCACTCCCATTAAACTGATGAACTCCACACCAGAATTAAGACACTTTCGGTCTTTGTTTTTAATCACCCTCACTTAATGACCAAAAAAAAGTTAAATAGCCACACAACCAAAAGGAAGACCACCGCAGGTCAAAGAGGGAAACAAGGCTGGCAGCCATCACGAACATCAGCATGGACACAGCAAAGAAGAAAATTGAACTGAGCTCCAGGCTCCTCCATCAGCCAGGAGCGATGGGGGACTTGTGCCTAGCCCAGGGGTCCAGCAGCCGCATCCAGGCCCCAAATGGCAGATGGACACCAACAAACATCCACATCCCAGCCATCACGATCCCGCTATCACCTCCCCAAAGAACCAGCCAGCCCCTGCACCTCTCATCCCAAACCCCCTATCAGAGGTGCATCGGGTGTGCAAAGTCCCTGCTTCCCTTTAAATAGGGGGCAGAGGGGGAAGTCCAGAAACATTTCTTCATTCTTCAGGAATGATTAATTATCTGCCTTGGCAGAGTGTAAAATACCTCACTAGCACTGTAGGCTGGGCTGAGTTATTGAGTGAGAGCGCTCCGAAAGTTCCCCCCACCCCAGGACTACAGAGTGAGGGCTGCAAGCTGAAATTAAAGTGCACGCTGCTGAAAGGTACGAGGCACAACACGCCTTTTGTGGGGAAAAGGGTTTGGGGACTCACCCTGAAATGAGAGGCCACCTTCTGAAAATGAAAGCAGTCCTTAATAGTCCACAATTAGAGCAGATGGCGGCTGTGTCAGCAGAAACACCTTGCTTGAAGCTGGGTTAGGTCCCACAGGAGTCCCTCCCCAGGCATGGAGCAGCCCCAACCCGCACCCAGGGATGCTCCCGCACCAGCCACCATCCCAAAAAGAGCAGAGGACGTTTCCCACAACATGACACTCAAAGGGAGGTGTCAGGTAAGGCTGCTACCCCAGGAGGACATCAGTGAGCATTTATTGAAGCAGAAATGCAAAGCCTCACTCCAAGGCATCACATTTGATTTGGGTCATGGTGCTTCCTCCATCGCAGTGCTTTCCAAGCAAGATGTGGCTCAACCGTTTCTCCAAACGCCACTGCAGGACCTGCACAGATGGGTGGCTGTTATTTTACTGTTCCTGGAGGTAAAAAACTCTCGGGTAACAGCAGGCAGCTCTTCCTCCTTGAAAGCTGAAATTAGACAGCAGGAGGGTTGGCTTTTTTCCCCCCTCTATACCTAACTTGCTGCAGCAAGCTTCTTCCCCAGTCACTCCGGAAAGGAGCTGTTCTAGCCTTGAGGAAATAAGTGTTAAGGACCAAAAGGAGCCGGGCAAATTAGGCAAGAGGTGTCCCCAAATCCCCAGGGCAGCACTTGCCCAGGAACGCTGCTCCATTACAAGCACTGAGACTCCCCAGAATGGAAGCACAGCCACATGGAGAGGGGAATACACCCAGCACAGAGCGATCCCAAGCACAGCACGCCCGAGGAGCAGAACACCCTTATGCCTGAGCAAACCCCAGCCCTAGAAGAAGGCAATGCCCCTGCCAGCACGGGCCAAGTGGATGCAGGGCTCCAGAGCTGTCAAACCATCACCTTTCACCAGATCCTTCGGCAGGATTTATAGTTCCCTCCCACACACTCCTGCCCTTATCCAAAAAGCTTCTTGCCAGCCTCCTGCTTTGCAGAATCTGGCCCTGGCCTCTCCTCCGCCCCCGGCTGGGTGCGTCCTCCCCATCTGCCTTGCCAGAGCCCCAGACAGGGTGGGAGGTGACATTTCCACCCCGTCCTGCTGCTCCCAGCCTCCCGCAGCCCCAGGAGGCTCCCAGGGGAGGAGGTGTGGGAATACGGGGGCAGAGCAGTATGGCCAGAGGACCGGCCGTTAACTCCTGGTGTCCTGAAGGATGCCGTGCCACCAAGAAGCACCTCCTCGTGCACTGGCAGGAGGGAAAGCCCAGCGCTCCTCGAATTTGGGTAGGTAGAGGCTGGAATTCATCAGCCAGACAGCCAGCAGGTCATCACATGGTGTTGATAAAAAGGTTGCAATTAATTACCACATCCCTGAGACCTTGTATTCTCTCCACCAGACCAGAACATCCTACATTATGTCGAAAGCTGGGACCACTCCACCCGTACATCACCACCGGTAGCCCGCAGACCACCCCAGGCAAACTGCTCCCTCCCCAGCCCAGCCACGTGGGGATGTTCACCACCTCTTCCCAGCTACCTACACTTTGAACTTGATCTAAAACCTCCTTGCTTTTGTCACTGACATGCCTTGAACCACCCAAAAACTTTTAAAGTCACACAGGAGAAGGAAAGGAGACCTGCAGCCGAGTTAACTCAGCACCGCAGCATCCCTGCAAGGTACCAGCTCACCAGCAGGTGCCAGAGCCCGGGGCAGTTTTCCCCAGAAGCCGTGACCTTGCTCAGTGCTTGAGGACACCAGAGCAGGAGGAAGCTGAGTGACGACTGCACTGAAAGCCCAAGGCAATCTGCTAAGCTTCAGGACAAAGGACACCGAAGGACAGGCTTGTGAGGAGCAGCAGCACCCTGCTCAGGTCACACAGCAGGGAGCATCAGCACCCAAAGGGGGGGGGGGCTTTTCTTCACAGATGGAGGAGCCAGGACCCATTTTTATCCCACCTTTAGGATGCTTGGTTCCAAGCTTCCCCCCCCCCCCCCATTAAAATCATGTGCTAGAAGCAGCTCTTTCATTTGAGCTTCCTAACATGTAATCACCTCCACACTGTGCAGCTGCTCCTGACCAGCACCAAGCTCTCCTGCCTCCCTGGGACACAAAATAAGCATCCTGCGGCCAAACCACCTCCTTGCCTGCACCCTACCACCCCAGAACAGTGATAGACGGAGAGCAGAGCACTGCCAAGCAGCTCTGTGCAGCCACAGACCGAGGTCCCCATCCCTCGCCAGGAGCCAGCCCGCGCCTGGCTCTGCCCTAAGCCCGTCATGTGCGGCAGGCGCTCGTGCCAGCAGCAGCCGCTGCGCCGCCTCCCAGCTCCAAATCAGATTAAACCCACCGAGCTGCTGGGGCCATGCAGGTTGTGTCAGGGTAATTAAATCAGATTTGCTCCCCGCGCCGCCTTCTCCCCTTTCCCAAAAGGAATTCTAATGGCTGGGGAGGGCTAGGCAGGGGGAAGGGTCGCTAGCATCACACAGGATTGCTGACAGGAGAGAAATCAGGAAATGCAGTGCTTAATTCTCCACTTCTAATAATCCTCCACAGGCGCTAAAACACCCAGCTGGGTCCAGGACTCGTGGCACCGTCCACCCACAGCAGCAGCAATGACTGCCAAGCTGGGGATTTGCCCCAGGTCTGGTGCTTGCAGAGCCCTGAGCACCAAGGGCTTCACTTTGGGACACAGGGTAGTGCATGCTGGTGGAGGAGGGCTGCACAGGAAAAGCAGGGGTCCTGGTTTGAATACCCCATCCTCTTATTTCTCTTATTTCTACCCCTCATAGCAGCATTGCACCACTGCACAGCACAAGGCTGCACAACACAGCAGCACAGAGCACTTCCCAAGCCTTCCGCGGCCAATTCACACCCAGCTCAAATTGCTCAAGACCAAAGGCAATTACGGGTTTGGGTTTGTTGTTTTCTGATGGCGGGTTAGATGGAGCACGTTCCAGAAACCACTGGCACCGCTTTTCCAAAGCAAACCTTGGGACAGGGCAGGAGAGCTGGAAGGGCAGACCCTGGCGAAGATGCCTCCCAGCACAGCCCCAAACCCCCTGCACCGGGTCACCCCACTCTGCTGCTTCTGCAGCAACAGCAGCCCCAAACCAGGCTGACAGCACTGCCATATGATCATATTTATTTATTTTTTCTTTCCTGGGCTGAGACAAAGCCCTCCATGACCTCCAAGAGCCACAACCCTGCTGCCCAGCTTCTCTCCAGGACTTGCTGTTGCACCTCAGCTTGGACAGAGCCAAGGCCAACAGCTCCTGCAGGAGGGACACGATGCCTTCCAGGAGCAGCAAGACCAGCCCTGCCCCATCCCATAACCTCCTGGATGGGGCAGAAAACCCCAGTCCTGCTGTGAACTGAGAGCTCAGTCTCTTCCTTCCCTCTGACCACATTCAGAGCCTCAAGGGTCATCTTGGTCCCACACCTGCAGCTCCTCCAAGCTGAAGCTCTTTGGAGCTCAGGCTGCAGAGGGCAGTTGCTGGGCTCAGAGGAAGAACAAAGCATGCTCTGAATCGCCAGGTTTGCCTGCGGAGGTGGTGCTCGGAAGTCACGCTATTAATGTTTAGATATCCATTTGGCTGTATTTTTAGCCTAAGACTGGGAGATGTGTTTGGTTTCATCCTTGTTCGTCGAGCACACGCACCCAAACACAACACAAACGTCACCATTACCACCACAGGAGCAATTCTCCCCTCGCATTCCTCTGCACATTTCCACACCGCGGCACACACCCACATCCCCAGGAGGGGGAAGCCAGCCTTCCAATTACAGCAATTAACGTTATGTATATTAATAAATGAGTCTGGTTTTCCCAACGGGGTAACCTGCAGGGGCTTGTTGGCAGCGCTGGGAGGCACTTTTTTGCAGCAGGGGGTGGTGGATCGCTGGCATTTTGGGATGAGGCCACGGGGGGGGCTACAGAAGGACCCCGGCACACATCCTGCCCTGGTGCAGGGAGAGGCAGTGGGATAGGACCACCACATCCTCACCTGCCCCAGAGCATCAGCTCAAGCAGAGGGCAGGGAAGGAGACGGGCAATGCTGCAACACCACCACCCAAACCAGCA
This sequence comes from Nettapus auritus, assembly GCA_011076525.1. Classification (NCBI taxonomy): domain Eukaryota; kingdom Metazoa; phylum Chordata; class Aves; order Anseriformes; family Anatidae; genus Nettapus; species Nettapus auritus. Next base: position 11,203,803 of record CM021782.1, read on the forward strand.
GGACACACACCTCCAATTCCCCCTCCTCCTGGGACCAGGACCAGCACCTCTTCCACTCCAGCTTCTCCCTTTCTTCCCAGCCTGGAAGGCTTTTTTTAATGCACAGGGTGCATGCAGGTCTAAAGGAGCTGCTTGCTCCAAGTCCTGCCCTTCCTCCTGGCCTTTCCAAGTTCTTCACAGCCTGTTTTCCTTCTCCAATTGAAGAAAGAAAACATGCAGCGAGCAAGACTAGACACAGGGAGAGGAAACGGTGGTTTACCCCAACATCCAAGACAAATTATGCCGCTCGTTATGCAAGCCACCTATTCCCATCACCGGTTGCACACAGACGATGGGGTAATTTCACCTCCCCTCAAGCACAAACGAGCTGTCACACCACAGCCCCACAGCACCCAGCTTGCAAACCTCTACCCTCCCTCGGGGAATTAAGAGAGGAGTTTAAGAGGATAGCTCAAATCCATCCCAAAGGAGTTCTCACGCAGTCACCCCCTCCCCTTTCTGCCTGCCAGCACCCAGCCAGGATTGTCCCATCTGGTCCCTGGGGTCACCACAGCTCTGCCCCCACTGCTCTCCCCCTCGCTGGGTTTCCATCTCTTGCTGCTCCCTACAGCGCAGACAATAATATCACATTTTATATGGAAAGCACTAAAATGGGATCACACCTTTTAAAAAGATATTTCCACCTCACTGCCTACAGCCAGGCTTTGCCTTGCCCTCCCTCCCCTCCCCACCAGACCTCGCTATCAGGCCTCTAAGCCCATTTAATTGAAAAAATGTGATTTTGGCTAATTGACAGCAGATGAGTTACACTGCAAGAAAGCACAGGAATATTTGATCAATTTGATTTATGGCAGCAGAGAACCGACCTTCCCAGGTCTCTGCATCCCACTCCCAGCCCTACTGCCAAAACAGTTCAACTGGCAAAAAAAAGTAATTAGTGTTTAATTTCTTAATTTTTTTTTTTACCTTCCTTTTAATTGCTCAACATAAAACTGCCCTAGAATTTTACAGCCTCCAAACCTACGTCCTGGTCCAGTCCTTCTTTGCTGGTTTTAATTAGGGCGAGACACAGCTGGCACATTAATTTAAAGAGGAGGGGGAGGACATCAGACCATGCTCCGGGAAGGTTTTGCCATTACAAGCACCCAGCAGGTATCGACCTGCAGTGTGATCGGGGGGAGCAGGGACCCCCAGCATGCAGGAACAGCCTGCCCGACCTGAGGGCTGCCGGGTGCTGTCCTGACGGGAAGGTTTGACTTCTGTTTGCCAGAAGCGAGCAGAGGGAGGTATTTCCAGCAGGAGAATTTCCTCTCCTTGAAGGCAACAGAAACGCAAAGGCTTAGAAGGGGGAAGCAAGCTTAGCTCGGAGAATTTGCTACCAAGCAGCTTTGGGGCTAATCGACATTCCTGCGGGATTGGGGCTGGAGGCGCCCCGACACTGCTGCTGCCTCCACAAGAGGGATTTGTGGGGATGCACGGCAGTGTGCACAGAGTCCCCATGTGAACCTTGCACAGGGAGCTCCCAAAGCATCCCCACCCCAACTGGGGGACACCCAAAGCCAGGCTGCATTCTCAGCAGCTACCAGGGGGAGGGCTGCAGCCCCCCACAGCATCCTGGAGGGGATTCTCAGCTCTATCCCAGTCTGCATCCTCTGCTTTAGCCCATGGGACCAGCTCCACAGCCCACACACAGTACTTAGGGCTCTAGAACCCAGTAGGTATTACAGTTAAAAACATGACCGGGAACATCTCCCTAGAAAAGCACATTAGGATTAAAAAGGAAGAGGCATCATCACAGCAATGCTGCAGCCTGCCCATACTGATTATTTTCAGAGGTGATGCTGCAAGTGCCAAGTCGCACTGGGAGGTGAGTGGTTGCAGAGCACCCTTCCCCTTCCCCACTCAGCCCTTTTTGGCTGGCTCCAGCCAGGGCAGGGATTTTTGCAGCCCAGTTCCCAGCCCACACCACCTCCTAATTTGACAAACTTATTATTACAGGTTTCAAGAAAGCCACAGGCAAGGCAGAGGTGAGAGATGTGCCCAAGGGACAGCTGAAAGGCGAGCTTGTCCCGGGCAGGACATCAGCCCAGCCCAAACCATTGCTCTCAAGGAACCAGGCACCTCCCCACAGAAATTCCTGTGCAGAAGGTAGGAGAGGTGCAGAAAGCCTGGGTGGACAAGGGAGAAAGGGAAGAGTTGAAGAAGCAGCTGAGAAATACCCCATGTAACGGGAAAGAGACGTATTTGCCTCAGTTTCCTAAGCTTGGTCCTGCTTAGAAAATCTTGGGATTCCTGGAAAGGATTTTTCCAGGGGAAAACAGAGGATTAGGCCCTTAATGAAGAGACAGCAGGTTTGGATTTGCTCAGCTGTGTTGTCTGAAGAACGAAAAACAATAACCAGCTATTTCACTCCCAGGTTCAGCCCTCCTCACACGCTAAATCCCTTGGCAACATCCCACCGACGCGATAGCCGAGTCATGCAACCCCAGCCCTGCTTATCTGCAGCTTACACAGACCTCAGTCAAGTCCAGGAGCCCAGAGCACCACACAAGAACCTGAGAGGTTCAACCTCACCCACCTGCCATGACACCACCTCCTAGCTCAGCAGAAGGAGCTCAGGCTCCTTGCATCAAGCTGCAGCTGCTTGATGGCACGTGCACACAGCTCAGCCCCTGCAGACAGCAGGTAACTGGTACCAAAATAAGGGGCACCTGCAGGGAGGCTCTGAGAAGGGCTCAGGAAGCTGGGGGATTGTCAGGAGGGCAAAAATCACCCCCAGGTGCTGAGCCTTGCTCAAAGGGGTGCCTTGCTACTGTAAGGATTAAACAAGGCAGAGAAAGTCTGCACCCCAACCCAGCAAGGCACCTTGCAGAGACCAAAGGCACTGCTCCACAGAGAGCATTTGCAGATAGGACTTGTCTCAAATTTAATTGGCAATAACAAATATTCTTATTAATCACAATCACTTGCATAGCATAGCCACAGGGAGCTCTGTAGGCACCCAGCACACCTGGCACTGAGCATGCACAGGTGACAGCCTCTGCCTCAAATTGCTTTCACCTTGCCCCACAGGTCTCCCATCTGGTCTTGAAAGGCACAAGAGCTTAAAAATATTCAAAAGCCCTTCTCGTGCCATGAAAGTTACCATGCAACTTTTTGTTTCTGTTGTTTTCCTAACTAAAAGCCTGAAATTGTAAGTTAAACCCAACTTTTTAAGCTTTGCACAAGAGTGGCATGGGGCCACCAGACCCCATCCTGAATCAGCTACAACAGAGCTTTCTCTCTGAGGATGGGAGGGGAGAATTCCAGCACAGCAAGACCAAGGCCCCCAGACTCACATACAAATCCCACCTTTTGGATGGCTCCAGACCAAGCTTAACCCAGTTTGTGCTCCCCAGTGCCCTTTCTCCCAGTGGCAGCAAGGAGCCAAAGCTAACATTTCTTTTCCTCTTACAGGGGAGCTAACAGCAAAACCCAGCATTCTAGGAGAAAAAATAACAAGTTCAACCAACTCACCAGCCAGAAGAGCTCAGATCACAGCTTCTTTTCCAAAAACAAACCCCAGAAGCTGTAGCAGTTGCTCTGTGCTCAATTTAAAGGGTGAAGCCCCGCTCCCCTTCTGACACCAACAAGGTGCACCTGGGCAAGGCAGGGACCTCGTGGGCAGGGGCTGCAAAATGCACCCAAGGGAGAAGTGGTTTGGGTCCTCCCCAACTGTGCTGGCTGATGGAGAACAGCGGTGCCTCCATGGGGGTGTGGTATGGGCAATGCTGGGTTTGTTCGCTTGGTTTGTTCCTTTAAAAATTGGAATTGTCTGTTCCTGTTCATGAGACAAATGGCTGCGTGAGAGAGGCTGAAGAAGCCTGGAAGAATAAGTCCTAGATAACACATGGGAGGAAAGACAGGAGAAACTCTGGCCTGGCCCCAGATGAGTTAATGTAGTGGCTACCCTTTAATTTAGATTAAATTAAATCAGATCTGCCCGTTAAAGCCTCGTTTTCTGAGGTAACATGTGTGGCCTCCTTAACACCTAAAAAATAGTTTTATAGGTAAAAGATGGAAAAATGCATCTCCAGCAAAGCCCAGCCACCCTGCCCCATCCCACTGGGACCCACTGGAAGCCCCCAAGCACTCTCCTGGGAGCAGCACAGCACCCAGCACAGCCTGGCCGGCCACATCCTGCACACACCTGCAGCCCCAGCCCAGCCCCATGTCCAAACCCCACAGGCACAGCCTCCAAACCCACGTGCCGTCAGTACCGGCACTGGAGCAGGGCAAGGAAATTCCCCCGAGCCAGGCAGCAGCTTGAGCAGATGGGTTTTATGAGGCCTGGAGGAAAAATCAAAAAAGAGCATCTCAAAGTGCCTGTAAACACGCAGCAGATGCTGCAGGGACAGCTGAAGTGGGGCAGAGATGATGGGGATGGAAAACTGCAAATGGGGGGAGTGGGGGGCAGCCTTTCCTCCTACCTGCAATGGCTCGTGGCTTCTAACCTTGTATTTATTCAAACCAAAGCGAATAGTATTAACCACACACTGCTCCTGAGCCTTCTGCATCCCCATTGGACCCCGCTCCTGCTTTTTCCAAGCAGAAGGATGAAGAACAGGGCAGTGGAGGATGGGGCAGGACAGTGTCATTTGGGAAGATAAGCACAGGGGGCTGCTGCCAGCTCCGGGCTGGACCTACAGATCCAGCCACCAGCAGAAAGCCACCCCAGGGAACATAGCAGACCTGTCGGAGCTCACCTGAGCAGAGGTGCTCAGGTCGGGTTGGAGAGGCTGGAGCACAGCAAACCCAGGCAGCACAGCCCCCTCCTGCCATCACCGCCAGCTTCTGGTGGTGAGCCCTGCAGGCTAGTGGCTGTACTTCCAAAAAAGTAAAAATATAACACAAAGGGAATATATTTCAGCTTCCTTTGGAGCGCATTGCTATTGCAGGGAGACCAAGGAGTTAACATCCATCACCGTTTGGCAAAGGGAAGTAGAGAGACACATCTTTAAGCACCCATAATTCTGCCCAGAGGAGTCACCAGGGCATGATACCACATGGCTCTGGGGTCTTGTTGCCCCAGTGTGAGCCCCAACGCTGGGGAAGGACTCCTATGGCACAGACCCCAGCAGCCTCATGCTGCTCGGGACCGGCCTGCAGCATCCCTCCCACCTGCACGTGCTGGTGCTGAGCACACCCAGGGACCCCACCAGGTGCTCGGCCCCTTTCAGGATCAGGCTTGGGAAAAAGGGAGCCAGAAGCATTTCAAAAGAGCCCCCTTGAGCAGGGCAGGCTCGGCGCAGCGCACGCCCTTATCAGCGCCCATAGGCGCCAGGCGCTGCAGCACACAAAAGGCAAAAACCAGCCCCTGGGCCGAGCCAGCCCGCCTGAATATTTGCGTTTGGCAAAGCAAACTAATAAATCCCCACGGGTTTATCCACGCTTCCAGTTTGTATTTATTCGCACGGATGACAGGCAGGTTTTCCTGCTGGTTCCACAGGTAAATAGCACCACAGCTCCCACACCCTTCCCCTTTTTAACGGCCTGGCTCTCTGTTTGCTCGCCGTCTCTAAACAAGCTGGAATTACACGACTGACCGACGCTGAAGGCAAACAGCCTTTGAAGTCAATATTAGTTATGAGCTCGGAAAGGTCTGTGCCCAGGTCCTGAGCCCCCCCCAGCACCCGCACCCATCGGCAGCTCCGCGCGGGCTGGGATCAACAGAGGGGCAGCTTTGGTGGGGAAGAGCTCTGACAAAGGATCCCAAAAGCGGATTTCCCCCAGCAGTGATGCAAATGATTTGCGGTCACACGTGGTGGCTGTCCCCTATGCATGGCTCTTTTCAGCCACAGGTGTCACGAGCATCGGCCACGGCATCGCTGGGGTGCATGGGGTTGGGGTACTTCTCTGCCTTCCCTGTGGGAATCCAGCCTCCTTGCCCCTCAGCTCTGCCATATGGATGTCGCGGTGATTCACACACAGCTGACAGCAGGGTTTGATCCCTGGCGAGGCCAGGTGCAGGAAATCCTGCTCGTGGCAATGTGATGCCAGCTGGCAACGCTTCCGGCGCATTCCCTGCACGGGGCAGCCACGGGCGCTGGGCTCACGGTCTGAGGTGTCTCCTCAGACAGCCCAGGCTGTTTTTAGCAGGCGAGGAACATCACAAACCCCCAGCAAGCTAAGACAACAGCTCTCGGAGCTAGCACAAAAATCCAGGTTTGTCCCATGGATGGGAATTCAACAATTTGCCCTGGGCTGCTTCTGCTCGCTGCTGCCTAGGGCACGGCCTCGTCTCCCCAGGGACAAGAAAATTCCAAGGGAGAGCAGCAGCCCAAGGGCTGAGCACCTCCTCGGCCACCCGCTGCTCACCTGCACCTCTGGGGATGTTTCACTGATGCAAATGGATTTGCCATCACCATTTACCCATCATCACCAAACCAAACTCCAAGCGAAGTTCCCTACAAAGTTCCCTACGTCTCTGCCCATTGCTGTTCTCTCCTCCTTTTCCCCAAGGGCATCACGCAGTTCTTAAAGCTCTCCGAGGTGTTTCGGAGGGAGGCAGAGATCCTCCCCCCCAGCTACAGCAGCCAGCTTGAGGTCAGCACCATGAGGAAAATCAGGATAAATTATTAATTAAAAGATTTATCTCCCCACCGCAGCCGAACACCGAACGCATTTACACACACGCCTGGGGCTACTGTGCTTTTGAGATGAAAGAGCAATTTTTTTTTATGATGAAGACATAACTCTTAAAAAAAAAATGGAAATCAAAGGAGATTTCCATTACATAAATATCCTTTTTATGTTACATTTCCACGCGGCACCTTCCAGTGCTTCACATCAGCTCTCCGGGGCAGGAGGGAACACACAGTCCATGGACAAGAAACAACACGACTGAAGGGGAATTAATTTGTGTCTCAGGCACCTTTGGAGCAGGAGGCATGCGAGGGGTGGCCCGCCTGGCCGAGGGGGGATGGTTGAGGCTTGCAGAAAGGAAAGGGGGAAAGGACGGGGAAGAATTTTTCTGCAAAGCCATGAAACTCGGCCTGGCTTCGCCAGGGCAGAGCAGTTTGCCAAAGCACCGGTTTCCTGTGCAATCAAACCCGTCCGCTCGGCAGCCCCGCGATAGGGCCATGATGTAAGTGTGGCTGAGCCAAGGCAAACGGAAAAGAACAGCAAGCACTCAGAGAGGCAAAGGGTTTTATTAAGCCATTTAATTGTTTCTGGGGGTGACATTTTTCCCCGTCCTGACATTCCCCTCGCTGCGGCTTGGCCACGTGCCCCCCCGGCCCCTCCTCGTCCCAAGGGGGATGTGGCAGGGACGAGGATGCTCAGCCCTGGGGCAGCTGGAGCCTCCTGCACTGCACCAGGCGGGCACCCCCCAGGGTGACACGTGGCCGTGCAGTGCTGGTGACACGAGGGGACATTCTCCCAGACAGTTTCCAACCCACAGCATTGAGGCTGCCAACTCGGTCCTGGCGTGCGGCTCCTCCGCAGGCTTTCGTCCCTCTGCAGGAGACCACATTTGGTGCTGCGGGCTGGGTCCATCTATCCTCCTGAAAAGCCCAAGACCATGAAAAGAGTCAGAAGGAAGAGCAGAGGGGTACAAAAAAAATAAAATAAAATTCCACAGCTGCTTCCTTGGAACCGGGCAAGAGCTTGGTCCTTCACAGGGGAAAAATCGGAGCTACTGTTTGACCCAAGAGCACTTAACCATCCAGCCCCACGTATCCGGCCTGGAAGCCGCCCGGCCAAGAGGAGAATTTGCAGAGCCCAGCGGGGAGCAGTAATTTAGTCATCTCTGCCCTGCGTGGGAGCCAGCGGAGCGAGGTCAGTGCGGGAGGACCCCTCGCCGAGCGGGGACGTGAGTCACGGCGAGCGCACGCTGGGTGGCTGCGCAGGGGATGTTCCCATGGCCGGTGCTGGGTGCAGGAGCTCGCCACGGCCCCAGGTGCACCCTGCTCCCCTGCTGGGTGCCAGACGTGTCGTGCTGCCTCTGCTTTTCCTCCCTCCGTGCTCGCAGCTGAAGCATCTGTCCTCGGCTGGGTGGCCGCGGTCCCTGCGGCAGCGCCGTGGCTCTCCTCTCAAGCGCCCGCACCCCGAGCCTTCACCACCGACCCTGCGAAGGGAAACCACAGGGTTAGTGGGAAGAATAATGGTCAGGTATGATGAAGCACATCGTGATTCCTTTTTTTTACCAAATTAATTGGGGCAGACAAAGCCACAGCACCGGGGGGTGCACAGGGAGGGAAAGCAGCTCCTTGTGCTTGTGTGCCAGCGGCCGATATCGCGCTGCAGCGCTGCATGGGGCCGGCAGGAGCAGCTCCTTGGAGGAGGCCGGGGAGGCTGCAGCCCTCTAGATGGAGATGGATAACAGTCTGACAGCAAATGCAGTCACGAGCACGGAGATGGAGCTCGTTTGGCCTCCATGTCCATGGGCTCTCCACCTACAAGCCTCTCAGATCAGCTGCACCATGCTCAAGGACACAAACTCCACCGCTATGTTTGTTACAACCAGCTCCCATTTGGCTTACACATGCTCTTGGCCCACCTGGGGAGCTTAATCATCATTTTCTTCTCTCTCTGCTTCTCCCCGTTCCCTCCACAAGACCATTAAGCTGGTTTTCCACCAGCAAACCCTGCCCAAGCCCCCGTCCCGCTCCAACATTAACTAGGGGCGCACAGAAAGAAGGGGAGAGCTTTCTGCTCACTCATCACGCAGCACTTAGCATCTGTTTGCTTTGGACCTCACAAGGAACATGCAAGCAGGATTGGCACCTCCCAGCCGAGATGCCAAGCCCCCAAAAATGCTGCTCAGGGGCACGAGCAGCCCCCCCGCCTTCCCCAGGGGAAGGGCTGACGGTCGGCTCGAGGGGAAAGAAGCAGCGCAGCGTCTCCGAGTTTGCAAAGTGTCCCTGGCTCTTGTAAATGTGTTAAAAAATAAAACCCTTTAAGAGCTTCCAGATGTTCTGTTTATGTTGTGGTGTTACCCAGCTTGGCTCTCCCGAGGCCAATACACAGCCTCAATGAAATCGCAGCAGCCGAGGGGGGCGGTGGGGAGGGCAGGGGGAGGTCCGAGCCCTTTTCCTCCGCTTTCCCCCCGCTTCACTGTTAACTCCCACGCTGCTGGTGAGCACGTGGAGAGCGGCTGCGAATCCTCCCTGCCTGCCTAGGCACCTCCAGGGCTTTACCATCAGCACACCCCGTGCTGCCGGTGGCAGGGGCACCCAGAGCCCACCAGCACACGTGGAGCGAGCAGGTCCCGAGGGACCAGCCCTCGGTACAACGGCACCATCCCAGAGGACCACCAAAGCCACCCTGCTGCCAGCACAAAGATGGGAGGGGGCAAAAAGATTTGTCAGCGAGCCCTGGGCGTAGACGCACACGCACATGTAGAGGTGTGTGCGTAAAGCCCGGCTCGGGACTCTTTGCCCAGGGCGTTGCAGGTACAGCGCTGCGTTTGAAGTCCTGGTGAGCGAGCTGCACGGCTGGTGGCAATCAGGGCTCCATAAAGCAGCGCTATCGCGGCTCTGCGCTGGCTCTGATGTGTTATCTGCCCGGCCCGAGCCAGGGCAGGGCAGGAGGGCGCTCATTCGTGCGCGGCTCGTTTGAAAAGGTGTTAGTGTCGGAGATCAAAGCCGCTTCCTGATGCACTCCCCTCCCCAGAGAGGCCACCGGCCAGCAAGGCTGGGGACTTTGAGGGATGGGGACACTGCGGGATGGGGACACTGCAGGAGCCCCATGGGACCATGCAGGAGCCCCCGCGCAGCTGCATCTGCTGCAGCCATGGAGATGATGATGCTGAGAACACGACCGAGTGTCCTGCCCTGGTTGCTGCTGCAGGATGTCCTCCTGTCCTTGTCCTCACCATGTGGATCACTGAAATGAAGCCCAGGCAGGCTCACTGCCTTGGTGGCCAGCCCAAACCCCGCTCCAAACAAGCCTTCCTCCTTCCCCGCCATCTGCACATCCTCAGCACCAAGCCTCCACGGAGGGCAACATCCCAGGTGCAGTTTTCTTGCTCCCCAGGCCGGCTGCCACCCCCAACCCTTGCTGTCCCCAGCGAGGCATCATCTGCTTCCCCCAGCCCTGGACCGCTCCGGCCCCGGGAGGACGAGCAGCGGCACAGCCAGGCCACCCACTGCGAGCCCCACACTCCTCCCCGCAGCCCCCGCGCTGGTTTTCTCCTCTCCACGAGCCCACTGAACCCCCCGAGGACAGCAGGGGGGCTGTCAAGCACCGAACAAGGGCACGGGGCTGCCTCCACGCTCAGCAGCAGACCAGGAAGGAGAGCACATCTGTCCAGAGCAAACAGAGGAGGAGGCAGAATTAGAGCAGTAACGATGAGCGGTGTGTTTCTGCACGGGGAGCTGCTGCCTGCCCCGACCTCCCCAGCACGGAGCAGAGCACAGGAATAGAACTGGGGCTTTTGGCTCCAGAGGATGAGAGCATCGCATCTCCAGACATCTTGAGCACAAACTGTGTAGGCAGCAAAGCCAAACAGGAAAGGAAACCAACAGACAGGGAAACGATTCTGGCAGCGCTCGCCGTTACGGCTCGCTCGGCTCCCATCAGCTGGAAATACCTCCCTGCTGCTCCCTCTCCCGGGTGTCCCTCCCTCAGACCCCTCGCCCTGCTCAGACATGTCCCAGTTCCACTTGTGCTGTCGAAACACTTCCCATCTGCTGGGCTGGATTCAGAAAAATGCAGCCAGAGAGCAAGATCCTGTTTGCAGTAACTGGTCCCAGCACACCCGTGCCAGCACCACGTCGCGTCAGGTCCCACACACGGACCCAGGCAGCGTTCAGCCTGGCTCCAAACCTCTGGAAAGAGAAAGGAAAGATCTAAAGAGGCTGGGGAAGGGGGGCCAGGACACATTAAAGGATGTGCAAAGCGATGGGGCTGTGTCACCATCACCTCCAAAGCGTGGAGGTGGCGGAGGACGGGGGCGTGGAGCAACGCGGGCGGGTTTCTGCTGCGCCCGCTGCATCCCGGCCAGCGCTTTGAGCCCGGCGTGGAAGCTGAGAGATGGAGGTTTATTCACATGCCCCGACGTGCTTAATGACCAAAGTGCTCTTCAGTGAACCCAGCGACAGATTGTAAAATAAAGTCAATGAGGCAAGTGGATTAAAGGGAAAAAAAAAAAAAAAAAAAAAAAAAAAAAAAAAAGCAAAAGATCCGAGAGATGAAACGGAGCCGTTGAGTCACAGCCCTCGCCTGCCAGCCCGCTGGGTCCTGCCGAGCTTCACCAGCCTCCAGCACCCCGGCAGCAGCCCAACCTCCCACAAACAGCCTCCCCGACCCCCAGGCACGTAGGAGCAGGATGCGACCCTGCAGCTGCCCAGGGACTCAGTCTCTGCCCGTTTACACGTCCCAGCTCCAGGGACCCGTCGCAGCCCCAGTGCTGGCACAGGGCTCCAGGGAGGGCTCGGGCTGGCCCCCAGGACCCGCGGCCACCCTGGGCAGCTGGGACCCCCCCCCCCGATTCCCACGGGTCTGACCCGGCCGTGGATGGCATCGCACAGCTCCATCTTGTGGAAACGGCACGCTTCGGCTGCCGGCACAGGGCCATGGACCACTGCCGTGGGGTGCAGGAAGCCCACACCAGTGCATGTTGGGGGGTACGGGGGTGACCCACGAGCACCATCCCCTCCTCCAGCAAGGACCTCAACAGGGGCCCTGAAGCCCAGCCCGGGGATCCCACTGAGACCCTCAAGGCAAGGAGGACAGGAGCCCACAAGCAACCAGCCCTTAATAGAGACTGTACAACCCCATCCCACGCTGCACCCACTCTGTAAATACACATACAATGAAAGCTCAGCACCCGGAACAGCAGGAAAAACATCCTCAGGAAGGATCAGTCCTATCCAAAATCTGAGCGATGCACGGAGAAGCCCAAGGGTGGGAAGGGAGAGCTGGGTCCATCGAGCTGCTTCCCTCGCTGGACACCCATCTCCCCACCCTGCCTCTCGGATGTTCCCTCGGAGCAGCCCCTGGGGTTTTGATGCCAACCCTATTGCTCCACTGCCGCAACCTTTGGCAGTGCTGCCACGCAAACGTGTTCTCCCTCAGCCACCAGGATCCCTGCTGCAAAGAGCCAACCCAAATCCCAGAGCTTCGCTCCGAAGAGATTATCTTCATTTAACAAGCTAACCATCGGATGCAGAGACCTTGCCAAAATCCCAGCCGGCCTCGGCACAGCTGTCATTAAAAACTCCTTCAGCCAGAGGAAGCGAAGCGGGCGCTCTGTTCCCATGCCGCCCTTTCTGGGAAGGCGTTAATAAATAACCGCGTCCCAGACAGGTGCTGTCAGCTTCGCCGCGGAGCTGCTGCTCGCCTGCCGGTGAGTCACTACCCTGACACCCTGCACAGCGCCGTGAATCACAGGAGGACAGGGCCTGTAACCAAACACATGCTCGCCTCCTCTGGGTGCTCCACCCTGGTGCTGCTCCGCGGGGTCAGGCTGCAGGAGACCCTCGCCTTGCTCCTGGCTACGCACCCCAAAGGAATTGAAGGGTATTCGTTGCTTAGATCCCCTTATATTTTAGATTCGTTGCTGTAAGATCCAACACCCCCAGCAAATTCACAACATTGAGATGCAGCAGCCGCAGCTTGTAGAACGCACCCTGCACCCGTTCCCAGCACTGCGCCAGCTCCTGGTCCCAAATTGGAGAAACAAAAGGTTAGGGCTGTGACTGCAACGTGTCCCACAGAATACAGGTCCCAGACAGCCACTGCTCTGTGCCAGCTGGGGACAGAGGTGCTCAGCGCCCCGGGATGCTCTCAGCACCGCCGGCAGCACCAGGGCCACAGGGCGCAGCCCCGAGGCCACCACGGCCACAGGTGCTCAGGGCACGGCACCCGCTGCAGCCCAGGACATCGCTCCCAGGAACAAGTGAGGGTTTCCTCCCCAAAAACCAGCCCCAAACAACCTGCCGAGATCTCACACAGGCACCCATCCCAGAATAAGCAATAGAAATGCACCTTTTCCCCAACAAAAAACCCCCAACAGCTTTTCTTGCACACCCACACGTCCCGGCTAGGGGGGATGAGCGGGGCTCCATTCTTGGCTCTCCCCGGCAACTTTTCCCCTCCCTCACAGCAAGAAAAGTCCATTCTTCCTTTAAAGCAGCGTAAGCGTCACGTTGAGCCTGACAGGCAGCTGAAAGAACGAAGCAAGCCCGGTTCTCCTTCGTTTTGGAAGCACAAAACGATGTCAGGGCTCGGAAAACACCAGCTCTCAGGAGAGGCTGGAGGCAGGCTTCACGCAGGCTCTGGCACCCGCTGACAGTTCTGGCTCCTTTATTCAAAGCATCCCCAAAGTGATAACCCTCTGACAGATGGATTGATGGGCCTAAGCAGCAACACGATGTTCCCCGAGCGTGAACTCTGTTCACCTCCCTGCGTTTTTGCTTCCGCTGCCGGCACTCCAGCGGTCCCCCACAGCGGGCAGGCAGGAGCCGAGCAGCTGCCAAGCAGCTGCCTTCGGTCCCCAACGCCCGCGGGAGCCCCCGAGGATCCCACCCATCCCTGGGCTTTCCTCGGAGCAACATCTCCACCCGCTGCGTGCTCCGGCGGAGGAGCTGCTGGCTCTGCTATTGAGGCCCCGGTGCATTAATGGCAGGATTAGACCCCATCCCGAGGCGCTGGGGCTCATTAGGGGCGTTTGGTCCACGTGATGGAAAGCAGGAGCTCTCCGGGCCCTGCAGACAGCTCTGAGCACCTCGGGCTGCCCGAGCAGGAGCTCCGTGACCTTCACATCCACCCCAGTGCTCTGCCAATGTCCCCCCGGGGCTGTTCTGCCTCCGAGCAGAGCCGCGCAGGGATGGATTCCCAGGATAAAGGGGATTAAAGGCAGGTAGAGCCCTCTCCTCGCACACCTGCAGCCTCCTCCTCACCCTGGGAGCCCTGCACTGGTGCACGGGTGGGGAAAGCTCCACGAAGCCCCCCTTGCTCTGGCTGCAGGGAGGTGGCGGATCCCAGCCTGAGCACCCGGGGGACTTCGAAGTCCTCACATCGGGGTCAGGATGTTTTCTGGAAAGCTTTGCAGCTGGGAGCGTCCCCAGACAAGGGTGCCAAAGCACCCACACTCCAGTCCTGCCCTCGCTGGAGGCAGGATCCATCCTGCCAGCTCCTGCTCTCTGCCACCTGCCCCGCCGGGGAGAGCAGGGAGGAAAAAACCACCGGGCTGCACATTTATTATGCAGCCTTGAGCTGATTTCCATCCCCGGGGATTACCAATTTAAGCAGTGTTTTTTCCTGTGCTGACCCTAAGCTGATTAATTCCCTGTGCCCCCCCCCTCGTCCCACTCCCCCGTTCCCTTTGTGTGCGAAGACAGGCGTATCGAACGCCGGCAAAGCGTGCCAAGGCAGGGCTGGGGGGGACCACAGGACCACGGCCCCCCAGACAGACACACAGCCACAGCCCCCCTGCCAAGCACCAGTGCTGAGCAGGGTAAGGATGCTCCCAACCCTGCAGCGGGCCAAATCCTGCCTCCCCTAGAGAAATGAGTGCCCTCTCGTGCTGGTTGCGCAGTCGGTTTTGAACCACATTTTTATTTTCCTTCCCCGCTGCAGGAAGGGAGAAACACCCACGGATCCCAGCCGGTCAGGATGAGGCCCATCGGCACCGCAATGGAAAAAACAAAAACAAGCTTGAACTGGAGACAAAGGACATTCGTGGAGACACATCCAGGAGCGAGGGAACTTGCCCTGGCACGATCCAGCCCTCGCCTCCTCTCCCCGGTGCCGTCACTCGCGGCGGCGCACAGCCCAGCACAATGCTGAGCACCAGGCACCGGGCTGAGCTCAGAGCCAGGAATCGGGGATCTCAGGGGTCTGCAAATGCTGCAGCTCCTGGGGGGCCTCCAGGGGCTGAGAAGTGACACGGAGCTCAGGGACAAGCGAGGAGAGCCATCACCACCCAGGGAAAGCCACGCAGGCGCCTGGTCCATCAAGGAGACGGGTCCCCAGGGGGGCTGCCCCAGCTCCTGGCATCACTCCCCCCCCCCCCCCCCAAAAAAAAAAAACAGGCTGAGGTTAGCTTTGGCTCCTGGAGTGGTGAGAGCTTCACTCCTTGCCACCCAATGGCAGCCCCACAGCCACACATCCGTCCCCACAGCCACACATCTGTCCCCACCATGGCTGGCCCCATGCCCACGGCTCCACTCTGCCCTCCCGCAACCTTCCCCTGCACCAGAAAATTTCCCAGAAAACGAAGCCCCGGTGATTGCCCCGGATCACAGAACACAGCCGGAGCAGGAGGCGGCTGTGCCAAACCATCGCTCCCACGCTCGCAGGCACAAGCCCGGCCAGCCTCGGCGTAGAGCAGGAGAGCCCAGAGCACACCCAGCCCTATAAAAAGGTAATTATACAATACGTGGCAGTAAATTAGCACAGCAAAACACCGCTTAATTCTCACAATGGACTTCAACGCCGGATCAAGAGGTAGAATTACCTCTCGGCTGCAGGGAGACAGGCCCCCAGGTCAGGATTAGGGTTTGATGCTGAGATGGGGTGGGAGGCTTTGGGAAGTGTCCTCAGCCAAGATGTGGCCTTTGGGGAAGCTGGGCAGTTTGTCCCTCCTGGATGCTTAGCACGAGGCCGGAGAGCAGCAACAAAAATTCTGTATGTGCATACATCAAAGCAGAAGTCAGAGCCGTAGACACACTGGTCTTTTGTTTCTAAGTGGTAACGTATAAAAATTGTTTTTGTTTTGTTTTGTTTTTTTTAACTGCTAAATTTAAATGACTTCCCTGCAAGAGGAACAAAAAATGGCCATAAAACAACTGAGCCTTGCAGTCCCTCCCACCCTGAGGACACTCAGCCGAAAGAGCAAGACAGCCCCAGCTCCAAGCCCCCACGTATCCCATCGGTTATGGGATGTGGTGGGGACTGGGGCTGGCCCCACACCGCCGCCTGCACACCGAGGCTCCCCCAGCCCCAGGCATGGGACGGCGGCTGTGCAAGGCTGGCAAGGAGCTGGGTCCTTCTTCCCTTCATTTCTCCAAAACTCAGTCCTGGGATTGGGAAGGTTTAAGGCATACGTGGTGACCCCCAGGATTCGTGTCAAGGCCCTGGGCATGATCCCAGGAGAAAGGGAAAGGAACAGCGCGCTCAGGCGGAGGCGGCCTCGGCGGTGACCTGGGGAAAGGGCAGGCAGCAGCGTGCTCAGCCCGGCCTTTCCTAGAACCAGGCAGGAATTTTTCTGAAACCTTTTCTTGCTGGAAAGCGCCAACTGCTTGAAACTTAAACTTTACGCAGGATTATAGAAATGTAGGTCAGGAAAAAGGCGGCCGAGTGAAAAGCTCCTTGTTCTGTGCTCAACCCAGCGCCCCGGCCCCAGCACGCTGCTCCCTGGGCACCAGGCTTGGCAAGGGCCCGGCTCCAGTGCGACGTGCACCCAGAAGTGTCCTGAGCCCCGACAGCACTCCGGTGTTTCACCACAACTAACAGGGACATGAAGGCAGCGAGTGCCACGTGCCATGCTAAGGAGTCCAAAAGCAATGAAGAGCCTCAGATTTAGTTCATAAATGTGAGGACGTTGCCCTGGCAGGAGGTGATGCTGAGCGGACCCTTGGGATGCATCCCAGCAGGACCAAGCCCTGCATGAGGGGCTTGCCCCAAGAGACATTTTCAAGCACAACAAAGACTATGCATAAAGACAACCAGGAATTAAAACCGGGGCTGGATAAAAAGAGTTTCTATACTCATGTGGCCAGGAACCCATGGAGGCTAAGCAGCAACATCTTCCCTTCTTGCTGGCCAACGTCACAGACACGTAAAGGCAGGTTTTCACAGAAAATCCCCATTTCAGAATGGATGAGCGCCCCTGCCAGAGGAGCCCGGGCTGCCCTCTCAAGCCATGGAATAACTGATTCCTTTTCAACACCTCCCGGTATCGCGGCTGTAATTTACAGGGCTCGTTTAAGCACACGCGGCCGTGCCTGAGCTCAGCGCCCACTGCGCAGGCACCAGCACCAGCCTCTGAGCTCACAGCCCCCCACGGCACACAGCCACGTCCTGCAGTTTGGTTTTGTTTGCTTTAATTGAGAAAGGACCAGGGGGAAGAAAAAAAAAAAAAAAAAAAAAAAAAAACTTCTCCCAACCCCTCGGTTTCATTTTTCAGGTGCCTTGATTTATTGATTGGCTTATTCTCTTTTAATAGGCTCTCCCCACCAGAGCCAGGGCATTTCCTGAAGGAGGGCTGCCCATGGGGGGCACCCCAAGCAGCCGTCAAGGGGGTCCTGCCTTCACACAGCCCACTTAGGGCCTCTGCTTCATCCAGCAATGAGACCCCCAGCACCCTCACATTTCTGGGCAATCCGGAAGGATGTTGGGTGCTGCTCTGGACATCCTATGTCCACAGGGTCACATCCTGGCCCCACTCAGCACCACCATGCAGGCAGCTTCGGGGCTGTCAGGGCTCTGCCTCCAGCTCACGGCACTCAGCATAGGCAGGGCCACAGCAAAGAGCTTCCAAGAAAGACATTTTCATGCAATAACGGGAGGATCACAGGCATAAAATATGATTTTTTTTAAAGCTACTCCCATTTGATGTTGTTTTAAAATCCAGCCTCATTCCTCAGAAACGAGATATTGCCAATGCTCCAAGAAACCCACCCTGCAGCAAGTGGGTGGTCACCCCACAGCCACGAGCATCACGACGACAAACCCCACGGCAATCAGCACGACTGGACCTGAACACCCAGGGGATGCGGAGAGTTTGGAAGAGATGCTTTTCGTTTATGTATGTTTGAATTTCCTTGAATTGCCTTCATTTTGGAACAAGAATATGTATTTCTGTGTGTGATATATAAATTAATGGGCTTAATGTTTCAGAGGTTGCTTTCACGAGAGCAGACATCAGCACGCTGCAGGGTGCAGGCAGGCCTCTTACACCCCCTGCTTACCCTGTCCTCCTCTTGTGCCTCATGGTGGAAGGCACCAAGCTGGGCTAGGAAGGGAACCCAAAGGCAGAATGACTTCGGCCTCATCCCCGGGGCAGGGAAGGGGAGCAGACACCCCCAGGCAGGCCGGAGCTGGAGGAAGGTGAGAGGAGCCTGGGTTGCGCACCACTTCCTGGCCTTCCTCCCTGCCCTCCTCCTCCTCTCCTGCTCCCACACCTTGGCCACAATCCAGGGCACGGTGCCCACGGGGATAATTCCCAGCAGATGAGATCGACGTCTCCTTTAATTAAATTTCCCCTTTTAGGTCAAAATGAGAGGACTCAAGGCTGGAGGAGTGGGGCAGGGCAGCCGCTCGGCCCCAGCCTGCTGGGCACCCTCTCGGGTGGGACGCAGAGGCCAAGGAGAGGCTGACCCAGCTTTGGGACCCTTTGGGTCCACAGCCAGGGAGGATGCATGATAACCCATCCTTTACTGATGGTGATACACGTGCAATCCAGCTGACCCATCCCACGCATCGTGTCGCTGTTGGCAGGGAAGGGCTCAATGAAACAAGTTGTGTGGGGTCAGACCCCATGGTTTCGAAGCTTTCTGGTCTCTGCTCTCCAGGTTGTTCCAAAAATCTAGGTCTGGACCAGGCAGTCATCAGGGAGACAGACTCCCCACTCCATTTCCACAAAAACCACATCGCAACACGCAGGACCTCAAGCAACAAGAGCAAGGTGGGAATTCGAAATCCATCCCCTCTGCATCCCTTCACCAGGCTCTGTAACAAAAGGGACAGCCAGCCCAGGCTCCAGACATTCAAAACCCCTTAAAGCCCTCCTTGGGATGATGCTAAACCCCGAGCAGACCACTGGCAAGGCTCCTGAGGAGCAGAGAGGGCACAGAGAAGGGGCCAGGTCCCCACCGACCAGGCCCACAAGGTTCCACAGCCACCTCAAGGGCCAACTCTTACAAGCCATGAAGGAGCGGCTGCGTCCCCCCACTCCCGCCTGCCCCCTGGCACAGCTCCACCGGTTCAGCCTGGGTAAAACTGCTCGAAGCCACGTTTTTCATCAGCATGGCAAGCAGGCTTGGCCTCACGACAAGCAGGGCTTTTTTAAATAATATATATATCAGTCTAGCTCCGCTGCTGGCTGAGCCCCAGATGACTGCAACTGGGGCCAATCCCCAGGATAAACACAGCCTACCTGGGTTTGTAAGTGCCAGAAGCATGTAGGCACCATGCGCGATCTCTTATATAAACAGCACTGCAAAAACAGCCCTGAGCGCTGTAGGAACACTTGTAGTACGCACTGTACACAAGATGAAGTGTTTGGGAACATTACTGCAACGGATCCCGGGGGAGACGCTTTCCCTCCCGCCCGCCTGCCCCACACTTCAGCCTTAAAGGCAACCCCGAGCTCGGCACGGCGTTTTCCTGCTGGTCTGGGCACAAGGCTTGGTGCTGGGGGATGATGTCCTGCAGGCTGGGATGCTCCTGGCCAAAAGGGTCCTAGGCTGGGTGCTGGGAGCAGCCCCCATGAGGTTGGGATGGGGGCGGATGGTGCAAATGGTGCTGGGCAGATAGCACAGCAAGGGGCTGGGATGCGACGTGGACAGGCAGCGGTAGACCTGCAGAAAAAGCTACGAGATGCCTGAAAGCGAGAGGAGATTCGGGACTGAGCCCACACAAGGGGCAGCCGCTCAGTGCCCAACTCACGGAGCAAACCCTCCTGGCTGCTCTGAGCGGTCCCATGGGGCTGCAGCCACGCAAAGTGGTGCAAAAAGAGCAAGGAGAAGTTATTGCAGAAACTCCATAAGCAGGTGTAACAATTCAGGCCGTACCAGTCTAGTCCCTGAGCTACTTCAAAGACTGGTACATCCCCAACTTTCCTCCATCTACCTGCATCTGCCCTCTAAGCCCTGGTTTCCAAGCAGCTTCCAGTGGGTTAAAAAGGTGTGCGCGCCTGCGGGGCTCCGCTCCCCTCCCTCCACGCCCCCCGCCCCGCTCTTCCCGGCATGGACTTGGAGACCAGGGGCTCTCCAGATTTAATCTCCAAGACAAACATACCGGAGCTGGAGCCTGCTCCATTTGCACTTCGACCGCAGATATTAACCAGCAGCAGGCTCACGCCTCTGCCCAGCTTGCCCCGCAGCAGCCCCATGGCCCCCTCCTCATCTCTTCCACGCACACGGTGTCAGTACATTGTCGTCGGCTTTGCCATGAATCTGTGATGGATGGTTTGACAGTGTGAGCTGGGAATAAAGCAATACCCAACACGTGAAATAGAAGCCACCATGAGGTCCCCTCTGCCCAGCCCGAGCCACCAGCGGGGCTGGAAAGATGCAAGGAAAGAGGAAGGGGGAGAAAGAGCAGCAATGACCCAGCCAGTGCTCCCACTGGGGTGGCTCAAGGGGCTTATTAAGCCGGGACAAACTTTGTCATATTGCACCAAGGCCCTGAGGAGCTGGCTCGTCACTCATCTCACCAAAACCACCTTTCTGCTTCCTCCCCTCCTGGGAGCCGGGCGCAGCACCCAGCAGCATCCCCGGTGTCCCCATGCATGCCAGGAGGAGGTGTGGAAGCTGCCGGAATTACTCGATCCAAGCCTGTGGCTGGTACATCGTTCAAAGGTTCAAAATCATTCAGACAAAGGTGAAAATCTCATTTCAGACCAGGATGTGCTAGGCAACATCTCAGAGAGGCGGTTAACACCTGGACGGCCTTGTTCAGAGAGGAGGAAGGAAAGGGTCTCCAGGCTATTTGGCAAGCCGGAGCCTTCAGTAAACACTTATCTCACATCTTACGTTTCAGTCGGAAGTTGAGAGATTTGGTTCATTTTCCACAGGGAACAGGAGAGCCGAGCCTGGCACCAGAGTAGCTGCTGCCCCCCGGAGCCATGCTGCAGGACGGTGGGAGCAGGCGATACAAAAAGGACCTTCTGCCCTGCCCTACGGCCTGCAGGCTAAATAAAACCTGCTTTCCTCAAAGCCAGCCTGGTCCACAGCCCACTCTGAGCACCAGCTTGGTGGATATTTAGCTTCTTTCACCCCTGGGAAATGTATTTTCATGTGACAAGGGGGACACGCGAAGGGAAGCAACTGCACTCTGTGCTAACTCACCTCCCCTGAGCTCACAGCTCACAGGGAGGTCGAATTAGCTCAAAATGGGCTGAAAAGCTCAAGATCAGCCCGGCCCCACAGCAAAAGGGCCCCCACGGCAGCTGGGAACCCAACGGCCACTGCCCGAAACCCAGCTGTAAAATCGCTTTCTGAAGATGATGCATGGATTAGTTACCCACACATACACACCGATGTTCTCATGAAAAAGGTTATTATACAAAATTTTTGGGAGCAATAAAAATATAAATAGGCCTAAAGGCACCGCAAAATGATGCCATTTTAAGTGCATTTATTTTTTTCCTTTAAATCTGCGGGGTGGTATTTAAAGATGAAGGGAGAGGGGGAGGAATACGTGCTGCTCTGTCCCGGTGCCAAACACCCTACAAAGCTCCGGTGGTCTCCCGAAGCCAGCCAGGGGCTCCAGGTCCCTGCTTTAACGACCTCTCCACACCTTTTATGTGCCACCCCGCTGAAATACATCAAGCGTTTCATCGTGGCTGCAGGCAGCAAGCGGTGGCTACCAGCGCCCGAGGAGCGCCCAGCCCTCGGGCTCCCCCCTGGCAGGAGGGTTTCTCAATATTTGCCTTCGCCATATCAAAAGGTGGCCGCAGCCCGAGTCCTGCGGTAGCCAGCAGCTCGCTGGTGGTCCCTAAATAAGCCTCCAGCTGATCTCACACCAAACATCCTCAGGTCCTTGTGGGCAGCCTCCGCGCTGCCCACAGAAACCTTCAAACGAGCCCCGTGAACAGGAGAGCCACAGTTCCCTCCAGCCACCATCCTTCTCCGGCGGGGTCCACCCAGGGGGACGGTTCTCAAAGTAAACTCGGTGTTCTTGGGGTTTGCCCAAAATACGAACCAGCCAGGACAGACAGACGCTGGAAAGGCAACCGAGAGGGAAAGAAGAAGAAGCCGCAAGCCCCGCCGCGCCGTCCAAGTCACGAGCCTGGTGAGCTCCCCGTGGCTCCATGAAGGGGAAGAGGATTTTTCCTGGATTGTACAACCCTCAGTTAACAGCCCTTAGGGACTGAGGTGGAGGACAAAGGTGACAGTGTCCCTCGCTCCCGCTTTCCTTCCTCGCCAGGAAAGGAGCACAAGCTGGGCTCCCTCATGAGATGCTCCGATCCCTGCCTGGCAAACGTGTCCAGCACCCCGTGGCAGGCCTGGGGACAGCGGGGTGCCCTCCTGGGGACGTGTGGCTTCATGGACCGAGCAGCTCCTGTGTGTTTCTCCTCACTGGGAGAGCCACCCGCATCTATCCCACATGGATAGAGCTAGGAAAGCATGAACAGCCGTGCATCCTGCAGCCACGGTGAGAACAGGAGACCACCGCAGGGCTGAGATGTCTGTGTCGGGATGGCAAGCAGGGTTCTGCTGGCCAGAACGAGGGAGAGGAGTGGAAACATCTGCCCGGCCCAGAAAACGGCAAAAGCCCTCAGGCTTTCGTTGTGGGCCAGTTAATTACTGCTGGAAAAGCCATCAGCAGACCCTGCGAGTCCTTTGCCTCTGTTTATCCTGGCACGTGGGGAAGCGGCTGGGGCCTCCACACCGCACAGCAGCACCCGGAGCACAGCAAGCCTGCTGCAGAGCCCGACTGCTCCTCGGGCACAGCACAGCTGCATCCTCTCGTAATGATGCTCTTGTGGGTGAAAAGCCTGCCGTCACCTCTGTCCCATGAGGGGGGCCAACAAAGGTGTCCCAAGACAGAGCGTCACCTCCTGGACTTGGCACCTTCCTCCACTGTCACCAAATTCCCCACGTTTTCCATAGGGTGAGGGATAAAGCTCCAGCTCCCCTCCCTGCTTCACAAAGCAGCAGTGTCCACCTCCACGCCACGCAGATGGGGAAACCGAGGCAGACACGGGAGGAAGCTGAGCTCTGCTGTAGAGCTGGAAGCACCGCGGCATGCGCCAGCCCCACGCAGTGGCTTTGTTTGGCCCCAGCTCCCCAGAGAGCTCCGCTTACCAAAGCAAACAGCTTCACCTAATCCCACCCAGCAGCAACAACAACGGCTTGTTAATTAAACAGCTTCCCTGCTGCAGCAGGAGCACTCAAGCAGGAGCCGCACCAGCTCCATGCACACCCGGGCGCCCTCGGACGCCGCTCCTGCTCCCTGCTGTGGCTGTGCCTCCTTTTCTAACCACTCTGCTCTGTCACATTGTGCCTGGGAGCACTGCTGCCACAGCAATCCCCAGGTGACAGCAGGGCAGAAGTCCCACCTGCCTCCACCAGGCTCCTCCAAAACCGTGCCAGGGTGGCTGTCCACGTGCGGGACCGACGAGGAACAAAATAAACCTCGTGCAAGCAGGGGGCATTTACCAGCTGCTCAAACCAGAGGCTTTTCTTAAGGCCAAGAGAGCACAAGAACAAGCTGCTTTTTCCCATCTGAAGCCTCGGGAGCTGATGAGCCGGGAAACAAGAGTTTCTGCACTCGGCGGAGGGGACAGCTCTGCGGTCTTTAAACATCTGGTTTGCAGCACCCGGGAGCCTGCGCTGGCTGCCAGCCGCACGGCCGGAGCGCAGGGGGGTCTTAAAGGCGCTGCAGCCTCCAGTGCCGGGCTAGGCTGGCAGCTCTGCTCAGCCCCAGCAGCCCCCGAACCTCCCAACCCCGTCCTGCCCCAGCCCAGGGAGCCCTGGGGCTGCCACGGATCAGAAGTAGGAGCTGTTTGCATCCCCAGGAGACTCCAGCGCCCTGAGCTGCTGATGCTCAGTGAGATTTGCCGCCCTGCTGCCCAATATTCCCCGCTGAAATAAGTTGTCATCACTCAGGGCTTAGCGAGAACTCCAGCCCACGGGGCAGAAGGACATCTGAGAGCCAAATCCCCGAATTCGGACCCCTCAGCAGCCAAAAGCAGCCTAGACCTGGTGCCCCTGAAAGGGCACAAAGCCACTGAACCAGGCAGCCGGACCCAGGCAGCCCAGCTCCCCATCCCCGCTGCCAGCCCAGGGACAGGGATGCACCAAGCTCCTCTGCTCCCGAGAGAAATACTGGGACAGACATCAACACGCAGGACCCAGAAGGCAAAAATGCCCATGTAGTTTTCCCCACCACTTCTGGACACACGGAGGCTTCCCAGCTCCACGCACACACACGCGGTCAGGGGCCGGTGGTCAGCAGGGACCCCGGAGCAACCCACGTCCCTCGGGTGTCCAGGCTTTGGTCTTGCTCCTTTCTGGCCTGGGGACGGAACGGAGATGGATCTGCGGATCCAGGCGTTTTCCCTCCTCACCTCAGGGAACACGCATGAATTTAAAAATTTCCTTGCCAAGTATCAATTGTGCAGATGTTGAACTCTTAGCAAGGACCACGAATGTGCTCCCTGAGGTAATAAGGAAAACTCTCCAGAGCACAAGCTTGGGCTAAACACATTTCTGAAGCCCTGTACCCACACACCGGGCTTCCAGAGGGGTCTCTGTAAGCAAAACCATGCCTGGGAGCAACCCCCAGCGTGAGGCGGAGCCAGATCCTTGCCACCTGTGGGATTTCCATCCTGTACTTTGCTTTCCAAATGTGTATGCCTGCTGATTACTTTGGTCCTGGCCCCCACAGGAGCAGGGATGATGCCGAGCCAGAGCATCACCTGCGGGGCTCCAGCCGGCTGGCTGAGATGAGGCACGGACAGCTTCCCAACAGCACCCGTGGGGAAAACACACGCACGTGAACGCGCACCCAGCACCACTGGGATTTAGCAGGAAAAATAAGAGAAGTTCTCTACAGTAAAGCAACCTGCTTGGCCGGGTGACTTAGCATCCATGGGAGCAGCCAATTGTCTTGAAAAAGCACAGAAAACAAGAGAAGCCCCACGCAAACAAGAGGGCAGAGGTAACACGGGTGAGCTGCACACCCCATGGCCATGCCCGCCAGGTCCTCCCGGAGCCAGCATGCCGGAGAGCCCCGCAGCCATCCGTTGGAAGGGCAGAACACGATCCTCTCATTATGTCAAAGCCTTGGCAAGCTCCCCCCCCCCCCAGTCGCATCCTGTTCGCCGCTTCGTATCCGGCTTGGGAATTCCAGGAACATCTGCACGCGCCTTTCGCCCGGCCGTGCAGCTGCGTGTCCGTACCTGCAGCGCGGGCGCGCTTCCATCCCTCCTGCCGTGCCACCCACGCCCGGGGCTGGCAGCCCCCACACCGGCCCTTCCCCTACACCCCGTTGCCCCCCGGTGCTGTTCTGTCCCCAGCCAGCCCCTTCGGTGCATAAATAAATCAGCCTAGCCGTAACTCCCCCTAAAGCATGGCGCAGACATCTGGAGAGGAGCAGAGGTGCAGTTTTTTTCCCACCCCCCAAAACAGATCTCGTCCTCCCCAGGTCCATAACTGGCTGAAATAGGAGCATCGCCCCCCAGGTCACCAGTGAGGAAGATGAGGGTGGCTGTGGATGCTGCACACACACAGTAGATGGATGTCACCCCATGCCACACAGAGCCTGCACGAGGCACCCTGCCAGGGCGCACATGGTGCTCGCAGCCCCTGCCCCACGCAGACTTTTCAAAGGGAAGCTAGAAAACACAACAGACCCCGTGCTGAGCACCCTGAGGTGCTGGGCAGAGCAGCGGGACTCTGCAAGTCACCTGCTGCTGCACCTGGGAAAGACTCAAAAGGATCCTGCCCTCCGGTCCTGCTCCTTTCCAAGAGCTCTCCAGCAGCTTTCCAGGTGGGAAAAAGCTCCCCGTGGACGCACTGATGGAAAAGGGGCCTGGATGGGGCAGAGGAGAACAAGCAGCTCCCCCTGACCCTCGCCTGCGGAGCTGGCAGGGCCGTGTTTTCCTAGCGCCTGCCTGAGTTTTATGGAGGACCAGAGCTTACCTGGCATGTGCAGGCTGAATAATAACCCCTTGTGGTGGTGTGCTGCCGGGTGGGACCACGGGGAGGCAGGTCCCAAATCCCCCACCCAGATACATGCAGACACTGCCAGGACCACAGGGCAGTGGCAAACACAGCTCTAAAACCCCCAGCCCAGCCCAGCCCCTTGGTCCTTCCTTTGTGGATGTGTCTTGCCCCACACCGCCCTGCTCCCCCCCACCTCCTGCTCGACCACGCACACGCACCTCTCCATCCCTGTTTTTGGGCAGGAAAAACCTAAATTGCACAGTTTTCCTCTCCCCCCTGGGTTTCTCCTCCAAGCCCCCATCCCGTTTGCTGACACTGAGCAGCACAGCCGTCTCCATCCCCAAAATCAGAGAAGCTCGGGGGAATCTGAAGTCCCTCAGGGGTACTTTAGGAAGGAAAACGTCTCCGCTTGAGATGTTGTAGACTACGAGAGCAGCCCTGTCTCTCCAGAAGGCCCCCACCTGGATTTGCTGCCACCTGCGAAGGTGGCGCTTTGGCACCAAGAGCCCCGACCTGGGCATGGGGTGAATGGGGCGAAAAACTGCTGGTGTGAAAAAACACATTAAAAAAAAAAAAAAAAAAAAAAAAAGGTTATTAGCCAAATTCTGTTGGGGGAAAAGCTGTGAGCTGGAACATTAGCGATGGGTTGGAAGCAACTGCCTGCAAAGTGAATACCTGTGGGTATGGACAGGCTCGCTGTGCGTGTGCAGGGGCAGATTCCCCTGTGCACACACTTCCATACCCCCGAGGCGCACGCCTGCCCCAAAAACCTGACACCATGTTTTCTATTCTCTTTACACAGCAGCTGAGAGCAGCTCCATGCGAGCAGCAGTTACCCCGTGTTTATTTTAGTGCTGCAGCAAAGCTCAGTTTTTAAAGGACGGGCTGTTTTTGGTGGCTCCACCTCGAAATTCTGTTTAGCAGAAAAGAAGGGGAAAAAAATGAGGGGAGAGGGGGGGGAAGAAGAAGGTTTGGGTGAGATTTAAGAAGTCCTGTAAACTCTGCTGAGCCCTGCCGAACATCCCCGTGCTCCCAGCAGAGCACCCCGCTATTACTGGGCACCGTCAAGCCCTGCAAAAACCTCCATTTGCAGATTGCAAGGGCTCAGCTGGTCACAATGGTTTCATCCTGCCCCAAAACTCCCAGTTTGGCCCGCTGGAAGAAGCTGGATGAAGCCGTGGGGACTGACATGAGGACAGCAGGCAACCCAGGACAGGGCAGGCTTTAAATGCCTCGGCTCCTTCCCAGAGAAATCCTCCTGGAGCAGCTCAGCACAGTGGTGCAGCCCACGGTGAAGCCACTCGTGTCCCCACCATGTCCCGCTATTCGTGTGCAGCACCAAGCATCAGGCAGGATGCAGCACCTGCAATGAGGATGCCAGGGGTGGCCCCCC
Organism: Nettapus auritus; assembly: GCA_011076525.1. NCBI lineage: Eukaryota > Metazoa > Chordata > Aves > Anseriformes > Anatidae > Nettapus > Nettapus auritus. Next base: position 11,231,025 of record CM021782.1, read on the forward strand.
CAGGGCTTCCCAGCAGCAAGGACAAGAGACCCCAGGCTGCTGCACTGCAGGACACCCCCTGAACATCCAAAAAAGCCTTTTGCTCCTCGACCTCCTGCCCTTTCATCAAGCACAGCCTCCAAAGCTGCCTGCTGAGACACAGTCCGGGGCTCCGGGTGATGTTAGGAGGGAAGGAGGGGAAGCACGCCACAGGACTGCGTTTTGCTGCCATTTACCTGCCCTCTGTGCTACTGAAAGCCACTTTGGGTCTGTGTTAGCACATCTGCAGAGATTTCCCTCCTGATAAACCTCCTCGACACCAGCAAGACCCCAGTGCCGAAGGCAGGGTGAGGGCTCTGCCACTCAACCCTTCTGCGCCCCTTCCTCGTATTTCAAATCCACCTTTTTCCTTCGGGAAAAAAAAAAGAAAAAAAAAAAAAAAAAAAAAGAAAAAGTGATCTTCAAAGAGAGAGGACAAATCTGGCCGTGCACTCCAGCATGGGGAGGGAGGGAAGGAGGGAAAAGCTCTGAGGCTACCGGGTTTGGAAACGCAGCACAAGCCCCTCGCAGCCCAGCAAAGCCCACCAGCATTTGGCACTTGCAGGAGCTGCTGCCCTGTGGTGAAAACAGACAGGTTTGGGGTTTTTTTTGCAAGTTTTATTCTCCTTGGAAAGTGGAAGGAAGCGCGTGTCACAACAGCCCACCCCAGCCAGCGCTATGCAAGCAGATGTCACCACTCAGGACACGCCTGGCCCTGCTGCACTGATCCTGTTCACCTGTTTCAGTGATGCTCATAGGGACCAGGACCACAATCACACGTCAGCATGATTATCTGCAGGGCTTCAAAACGCCACTAACGATGCAACAGCATTCGGGGCTCTCACTGGAGAATACTGAGCTCTTTCCTTGCTTTTGGTGTAAGAGCAGCACAAAGGCATCAGTAGCTGTCAGTGCGAGGTCCCTCCCATCCCATCAGGATTTAGCTCCTCTCCTCAGCTCTGGGGAAAAAATGCAAGATTATCCCTAAAAATAGCAACTGCCCAGCTGTATTTTGGGGCAATGTGAGACCCCAGAGTGGAAGCGAAGCCCAGTGCAGACCCCTTGCCCTGCCCTCAGCCGCACATCTCACTCCAACGCCACCTGCACCGGGATAAAGGCGCTTTGTGTGCTGCCGATCTCTCAGCACGTTTCCATACGGAATGCAATCACATTGGACTTCTCCAAGCAGAGCTTTGAAATCCTCCACCCCTCAGCCTCCAGAACGACCGCAGACGTCAGCGTGTCATTAACGGGAGGTTGGCACCCGGGCACAGCACGGCACAGGCACCCACCGGTGGGAGCAGAGCAGTGAGCACGGAGCTCAGCTCTCGGGGCAAGGCAGCACTGCAGAAAAACAACAGGACAGGGGCCTGGGGTGGCACACAGCCCCTCTTCTGTCCCTGCTGCAAACCACAGAGGTGCCAGAGCAAGGAGGCTGCTCCCACCCCTTCCCCACCTCCTGAGGGATTGGGATGTTGGCCCAACACGCATGGTCCTCGCGGCGCTCATGCTAGGCACTGCCTGGAGATTCGCATGGATCCCACTCGTGGGAGTATAAGGTTAAAGGACAAAACGAGAAAGCAACCAAGAGACTATCCAAGAGCAACACAATTTGGAACCCTGCTTGGAAAAATTAATAATTCTGCAACATTTTAAGGGAACGGAGGTGGATGGAGAGGGAGAAAGAGAAAAGGCAGTCTGGGAATGCAGAACCTCCCTTCAGCTTCCTATCCACAATCAGAAGCGAGGCTGGGAAATAAAGAAACACAACATGTTGTTGATGACTTTTCCATTAAATACGAACATTTAAACCCCCTCTTTGTATTCAGGCCTTTGCTCGCAGCCTCAGCAGGCCCCACTTCTTTTTCCCTTCCCTCCCTCCTTTTTAATAATAATAAAAAAAAAAGTTATATGACTTTAATTAAATGCACTTATTAAAAGGGTGAAATATTTGGAGAGGCTGTTTTTACGCTGGAGGCACATTTTCCAGCATGCTGCAGAGTGTCTGCATCCGCCCGCCCCAGGCAATTTTTAATGCACAAATAAATCCCCACCTGAAGTGCTGACAGGTTATTATGCAGCGTGGCAGCCAACTAAAGTAAACACAGGGGCAGAGTTTTAACCTCTTGCAGTCGCGGAGCCTCTCCCCCCCGCCGAGGCGGGCTCAGGTGTAAATGACCAGCAGCAAACCCCTCTTCCTGCAGCTCCTCCCCACGCTCCCAACACCTCCGTCCCCGACCCCTTTGCCACCCAGGAGGGACAATGTGTGCTGGCACCGGAGCATTGTCCCAGCCCGCCCGTGTTCACCTCTCCACACATTTTTGGCTGGCACATCCAGCAGGGCTGCCCACATCCTGCAGTGGCCATGGCGCTGCAGCCTCCCAGTGGTGCTGGGCATGTTGCAGGGGTCTGGGGATGGCTGGGGAACCTCGCACTAAGCCATTTGCCTCTTGCTCAGCACCACACCGGCCATTCCCAGCCATGCTGCAGAGGAGAGGATGGGCGATGCCCATCCAAGCCCTCCGGGACGAGCCACGGGGGGAGCGTTTTCAAATTAGCCGCATCAGATTTGCATTTATGTTTCAAAAAGCAAGCCCGGGGTTTTCATCTGCCCTTATCAGCAGGAAAGATCAAACAGATAATCGACAAACTGCAAACAAATAATGCTCTGAACAGGAAGGGGATGGACAGAAAGACCCAGGGAGGGCAGGTGCCAAACCAAAGTCAAATTGCTGCTTTTTTGTTAAGACACCAAGGACACCGGGCAGCTCCTCCAGACCCAACCCTGCTGGGCTCTTCCCACCTTTGGGAACTTAAATCAAAGCGTCCCCATCCAGGCACCCAAACGTGCTCAGGTCCCAAGCCTCCCACCGCAATTAACAGCAACTAATAACCGTGCGCTGAAGCCCTGCGAAAGCCAAACCCTGGGGGTGTCTTCAAACTGCCAAAAAAAGTTTAAAAAAGCAACTCTCAGAGGCAGCGGCCACTTCTTGAAGTCAATGCTCTGAGCTCTTCTCTTCCAAGGCTGACAAGGTGTCGCACCAACCCACTTCCAAAGGTCACAGCTTCGGGACACTGGCAAAAAGAGCCACATCCCAACCTCTCACACGTCATCATATAAAGGACTCTCTGCCAAAATTCGTTATTTACACAGAAGAGTGTGAGCTGGAGAGACACCAAGGAGGCAGGTCAGCCACCTGCAAGGCTTCTTCCCCTCCCAACACCAGTGACTCCTCTTCCTTGGGCAGGCCGAAGGACCTCAGCACCATCCTGCCCGTGGTTCCTGCACGGGTCACTTGGCCAGCCCGCAACGGAGACAGGCTGGAACAGAAACGTCTCCCTTGTCTTAAAAAATTAAGGCTTCGGCTTTGCTTCCACATCTGACAAGACGCCGCATGCTTTGCTAATCCTCGGAGGAGATTAACTTTTTATTTAGAATTCTTTCCTCTAAATGTGGCAATTACGAAGGTGTTTTTTTTTTCTTTAAGCTCTTGGCAAAGAGAACACTTTCTCCAAGTTGGCTGCAACAGTTTAGTTCAATGCGGATCCTGGTCTTAATTTCCCTTTCCGAGCAAACCCTCAGCAGCTTCTCGTGCAAGGGCCGCTTGCTTAGGGTTAGCGTGTGGGACAGGAGCACCAAACGCCTCCATCGGCGGGGCCGCATGCAGGGTGCAGCTCCACTGGGGGAAGCCCAGGAGGGGGAAGTCCGCAGGAGGGTGCCCACCCCGTTACCAGTGCACAAGGGATGGAGGAGACCCTTGTCTCCTTGCCACCTGCACACATGAATCCACAGCTGTGCTCTGCATTTGCGAGGGGAACGAAGATGCTGTGCCAATCCCTGGTGGAGATGAGGAGGCAAAAACGTTCACAGCTCCCGGGAGATCGCTCTGCTGGCAAGAAGAGGAGCATCCATGGGAAACCAAACATCTTCTGCTCCAGGGAATCCCAAAATCCCACAGTCACGTTGAAGAGAACAGCTCTGCTGAGCCTGTGGAAAGCCTTGCTGGTCCTTGGGGACAGCCCTCGCCACTCCACCACCCCAGGAAGGACGCAGAGGCAACCTCTTCACCGCAGGGGACGCAGAGGAGCTGGGAAACGCGGCTTTTATCAGCTGTACGTAGAGTCCTGGCTCTCGTAAGTGGTTTTCAGGGCCTGGCATCACAGATTCAGCACTGACTGCTGCTCAGAATGGAGCAAAGGCAACCCTTACTGTATACAGGGGAAAAAAAAAAAAAAAAGAAAAAAATGTATCGAGCGCCTGTAGCTGTCAGAAAGCATTTCTGCAGCTTTGGCAAGACAGACACGAGTAATTTAGCACGGCCTCGCGGAGGTGTATTAAGCTGTCAGTCTGGATGATACGAATTTAATCACTCGCAGCAGATCAAAGCTCCGCAGCATTGGTGGCGGGCCGGACACGCAGGGATCAGCAGAGGATGAGCACAACCGGCTGCATGCAGGAGCACCGAGAGCCTGCACAGCACCCAACCACCCCGGTGCACTCCCGGGATGCCCCCTGCCCATGGGGACCCCCTTTCCGTGGGGCATCGGATCTCCACCACATCACCAGTCCCTGAGCTTCCCTGGGGGGCACAACGGATGGCCGGGCACCACCGCGATTGAGCCCAGCTTCCAGGTTAAGTAATATACATGGTACAGTGCCCGGGGGATTTCAATGAAGCCAGCAGGAGGAGGAGAGGCCGGTGGGATAGCTGCCTGCCCCCCAATACACGGCAGGCTCTGCTCTACCCAAGAAAAAGGCATCGGTGACAGAAGGCAAGAAGTCAGGAACATCTCCAATTGCAGCAACAAGCAGAAAACGGCCGCAGTGTGATAGCATGAGGAACATTTCCCAGGGCTGGAAGCAATGCTGTGCGATGCCACCAAATTTTTGGAAGGTGCAGAAGCTCAGCCCAGGCTCCAGCGGCCACTCGGGGCTGCAGCGCACTTCCCACCCAGTGCCGGCTCTGCCCCAGCACCAGGCCAACCCCTTACATAAACCTAATTAGCAGGGCTCCGCTTTCAGCACGGCAAATGGCTCTGCTAATCCTGGATTTGTTCTCCTGGAAACTAATTTAATCGCACAGTGCCAGCCAGGCCGCTCACGTGGCTGAGGGCGAGAGCAGCCCCCAAATCCCTCTGCCCCCAGTAAGGAGCCAGTATAGGTAGGGTGGCCTCGCACACGGCCTGCCCATACGCATGGGTGGCACACATTTGGGATCTCAATCCTCTAAAATGGCTCCAGAAAGACCTGCTGCTAAAAAATATATAAAATCTGAAAAGATTTAGGGAGAAAGGCCAGCCCAGTGACTACCCCAGAGCAGCCCTGCAGCCTGCCCCAGCGCTGCCCAGGCTCTGACAGCTCCTGCTTGGGACAGCTGAGAGGTGGCGGCCACCTCTGTGGTCTGTTGTCACCTCTGGTGAGACCAGTCACCTCTGGTCACCCCTTACAGAACAGGCAGTGCTCTGCTCCTCGCCTTCCTAGCAGCCAGGAGCCGAGCATGGGCTCTTTGGCAGCCCGGTCACGGAGCAGCATGCAGGGTGCTGGCCCAGCACCCACGGGTTTCATTTCCTCCTCTCATTTCTCTGTAGTGTCCATTGAGGCTCCCTGAAGGAGAGCCTTTGAGCCGGCTCAAGAGGTAACACAAGCCCCAGGAAGGACAGACAAAGGGGATCCCGTACGGTCAGCAACTTCATTTCAAGTGCACCAAACCCTAAAGGCATGGCCCTGGCATTACAGGACGGACCTTGGCAACACGACACAGAAATTGGCTTTAACTGAAAAATTGGCAGCTCGGGGGAGAGAGGTGGTCTTAGCTAGAGGGAAGCAGAGCCCATCCAGCACTGCCTCTGATGTGCCCTCAGCCTGCAGCTCCAGCCTGGGGCAAACCCCTCCGGAGTGAATCCAGCGCTGCCAGGGCTCAGGATCCGTCCCCAGCATTATTCAGGGCTGGCACCAGCCCGGAGCCAGCTCTGCACACAAGGAGGGTCCCAGCCCAGCCCGGTTCCTTGGACCGGACCCTCTCAGAGGTCAGCCCCAGCACCGCTCTTGTGCCTACGTGATGGGTTTCACAGGGCACCAGCTCTCTACTTCGCTTTTTTTGAGCCAAGAGCGAACGTTTTCTTTCCTCGTCTGTGGAAAGGTGAAGCAAGGACATCTGCAGCCGAGCGTCATCCAGACTTGGAGAGTTCTGGCAGCGCTCAGTTCTGCAGCAATTTTAATTTATAACCGCACTCACAGTAACCTTGGAGAAATGCAGGCATCGGGCTCCTAATCCCCAAAATTAAGGAGTATCCAGAAATCATAATTTGGGAGCTTTCTTCCTTCTGAGCTTTCCACTAGAGGACTTTGTTTCTGGCTTAGGAAGGTTGGCTTTCCCAGACAGCCTGAAATAAGTATTAAATCCAACACTTATACACGGCTCAGCATCCCAGAAGGATCCCGAAGGCCTCTGCAAGGGGAACCCCACCTCCTGGGCAGGCTGTGCAGGCTGTCCGCAGCTCCCGGCTTATTTAAGACCCGCCTCGCCCACGAAGCCATCCAGCACCGAGGCGTTTCCAACAGACCAGAGGCACCTGAGCCCTGCCACAAGGCGAGGGGTAGGGGCGATGCTCCCTGCTCCCGAGGATGCTCCCTGCTCCTGGAGCCGTGCCCCAAGCTGTGCCTTATCGGCGGCGGCACAGCAAAAAGGCAATAAATCAGCCCCCGCGGTGCCTCTGGTGCGCCACGGCTGCCGCCCATCGCCGCTGCTCACCCCGGGTGCACCCCAGACAGGTCGGCTCGCTTTCATCCAGCAGCACCGTGTCTTGCTTAAAGCCTGGCAAGGGCTTGGGAGCGGTAGCGAAACAGCAGGTTCAGGAGGTTCTTGGGAACCTCTCTCTCCCCAGAATCCTCCTGTCGGGCATGGGAAGGCGAGCTGGGTTCTTCGCACGTGCTCCATCTCCGCTGTCCCTCCCAACGGAGTGACGATGGCTGAGAGACCCCAGCACCAGTTCACACGGGTTCGACCAGACCAACATTTCCAGCACGGGTTCTGCAGGGCACTGGGCAGTCGGGACAGGGAGAGTTTAGCCCTGGCTGCTAAGGAGCTGCAGCATCTTGCCCCTGACTGGTGCTGGGCTCTGCTTCCTCCACCCAGAGCCACCCACTGCCCCTGCTCCCAGGGGACACCAGGAACACGAGTGCCAGCTCTCCCTCCCCAAGCAAGCAACAAGCCCCAATAGTAATAAAAAAAAAAAGGCAAAAACATTAAACAGCTTAGAACAAATCAAGAAAAAATAAAAAATAAAGTAGGAAATCAGAACCTCCTCTCACGACCAGACCTTTTCCTTGACCAAAGTTTCTGAAGACACAGCAGCATCAGCATTTAACTAATTAGGCAATAGCAGCAGCCTGTCTGGAGGCAGAGGTCGCCACAGACACGTCCCCTTCCAAACCCTGCTGGCAGGAGCTGGCTGTGACCCGTGGGAAGAGCTCTGCCACCGCAGGCAGGAGCCGGGTGTCCCCAAGGGCCACCTCTGCCACCAGCGTCACCCCCGGGCCAGTCGCACGCCCTGTCTGGGCACGGGCTGCCTGCGTCCTTGGTTTGCAGAGAGCAAACGTGGGGTTATCTCCCGACAGCAAACAACAGGGCCATTAAACGACGGGACTGAGACAATATTTAATTCCCCTGATCGTGGGAAGGGGGCAGCGAGGAGGAGGCAGAAACTGCAGGGGAGATTCCACGGCCGGAGATTAAACGGAGCTGCAGGCCAGCGCTGACAGGTAATGTGCCAGCACTGTTTGCTTAACCAGGAGAGCTTCCCGGCAGCCCCAGGGAAGGACGGGCGCCTGCCACATCCCGAATGCCAACACCAACACGGGATGGTGGGGTGCTTCTCCTGCATGGGGCTCAACCCCATTTCCCAGGAGGGCAGAGCTGGTCTGCGGCAGCAGGATTGAAGCCGTTCCTACAGCACCAACCTTCGGCACTGGGTCCCCATAGCTCCACGGGGTCCCCGGGGAGTTTGGCATCCCCGACCCACAGTGAGGTGCGCAGGCCGTCAGCACAATCCAAGGAACATTTGGCAGCGGGAGCTACCGAGTGATTAAGAGAAGCAACAAGGTTGCATCAGACAGACAGGAATGCGCTGCAAAGGGCAGCGAGCACATCGGCTGAAGGTGTTAAAGAGCCCAGCAGGTTGTTTATAACCTGCTGCGAGCAGCCCATTACCCATTAATCCCCTGCCAGCGCTGCTCTTTATGAGCCAGGGCTCCCCACAGCCGGGGTGGCCGCTGGGTCTGCAGAGAGCCAGGGGCTTGGGGCTGGAGACCCTAAAGCACGGGGAAACCCAAGGAACCCGGTGGCACTGCCCTCTCCTGCCCCCCAGAGAGGCCAAGCAGCCCTGGTCAGGTCATGGAGCCCCCACAGACAGCTCGAGGACCATGTCCAGGGGAGGAATTGAGAGCACATTCCTGCTCCGAGGGGGCTTCCTAGTGAAATCCTTCCAGGTCCCATCCTGGACAGCCTCAGGATGGTGCAGAGACCCACACAGCCTCCTCCACCACCCCTGTGGGGCTGGGAGATGCTCAGCACCCTCCTGCCTGCATGCTGTCCGGTCCTTTGGTTTAACCCTATAGCCTGCAGTTACTCACCAGATATTCGGTTCCTGTGCTGCCAGCACCAGCTGCTTCCCCTCAGCCAGCCCCAGCAAGAGACCACAAACAAAAAAAGCCAGACCTGCCTCGGCAGCAACAAGCTGAGCCATTCCTAGCCACAAATAACCATAAGCAAAGCGCCTCTCAGGACCAAAAGGAGGCCCTCACCCCACACACTGCCCACACCGAGCTCCATGGCCAGCTACTCCCATTTTCCATGCTAAAAGGGATTACTTTGTTAGGTGTGTGCACTGTTCAGACGGCTTGCTACAACTCAGCAGCCCACAAAAACCCAGCTGTGAAACCCAGCACGCAGCAGCCCTGCAAGCAACAGGTCGCATTTTCACATGAATAAGTGCAGGGGGATCCAAACCCAGCCCCCACAAAAGCAGACCTCAGTAGGGATGGAGCAGGAGCTCCTGAAGGGCCTGGATGTACCAGATTGTCCTAAAACCTGAGCTCGATGCCCTGTTGCAGCCACAAGTTTTGCACAGGGGCTCTTGAACAACTTCTGTGACTTGCGAGTCCCAGTCTTCTTACCAGGAGGCTTTAGGAAATCCCACCTCTAATCCCTGTGTTGCACTAGCTGCCCTTCCCTTCTGTAGAAAGGGGCTAACACCTTCCTGCCCCACAGCACCGTCGCTAAGCCAGGTTTGGAGCTGCTCGGACCCTGCAGCGAGACGAGCCCTGCAGCGCACGGAGCTTTGGGTTTGCTGCACGAGCCCGCTGCTTCCATGGCATCCTCTGCCCGAGCAAACACAGGGTTCCCAGCTCTCAAGAGGGGGAAAATCGCATCCAGAGACACCTGCATGCACCAGGAGCAGGGCCAGGGCTTCGCCCATCCCAACCGTGGCACAGGAGGAGCAGCACAGGCAGCTCCAGCGCCCTGCTGGACCTCGGAGGGGAAGCTACCAGAGAAACCTGCACCTGCTGCAGAAGTTTTGCATTTTTATCTTTTGCTTCTCTATTTGCCATGGGAAATAAAGGCCCAAACTCCAACTCCCACTGTTTCCATCCCCAGGTGATCAAACCGCCCTGCCAGCACGCGGGCAGGGAGCAGCAGCATCACTCTTCCAACCAACAAACCCCAAGTCCTGCTGGGCATCCCCCAGTGGGTTTTTGTGTTCCCTGGGGCTTTGTGCTCTGCCTCCGCTTTCCTCCATGCCTTCAGATAAGTTGCTCCATCCTGCAGAGCCTCAGCTTCCTCTCTTGAAGAACAAAACAGAGCCAGCCGCCGCCGTACCTGCCTGCCCAGAGGGGTTGCCAGGCTGCCAGGGCTTTACCAAACACTTTGAAACCTTGACACAGAAAGCGTGAGAAAAGCACAACACGAGGTTGTTTTTACAATTAAGAAACTCGGGCTGAGTCACAGAGTCGAGGCGGTGTATTCCCAGAGCCCGGAGCACACAAGGGGCACCCTCCAAAGCAGGCACAGGGTAACGGGGACACCAGCACCTCAAGGTTCCCAGTTGTCCACCCCAAGAGCATCCCCTATAAGATTGACCCTCACATGAGCAGCACCCCTCCATGCCCATAATGGTCCCACAAACAAACATCCCCAGCCATATCTACAAAACAAGTTATTTTATCGCGGGGATGGCTCCTACAAAAGATATCCTAAAAGCTCAGCTGGTCCTTGCAGAAAGTTTAGCGCTCAGAAATTTCCTTGCCCTTTAAATCACTTCTTCTGCCTCCCTCCTGCCCACACCCACTCATTCAGCGATATTTATTATTGCTACTGATTTCCTAATCTCTAGCACATGATGCAAGAACAGAGCTCGGAACAATGTTACATATTAAAAGCCAGCCGCAAAGCAGCGATGTGGGAAAGCTCCGCTCTGCACAATAAATAACTCGGGAAAGCAGGAGGGGGGCAGCAGGTCGCCCTCCCCCAGACAGGGGCAATTGCAGCAGACACAGCCCAGATGGGGAAGGGAAGATGCCGGGGGTAAATCCCACATTGCTGCTCCCTGCTCTCCTGGAAACACCTCGCATTAGGCACTGCCCGTGGCAGGGGGAGCAGCCAGGCAGGATTTAGGATTTCACCTAAAATTAAAAGGATGCTGGGGCAGATAAAGGTCTTGCAGCCTCAGGCTCCAGCTCAGACACCAGCCCAGCACTGGGCGTTTGCACCCTCTAGGTTTTTATTTATTTATTTAGGTTTTGGCATTTACCAAAGTTTGGTCCAAACCCCAAGCTGCCCTTTTCTCCAGTGAGAGGTGAATAGCCCTGCAGCTGGCCCGACCAAGGCTCCTTCCCAAGAGCAGAGAAAAGCCTGAAAGTAAAGAAAAGGACCTGAAGATGAGGTCAATAAAAGGACCTGCAGAAGATGAGCTCAACAAAAGCCTTCAGAGCCTTGGTGCCGTTCCTGCAAATGCAGCAAAGCTTCAAAAGGAGCAGCGAGCCGCAGAGCTTGGTGGCCAAGAGACAACAACAACAAAACCCCTGGAGGAAGCCAAGCATGGCAGATGAAGGAAAACAAAGCTGAGAGAACGGAGGGAGGGAGAGGGAGAGCGGGACAGACGAGGAGGGCACAGGATGGGAAAAGGGACTGGGTTCTGCTTGGAGCAAGATCTACAGCCCGCTGCCGAAACTCCCCGCTTGTGTGCCAGGCACTCACGAATACTAATCAGAACTGAAAAAAACACCAAACAATTAGGAAGGAAAGTCTCTTGGCAGGGTTTCTCCTGGAGACGTCGGGCTGGTTTTTGTTTATGAGCTAGAGGAAGTGGTAACCGCTCCTGTTTGTTCTTCTGAAGAAAAGAGAAAGCTTCAGTGTTTTAATTTCTCCGCTGAAAACCCTGGAGATTTCGCCTTAAATGGACCAGAATGGCCCATCTAGATTCACCCTCAGCCTTTTGTTACGAGCAAATATTTTAGTCGTTTTTCTCCCTCCCCTTCTGCGTGCGGAAAGAAAGGGACAGCGGACACAAAGCAGGCATTTTTGTTCCCGGAAAATATTAATGAAAAGAGCATTCGGGAGGGCGAGGGCACAGTGCAGCCCCGAGATGTCCTTGCAGAGCAGCTGGGCAGACGCACCCCGAAGAAGGGCAACTATATACACTCCAAACCCCCTTTACATTATTAAGGCATGCGAGGGAAGGCACGGAGAGCAGAGATAAAGTTGCAACAAGGCACAGAGCAAGGCCAGGAGGACACCAGGACGGGGCTCCCGGCACGGATTTACCGCAGGGCACAGCCTCCAGCTCAGCTACTGCAGGGTCCCCGCACAACCACTTCATTTGGATCTCAAGAAAATCATGTCAGGAGGGTTTGAGCTCGCATCTAAGCAAATTAAATCAGGTTTATTGTTAAATAAACCTCACCCAGAGGCAGAGGGGTGCTGGAGTCCGCGGCAGTGTGAGAACAAAGCTTGTGAGCCTGTCCCCGGGGCATCGGCTGTCAAGGGCCTTGAAAGCCTCTGCTGGGCAGGCAGCTCGCCCCCGAGGGGCAGCCAGGGGACTGCCGAGCATCACAGCACCGCAGGCAGGCTGTGAAAGTCGGGGCACAAAAAGCCCAGAGCTTTCGGGAAGTTGGGTGCAGCACCAAAGAGCATTCACCATGGAAACCCAGCTCCGGGGCTGGTAGCACCGGTGGAATTTGCAATTGGCTCCGGCTGCGGAGGAGGCAGCCCGGACAGCAAAACCATTCAGTGTGAATGGTGCCCACCAAGCAGTCTGTAACTGCTCTGGAAGTGCTTTTTGAGGCAGCCAAACGTGCGGGTTTGTGCAGCAATAACTCACCCACTTCCAGACAGCAAGATGTGGAAGTGCAGAGCCAGACAGCGCTCCCAACCCAAGAGTTACCAAGTGAGGTGTCCTCAGGACCAGCCCTGCCATCAGCACCCACATTTCCAGGTCTCACTCGGGGATCTGAAGCTTTTCAGACAAGAAATCTATTAAGCTGAATGCGTCAAGTGTTTTTGACTAAAGCCAGATTCACGTGGGTCAGGCTTACAGCCCCAGATCTTTTTGCTCCCCAGCCTCACCCCTCACTGCCCTGACGCCCTGCTCTCCATGTACTTGCCTCTGGGCACATACTCCTATGAGCATCCCTGGTGGTCAAGAACTGCTGGTTGCCCCCAGAGCTTCGGGCAACGATGAGAAGCATGGAGAGGCCCATTTGGACACCCACAGTCACCGGGGAAGAGCTCTTAAAGGATTTCTTTCAGGTCTCAAAGCACCACCAAACACCCCCAGCAGTGTGCCAGGCGCTGCCTACCACCCATTGCATCCTGCAGCACAGTGCAGAAGGATGCTCCCAGCCCGCAGCCCCCTTCCCCTTCTGCCCTACCTCGCAAAAAGAATTAAAAATAAATAAATAAAAAACTTTTCCACCCCAAACCAGGCTCCCGGGGCAACCCCGCTCCCAGCTCCAGCGGCGGAGCCACAGTGCCACCCAGCGGCATCGCCGCCCTCCTGCTGCGCTCCGAGCCGCCCCCAGGCACGGCACGGGTGGGGGGCACCTCGCTGAGACCCCCCCAGACGGCCCCGGCCCTGGCTAGAGCAGTCCCGGACCCCCCCGGCCCAGGGATGCTGCTGGGGCGCACAAGGGAACGAGGGCGCACGGCCCAGCGAGCAGAGCTGGCCCCTGGTAAGGGTTGGGGGGCATTGCTTTTCCTGCCCTAATAACCCCCTCCCCATCTTACAGTCTGCCCTGCCTCTTGCTCTGAGCAGCCAGGAGGAGTTGGGGCTCCTGCTGGAGCAATAAAATCACACCCCAAGTGTGCACCAGGAGTGGGGAGAGTCCCTCTGGGCACAAAACGCTCACTCCCCCGGACCAAATCCCCTGAGTTACTGCAGGTATTTACAGGAGGGGGCAAGAAGCAGAAGAGGGAAGGACCAGGATGGTCCAGGGATGTTCACCCAGGGCTGACCCCAGGAGAGATCACAGGGAGATGTTGTCCTATGTCTCAGCCAAGCACCAATAAGCATCAGACACAAGGAAGCACTGCTCACACTTCCTCCTAATGTGAGTTTTGTTTGGGTGGGTTTTGTACACCTTTTTGTGGTTTGGTTTCTTTGGTTGGGGGATTTTTATTTTTTTTTTTAATTTGGGTTTATTTATTTGAGGGCTTTTTGTTCATTTTGAGCAGAGACTCACCTTAGAAATTTGCTGGATGAAATTAAATGTGCTGCCCTTCCCCTGCCATGGTCAGGTTTGTGAGCACAGCACACTCTCCCCCATCACTGTTCTCCCACCATCTGAAGTGCCTAAAATGGACCGAACCTACTAAGAACCCCATATAACACACCTCAGATAACAACCCCAGGAGCACACCCCACACATTCCCTCCCCCTCTTCTCCTCCAAGCCCCCCAGCACCGCACCACCTGAGCCACAGAACCCAAAAGGGAGGCGCAGACGAGGGTGCTGCTGTCCAACAGCCCATGGTGGGAGCTGCACAGCCAGGGAGGGCTGCAGAATCCGGCCCTTTCTGAGCCTGGGGTAGAGGCTTCCAAGCCCCGTACGGGGAGGGGATGCTCAGGGGTCCCTGCCCTGCTCTCCATCACCGGCAGGCGGCAGCGCGCACCCGAGCGCAACACCAGGGGACGGATCCGGAGCCCTTACACCGGGATCTGCTGGCCCCGGAGGAGGGGGAAGGTGAGGAAGTGTCCCCTCTCCCAGGGAAAAGACCACAGGTTCGTGGTGGGGTTTTGAGACTTAGGTCGTGTCAAGGGGTTTGTGCCACTTGGAGCTGGAGGTAGGGATCGCTGCAGCAGGATCCCCGTCTGTCCTGGGGGATGCAGGGAACGCAGAGCCAAAATAGGACCGATGCCACCACGCGAGCCATGTGGCCACTATGAGCAGCCTCCCAGGATGGTGACACCTGCCCAGGGCAGCCACACTCCTCACAAGGCCAGCAGAGCTTGGTGCAGTCACTGCGCACAGCAGAGAGCCACCACGCTGACAGCCAGGGCATTCATTTACATTCATCCCTCAAATACAGGAGGATGCAATAGCAAGGCCAAGCTAAGCACTGAGCCGCATTGGTTTGGGGTGGAAATCTCTGCCTCGCCTCAGCCCAGGGAGCTCAGCACTCGAGGAGCTGCAGCACTACCAGCAAGAGGGCGTGCGTGCTCGTCCCTCCACCCCGTGCTTCAGAGGCAGGGACGGAAAGCCAAGGGATGAAGGCAAGGGCTTGGTACATTCAGATGCTCAGCAAGGGAAAACCCTCAGTCCCAGGGGCCTGCGAAGAGGCTGAGATGTGTAACAGCACAGTCAGACACCGACAAGGGAAATTGATTTAAACAGCCCAGCCCCATTCAGCTGGCTGGGAGTTTGCAATGCTAAACAAATCAGCCATTTGCCCCCTCCGGTTTGTATTTGCCTTCTCCATCCATCCTGAAAAGCACCCAGCTGGCAGAGCTGTCTCTGGGGAAGGCTCACCATATCCTCTGGGATTCCCATTCAGCAAGAGGGAAAAAACTGCTTCCTTTAACCACCGTGGCACAGATCACTGCAGAACACATCCACAGCCGCACCGCTCCTGAACAGACCCCAGCACAGACCCCGCACCCCTGCCAGCCCCCATCAGGCTCTTTTTGGGCTGCCTGAACACCAGCAAGCAGGAACATCGGAGCCCTAGCCCAAAACAGAAGTCTACTTTAGAAATCTCCTTTAAAAAGTCTGTCACAGCAGCAATTTCCCTCTTGTTCACCACATTTCTCAGCCTCATTTTCCCAGGAACCCATTCAATTTCCCACTCCCTCCAGGAACACACACCAGAAAGCACTCCAGGCAGGGTGAACCACAGCATCTCCCCAAGAAAGCCATTTGTGCTCTGTGCCCCCAAAATCAGTGTCCCACGAGGCTTGAGCCATCCCTCCAGGATAACACCAGAGTCAGAGGTGCTTTGGGGCACAGACCCCCAGGAAACCACACCAAACTGCACCCAGTGCCCTCCAGCACAGGACAAGCCTCCCTCTTCTCCAGCACAGGAGTCACCAGCTCATTCTCCACCCAAGCCAGAAATCACCACACTTATTCTTCATCCTCCCAGGCTAACACAAAGCCACAGCTACTCCTCAAAGCCTGTGGGGCACGATGCTGAGAGGTGTGCCCACAGCATCAGTGCTGATACAAGCCCCCCTTAAAAAAAAAAAAAAATCAAAGCCCTGGCATCATTTTCTGGCAGTCCCCTGCCTCCCCCAGCATTTTCTGTTTCAGGGAGGCTTACAACTCCCTCCCAAAAAGGAGCGTGGCCACTTCCAGCTCACCCCCTGCACCCGCTCAGGACCGGGATCCCCTGCTGTACCCCTGAGACAAGCTGCACATTGTTCCCTGTAAGCCTCACAAACAGCATCTCCCAGCACCGGCAGCTTCCACATGCTTTAAAGTGCAGAAAAGCAGCAGGGGGGAGGGAAAGAAAGGAAAACCTGCTTGTGGGCTGCCTCGCTTCAACGCCTTTGTCCATTATTCACCAGTAACTCCAGGGAGAAAGCTCGTATTTGGGATGAGATTTCAGGCTTAGATGGGGCTAAAAGTTTGGGGGGGTTATTAAAATAGGAGGGAGAAGCAACATCACCTTTCATAGCTATTCCCTATCTCCTCTCCTATTTACCCTGAAGTAGAGGGTAACTGGATTTGGCACTTTCCCAAATGTGGGGGAAAATACACCTTACAAGAAGCCAGCTTTAGTTCCACAGGAAGGCTTCTTTCCCCTTAAAATAAGAAATAAAAGCAGGTACTCTTGACTCACCTAAGACCAGCAGGACTTGTCCTACACGTGTGCATGGACTCCATCCTCCTCCAAAGAGCCACGATGCTGAATGAAGTAGCCCCAAAAAAAGGGAGAGGGGGCTCTGAGCCCTGGGCTGGAGCTGCTGCTTTCCCACATCTGGGAGCTGGGCGGTTTCATGCAACAAAGGCAGTTCCATGAGATCTGTAAAAACCTCTGCACCAGCAGGATGATGCCAAGAGAAATAATCCACCAGACTGAGGGAGAAGCAGATGTCTGTGGCCTTCTGGCAGCAATGTTCATTCCCAGACAGAGGCAGAAGGGAGCATCCAAACCCCTCCGCAGTCCACAAGGGCTCCAGACTCAAGATCCCAGCAAGGAGAACGCATCCCAGGACAAATCCTCCTGCTCAGGGCTGTTTGCTTGGCTGAGGAGAAGTCCCAAAAGCCTGCACATGGTCAGGCTGACTGCTCCTTCTCACTTCTAGGTGCGAAGACAATCCAGCAGCTATTGCAGGTGCCCCTTCCAGTAATGCAAAGGTATCAAAACATGCAGAGAAACAAGTGTCAGGATAAGGGAACAGCTCAGCACCTTGTCCTCCAGCTGCAGGGGGGCACCAAGCACATCCCACACACAGCCAAATATTTCCAAATTCAGTGTTCAGAAGCCAGGGCCGCGTGCAGAAGGGGGGGGGGGGGGTCAGGGAATATGATTTCCCATAGTGGAGAGCAGCTCCTCAGGGAGCAGGCAGTGTCGGACAATTCTCTGCTCATTTTCCTGTCCAGTCCTGCCAGCAGTGCTCACGCTGGTTTGACACGCAGGGCTAACAGCCAAAATCCAAGCATTCCTTGCAGGGCACCACATCTCCTCCACGCCACAGCCACAGCTCACAGAGAACCAAATCCACTGCTGCTGCTGGAGTTTCCCAATTAAATCAGCACCTGCAGCTGGGACCAAGCCTGCAGCAGCTGTGCTGAGCTCTCCTCAAGGTCAGCTGGAAGCCACCAAGAGCCCTCGGAAAGGAAAAGCACAGCCCCCCGCTGCGCCTTACCTGCAGGCACAGCCTGGCTGCAGGCTCGGGGCAGAGCCAGCATCTTCCTCCTCTTCAAAAAGGAACAGAAACCACTGAGACACCGTCCCAGTGACCAGTGCTGACCAGAGAGCAGCAGGCACGCAGGGTGGGGAATGCTCTTTAGGACACGTTTGGATTTACAGCTCAGGTCCACGCTCACACAGCACCGCATGCGTGCACACAACTTTATTAGGGGCGCGTTAACGCGCGCTGCCCCGCTTCGTTAGGGCGCTGCTGCTCGCCGGCACAAAGTCCGTATTTGTTTCCCTGCAGGGGTGGAAATAAAGGGGGTTTTGTGTTTTCTTCCTCTTCTCTTTGCAGGCTGGAGTGAGTTTATTTGACACTCCAGTGCTCTTTGTGAGCTGAGTGCCCGGGGATAAATGCTACCCTTAAGAGTTACTTGGCATTACACAGAGGGAACCTCTTCAGAGGAGAATGGGGGCTTGTTGGGATGGGGCAGGGGGGGCGCGGGGAGGGGGCCTCCGACGAGCGCCTATGGAGCCCTCATAGAAGGGTCTCTGTCCTGGGCCACAATAGAGCGAATTCTTAAAGATACCGGGAGCTGAAAGGAAGGAAGGAACTTGCCTCCCTTTTAAAAAGGATTTTCAGGAACAATTGAAGAAGCTGTAAAAAGGGGGGCATTATTCCCCATCCAGGCTGGGTAGCCTCCCTCTCCCTCGGCTGGGGAGGTCGGACACAGGGCCACGGGGACACCCAGGAGGCAGTGCCACTGTTACCACCCCGACCCCAGAGCAGGACCCACTCTTCCCAAGGACAGGTGCCAGCTGCTGGAGCCGCTTCCCCTCCTTCCATCCTCCCCAGGTGGGGAGCTGCCCGCTTTCTGCAGCCATGCTCCATCCTACACAGCCCAGGAAGAGGAGCCAGAGCTCCAGCAGTTCTGCTGGGGAGCTGCAGCTTAACACCAGACCCCAACCGCTTTCAGTGACCAATTTCAGCTCTTTCTACCCTATTTCTGCTGGTGACCGAGCCTCCCCCAAAGCACAGCTGTGCAGGATGCTCATGTACTATGCTGTACATTGCAGCACTCCTGGCATCTCACAGCAGCAACCACAACCCAGAACAATTTTCTTTCCCACCCCAAAATCAACCCTGCTTATCACTCTGTGAGCTCAGAGGCAGCCACCAGCTCCTCACCCCACTGAACTCCTCATTTCCTCCTTCACCTCCAGCTTGCTGAGGAGATGCTGGCACCACACGTGTCAAAGGATGCCACAAAGCTCCAGCTGGACACAAGCAGGCTGAGGAGCTCACACAGAGCCTCTGAGCAGCGGGCAGGGAGGCCACCCTCCAAGGCTGCTTTCGGTGGAGGAGGCAGCACTCAGCCACAGGTCCCACCTGGGACACCCAGCAAGAGCCAAGCAGCATTTTCTTGTCTCAGAAGCATCAAAAAGCTGCTGCCAGCTTTAATTCCTAGAGCTTACTTCCAAGCCCATTGCATCAGAGAGGCATTCGGCCACAGCACGAGCCCGATGGCCTCTTGGTGTCACTGGCACCCCAGGTCCCAGCTGCTGGCAGCAGGTTCCTCTCCAGCAGTGCCACCTACCCAGCTGCAGTGCTGGCCTTATCTGCACAGAGGCAAGCATGGGGCTGCCACCTGCCAAAAAAAACACAATCCTAAACCCACAAGTCCTAAAGGATCAGTCTCTGCACCTCCTGGCTACCGAAGTGAGCCCACACACCAGAAGTGAGTTTTCACACCAGCTTAGGAAAACACTTCCAGAATTGAGACTCACTCAATTTCAGTCCTGAGACCCGAAGGAGCCCAGCAGGAGCTGAAGGGGACTCTGGTGCCACCATGGAGCCTCCATCCACTTGGGCAGGAAGGGATGCTGCCGCCCCAAAGCAGTCTCCTCCTGACCTGAGGCATGCAAACCCTTCACAGCACCACTGCAAAACCAAGCTAAAGCCCTCAGTACCACGCGCCATGCAACAAGCTTTCAGCCCCAAGGACCAACTCATGTTGTGTTAGAGATTGCCTTGGACCAAACTGCAGTGAGAACACAGCCATTGCTGTGTGCAGCTTTAGCAATACCACAGACAGCTTTGCTGCAGCTGTACCAGACTCGGCTCTGATCCCCTTCCAGGGAGAAGAGCTGGGAAAATAAAAACCTGCAGTAGGAGCAGGAAGAAGCTTGGCTAGATAACATTTGCTCCTGATCTGAAACCCATTCTGGGCTTCATTTCTGCAGGAAAGCTGCACAGCCACCCAGGGATCGAACACATTTATTTAAAGGCTTCGGTTTTAGCCCAAACCATCTGTGGCTTGGCAGACAGAGCCAGCCAACCGAAGGAGAAGCGTTACCTTCCTAGCAGCATGGGTGCAGCCCAGCCCTGGGCTATTCACACCTCATCAGCTCTGTTTGCGAAGAGATGATGACCCAGGAGCGAGAACAACCTCCCAACCACATCCCTCCCAGCCCCTTTTCCAGGCTGCCTGCAATTCAGCTGCTGCCACAGGGGGGAAAAACCCGAAAGGAAGAAGGGAGAACCCAGCCCAGCAGCTCCGAAGCCAGGCTGAGGAGCAGGACACGAAGCCAGGCTCTGTCCCCGGGGACTAGTAAGGTACCGCACTGTAAACCCTAATCTCGTGTTAAGAGTCTTCATCAAAACCGAGCCGTATTTATTAGGGAGTTTCAGGACATCATAAAAGTGTTTTCATTAACGTGGGGGGCTTTATGCTGCCGTTTGCCCCTTCATTACATTTTTTTAATACATCTTTCGGATGAAATCCGCTATCCCGAACAAGGCTGCCCTTTGTAAGGCAGATATAACTTTCTGGCCGGCCTTGGTAACTGGCAAAACACTGTGCTTTCCTTGCCCTCTCCTTTGTTGCTTCTCTCTCCTGTTCAAAGTTCAAACAAACAAAAGCCCCCCAGCAAGCTGCATTGTGCTTCTGGCATTATCCCCCCATTGTCCGGGGCTAAGGGAGCCGGAGGGAGGGGGGGCGGTCGTGGCCGAAGACATTTGATCTCCTAAAATTTAAGGCACTCATCATTCCTGTTCCAGAAGCACCCCTAGACAGAACAGCCTGAGTCTAAAACCCTCCACAGGCCAGATAAGCCAGCCGCTGCTAGACAGCCCCATCACCAAGGAGAAGCAATGCCGCTGCACTAAATGTATTTGAAACCAAGCACAGGAGGAATGCACGCCAGGGTCCAGCCCGTAGAGGAGGCAGGTCTGAGCGCAGGCTTCCAGATTTCACAGCTGCACTTCACGACAGGCAGCAGCATTCACTTCGGAAAGGCTCAGGTCCCAGCACCAGTCCACAGCACCCCCCAGACTCTGCACAGAGCAGCAGCGCGCTGAGCCCCGGGTCAGGCACATACAGACAGGACAGGTACACAAGCATTTCAGAGACTATGCCTAAGAACTCCAAGGCATGCAGTTGAATTTAGAGCTGGTTCTCTAACAGTTTGTGATGCCCACTGCAATGTCCTCGACCGCCATCCCTCCCTGTTTCAGGACATCCCTCCTCTCCCCATCCAAAAGGAGTGAAGCCACCTTTCCCAGACCACAGCTCCCACACTGGATGCAGCCCAGGCTGGTAAGGTGAGCCTGGAGGCTTGGAATTAGGTCCTGGTAAAGCCCAGGAGATTTGGGGTTGGACCATTAGGTCACCTCTCCCACATCCCCATTGCTAAAGGCAGGAAGAGCTGTTCCAGACCCACCAGCACTGATTTACTGGCTCAGAGGTGGCCAGCAGTGACACCAACACCTCAGCCACTGCCACCAAACCTGCCAGAGCACACACAGCACCTGAGCCCTGCAGAGAAACAGGAGGACACAGACCCCATCCCAGCAGCTGGGGGCTTCCCCAAACCCCCCAGCGAGTTGGTGCCGTGCAGAGACCAAGCGCCCAGGAGACACCAGGACAGGAATGCTCCTGGAGATAACAACGAGCTCACTTCCTCCTGCCCGTGAAAGAAGTGGATTGTACTCCTCTGTACGGGTGTTGGGCTTGCAAAGTGCCTTTGCACCTTCAGTTCCACACCCTCAGCCCATTAAAAACCATTTCCCCACCATCGTGGGGCTGCAGAGCCCCTGCCAGAGGAGCTCAGCCTCACCACCGGCCAGCAGCACCCCAGGAGAGGCTGCCTCCCACATCCCAAATTAAATTTGGGGGTGCCACATCTCAGGCTGCTTTCTGCTTCACACAACTGCCTTTACAGAAAGGGCAAGTCCAAGCAGTTTTAGCTCTTCTTGCAGCAAACCCTTTGAGAAAGGAGAGCACAAGTGTTGCAACACCCCCCTGGCCCCACAGCTCTGCCTGATCAGCACAGGTGGACCCACAGCTGTGGAGGGAGATGAGAGGAGCTGGGAAAACAGGTGATGATTTTTCCTACCCATCCCTTATTTTGCAGGGAACTGAGAACACTGATATCCCCAAAATACCACCCCAAAACATCCCCTGCCTGACAGCAGGCAACGAGCTCGGGCAGGGACACCTCATGCACAGAGTCTCAGCCTCTGAGCTGAAACCTCCCCTGGAAGTGCCCACAGAGGCACGACTCCTTCCTTCCCAAGGCCTGGGTCACCACACACCAGCCCTCTCCCCCCATGTTCATCCCCCCAGCTGTGACCATGATTATAAAAAGATGTCTCAATTAGCAGGAGAGCCGAGCAACCCCTCCAGTCTCCAAACCCTTCAGAGGAAGCACACTCCAAGCCAGCGCAGAGCAACACCAACAACATCTGGGCACCAAAAGCACCTCCTGTTTATCTCAAAGCAACCTCCAACATCCTTTCCCCAAAGGAGCATCCCTCCTTAGGGCTCAGCAGGCTCACACCCTGGAGGGGCAGCGCTGGGTGCTGGGCTGGGTCCCAATTTCCATGTGGTGCTGCCCTCAGGTCTAGCCTGCCGTGGTCTTTTTGTTGTAGCAGGGAAAATAAGGGAGTCATTTATGTTTTTCCAGCGCTCGCACAAAAGTGCTCTTGTGCATCACAGGTATCTCGCATGGCCACCCCCGGTCAAGCGTTCCCTGCTTGGGGTAGGCAGCACCGGAGGACGGGGAGACCCCTGGGACCCCAAATGGGGTTCGGGAAAGGGCCGCGGGACCCCAAGACCCCCCCCCCTTTTACACCTCCAGGCACCTGCCTGCAGCACACCCAGGGCACGGAGCCGCCGGGAGCCTTTCTAAGGAGGTTTTCCCAGGGGAGGAGCAGGGAAAAAAAAAAATCATTAAAAAATAAATAAGAAAAACACCCCCCGCACGGCTTTTCTTCGAGAAACCACAAATCCCCCCCTAGTCCTCCGCGATCGTCTCCGGGCCGAGACGGGGGGGCAATAGGGTGACGGTAGGGGGGACGGGGACAGGGGGGACCCCCAGCCCAGCTCAGCCCTCCCCCGGTAACGACCCCTGGAGCAAGTGCAGAGCTGCCCCAGCACAGCCGGACCCCCCCATACGGAGCAGTCACCTACCTCCTGCGGGCCGAGCCTCCCCCCGCTCCCGGAGCTCTGCCATCACCATCCTCATCTTCATCCTCCTCCGTACCCACAGCCCCCGGGGGGAGAACCCCGCTTCCACATCCCCCCGACGGGAAGGGGGCTCCGTGCCCGGACCTCGGTGATGCTCCGACTGCGGCGGCCGGGCCATTGCCCCCCCTTTATAAAGGCCGGCAGCGGGCGGTGCGGCTTCACGGGACTTGTAGTTCCTCCCCCCCGGGCCGGGAGCCGCCCCCCTCCCTCCCTCCGGCCCTCCTCCCGTCTGTCCGTCCGTCCGTCTGTCCCCACCGGGGGGGGGGGGGGGCGGCGGCCGGGGCCCCTTCCCCCCGGGGGGGGGGGGTCCCGACCCCAAAGCCCGGGGGTCGCATCCCCCTTCCCCGGTGTTTCTCAGCCCCCCCCAAAAGCCCTCGTGGGCAGTATTTGGCCCTAAATAAACCGCTGGGTAAATGAGTAACCCCCCCCGGGGGGCTTAGCACCGAGCCCAATGGCTTCAATCGCCCCGTGTATTAGTTATTGCTTCGTTTAATTATTGTCCCAATTATTAATTTAACTTAATTATTAACCCGCCTGTGGAACGAAGGGGCAATTAACCGCGCTGTTGACATCCAGGCTAATTTAGGGCCCCGTTCTTGCAAGCACACCCAGTCCAGGCAAAGTCACCTGTGGGTCCTCATGGGCTGTGTCCTTCCCCGGGCATTTTTCCTGCTGCCCCCAGGTGCTTTTGATCCAGCCCCCATTTTTTTAGGGTGCATAAAAATGCCCTAAAATGAGACCCCAGGCAGGTGGCAGCGGGAAGGTGAACACCTCTGCACCCAGTTAATTTTGGTTAGGGTGATGGGTACAGAAGGTGCTGGTGGGGGGACCCCACACTCCCCCCATCCCAGGGGGCTCAATCCGGCTCAGCAATCCCCCCTCTGGCTGCAGGGAGCGGATCCCGGTGCCTTCCCACCTGCACCGAGCTGGGAGTTTTCCTCCCGCCCGCAGGAGTGAAAACCCCAGGAGTTTTCTAGGACAAGGAGCAAGGGGGCTGAAGGAGAGGGAAGGTGAAAAAAAAGGAGAAAAAAAGTCCTCCTGGCAGGTTTTCAGGGCCCGGAGCTGGAGTGGAAACGCTTCCCTTCCCTTAATTGCTTGGAGGCCAGATGAATTTCTTGAAGAAACCACAGCCGAAAGGCTGCACAAGTCCCATTGTTGTGCTTGTGTTGGCTGCGTGCTGAAGGAGGGAAAAGGTCATCGTTTATGGTATATTAAAAGGGGGGGAAAAAAACTATTTTGGCGCTGTGGAGGAGGGGGCCGTGCTGCTTTTTCTTCCCCCCCAGTTCTGTAAATTCAAACCTGTTTGGTGAGCACCCGGCTGCGGCGCTGGGAAAAGCGCCTGTGCGTGGCTCTGCCGCAGCCCCCCACGGCCCCCTGAGACCCCCCGCGTCCCCCCAAGTCCCCTCGTGTCCCCCCAAGTCCCCTCGTGTCCCCCAGCCCTGCTCTGGCCCCATTTTTGGGGTGCAGGTGTTGCCAAGGAGCGACTCGGGCCCCGGTGCCGTGGGGCCGTCCCGCGGGGCTGCGCCTCTGCAAGTCCCTGCAGATTCGGGGCCGAGCATTGCCTGCCTGACGATGGGATGGCTCCAAGAGCTCACTGCTTTTAGCCAAGCATAGGATTTGTCTTTTTCCTCACAGGTCAGTAAATGACAGAGGTTATGTCCCTTTGGCTGGGGCATGGTGTTGGTGCTGTGCCACCAGCCGCGAGGAGCGCCCAGAGGAAGGATGAGGCCCAAAGCTCCTGGAGGAGATGGAAAGGCTCTTGCTGACCCCACAGAACTGGAATGGGGTCTTTACCCAGCAAATATCAGCTGGACAGGCCGAGAGCTTGGCATCACACGACCAATTGTTTGGATAGCCTTGCATTTCTCAAGGCAAAACACCGTTTGGGTGACTTAATTGGGCAGCTTGGCTTCCCTTCCTGCTGTCGTTGCCCTCAGACCCATGCACACAGGACGCAGCATCGCTGGCAGCATCACCTGAAGGATGGCCACGAGCCCCTACAGCAGCTTCTGCTGGTGGAAAGGAGGGTGAGAAGTGCTTGGTACCCCGCACAGACCCCAGGACAGCTCTGCCCGAGGGGCTGGAACGGCGAGGTGAGCTGTTCCTCCAGCCAGGAGCTGGGCTTGGATTTACGGGAGGATCCCAGCCCCGGTTTGGCAAGAGCATGACGTGAGCACGAAGGGTTTTAAAAGCTGCTGAACTCCACTGTGCCGCTGCCAGGTGAGCCAGCACGCGAGCACGAGCCGGGGCTGCCAGGCTGGAGCCTGCAACGGCCTTGCGTGACTGCAGCAAACACAAAGACATTGTTTTTAGGGGGTAGCCACCTCCCCTCCGAGGCTCCTTGGGAGAGGACAGCATTCCTGCCTCACATTCCTCAACCACCGCTGAGCTGGGGAGGGGAAAAGAGCGAGAGAGGGGAGCGAGCACCAAGTTTTAATTAGCAAAGTGGTGGCGGTGGGTGGCGTGGGCAGGGAGCAGGAACAGAGTCGCCCATAAAGCGAGATAAAGTGCATGCGGATCAGGTAATAAGGATAATTACACGAGAGGCCGTAGACTTAAGAATGTCAACCAGATGTTTCCCAAGTCACTGCAAATCGGCGGTTTCCCGACAGATCCGTTTAGGGCAGCTGAAAGCATCCTTTATCCGGCAGGGGCAGGGACTTGGGGCACCTGGTGAGAGGAGGATGGGGGAGCTCGGTCCGACGCCTGCTGAACACGGCAGGGGATGCAAAAATCCTCACCAAAAAAATAAATAAATAAATAAAATGTGCTCTGTGACGGGCACCAGCAGTGATAAAATGAAAGAGAGATAAAGATGGAAAGGAGAGCTGGGAATGAGTTCCCACAGGATGCCTGCTCCCCAGGCCTGGTCAGCACAGAAACCTCTGAAAGTCCTCTGACCTCCAAATACCCTCCCCAACCTGGCTAAATATATATAAATGTAGTGAAATATGGAAACAAAAAGCTTTTTATTCCATTCGCTGAGAGTGCCAAACGGCTGCAGGAGCCAATAAAGAGCTGTTGCTCCAGGGAACGGGGAGCCACGTCTCAGGTAGAACAAAAATGACCTGAATCTTTGCCCAAACCTTGAACCAATCCCAAAGTTCAACAAAAAATTGAGGTTTTGTAAAAAAGGAGGAAAAACACGGAGACATGTTTGGGTTTTCTCCCCGTCTCTGGACGGCAGCCTGGACCACAAGCGGAGCATCGCTGCCTCCCTGGGAAGAGCTGCCTGGGGAAAGGGCGAGCAAGATGGGAAAGCTCCTCTTAGATGGGTGCAGGGAGCCCAGCGGGGAGCCCAGCGAGGACAAAACGCCCCAACCCAGCCTGATTTGGGGGCTGCTAAACCCCCAAATGTCTCCGTGGGACAAAGGCAATGGAAGGGCACAGGTAAAAGTACGAACCCCGAGTGCCAAATCTGCTCCGCGCGGGGACTGGGACAAAGAAAATCCACCCTCGTGTGACTCCAGCCCCACGCCGGTGAACATATGGGCTGTGTGTTTTATGCTTAAGTTACTTAAAAAGAACTTTATGGCTGAAACGCTGCTAAAAGCACATTGTGTGCTCCGCTGCGGAGATAAATTCGTGATTGAAACTCGAAAAGGTGACTCATCTAACATCTATTATAAAGAGGACTGAAACCACACACACACACACACTGAGCAAGATTTTCAAGGAGCCCAATGATTTAGTGTCTCTTTCTTTCTCTCCCCACACTTTTTGCCTCCTGCACAAGGATCTATTGAGAAGCTGCAGAACAAACGTTCCCTTATGCAGCTCCAAAAAAGTCTCCGTCAGTTTGTCTGAGACAGCTGCCTCCAAGCACGCTATGGTTACTCATTAACCGGGTCTCCCAGGGCAGGGGAAGAAGGAGTAAACTTAATAGACCCCTAAACCAGAAGCAAAAAAAAAATAAAGAAAAGAAAATAAATAAATCAGGTGTCCTGGAAAAGAGAGGGGAGAAAACAGGTGGCACCGCGAGCACCTCAGCGGGCAAACGCCGAGGGTCCCGAGCTGCCGAGCAGAAGGGACCAACGGCACCGAGAGCAAATGGATGGGGACAAAAGAGCGAGATTATTAAAGGGAAAGAGAAGAAAGAGAGGGGACAGAGAGGCACTTGTGCTCCACGGTGCTTTATACGCTCCGGGTGCCGGGGGAGGATTACTTCATTGCGGCCTGAGTCCGCTCCCCAATGGCCGGACCCCTTCCCTCCCCCTCGCGCTCGCTGCATGCGAATGAGGGGCTGCGAGGGCTGGGGGTGCTCCCCAAGGTCCCGGTGCTCCGAGGTGCCCCAGCTGCCAGCAGCACTCGCACCGGCCCCATGGCAAAGCCTCGTCCTGCTCACGCTGCTCCTGTGTCCCCAGCGAGCCCATGTGCATGCCTTGGCACTGCCAGCATCGCAGAGCGACTGCTGCTTGTTGTGCTGGGGGCTCACCCTGCACAATCGTGGGCCGGATCCTGCCCTGTCCACGCCAGGGTGCTGCTGTCCATGTGCCCTGCCCAGGGTGCTGCCCTGGCCGTCACTGACCCCTGAACCCCTGCCCTGCTGCCTGCACCCCAGGGGCTGCTGCACCTTGCGGCCTCGTTTCCCGCAGCCCCCCAGTTTCGGGGAGGAAGGCAGCAAGGGGAACACATCCCAAAAACTCAGCCCCGTGGATTTGGTGGCTCTGCGGCAGGGCAGCATCGCTGGGGACAGCTCGGGAGCATCGTCACCCTCGTGTCCCAGGGGAGCCACGGCCCTCCGCACCCGGCACTGGGAAGCACGGTGCCGGCCTGACTTCTCCACCAGATCCTGATGGGGAAGGGTAATTAGAGCTGCAATAAAACACCGAATATAGCTGCGAAGAGCGGCAGTAAATCAGCCCTTCCTGCCATTCAGAGCCCGGTCCATGGAGCCCCGGTCACTGCCAGAATTAATTCCCTGCGCTTTATTTGCCCAACATGCTCTCCCCGGAGATAAGGGGAGGCAATTGACTGTAATTATCTCCCTCGATTTTGTCATGTGATTTTTTTATTATTATTATTTTTTTTTTTTTTGAAACAATTAAGGGATTGCAGTCAAAGGAATGGGGTGGGGATGGAGCGGAGCCAGGCAATCGCTCTCCCGCAGGACCACGGCCCTCGGGGCTGCGCAGGATCTGCCCCAGCACCCGGACCCGCACCCCACTGCCCCCGGTGCAGAACATGCCACCCCCTTCGGCAGCAGGCAGTGCTCTGCCCGAGGCAGCATCTCCCACCCGGGGGTGCCCAATTCCCTCCATCGGGGTTCACAGGCAGGGAGCAGATACTGCACAGCCCCTTGGCACCCTCCGGCACCGCCGCTGCGCCCGTAGCCACGAGCCCAGGCACTCTGCAGGCAAAGCTGCTCTCATCCAGCTATGCCCAGCTCCTGCACCCCCGAGCAGCTCAGCACCCGCAGACCCCAGGGGCTGCACAGATGTGCCCGGTTCAGCGGCTCTGCGGGGCTGGGATCTGCCGGCAGCTGCCTGGGAAAGGGAGGACGAGGCTGCGAGGCGGCTCTCCCCCCAGCCAGGTCAGCTGGTGCGCCAGCGGAGCAGGTACCTTATGATTAGATTTTTTTTTTTGTGAAATGCTAAACATCTGGAGCCCTGCGTTACAAGGCGGCCTTTGTGCAGCTGGTAAATTATCTGCAATAAAACAGCACTTGTTTCTGAGAGCTTCAAGGAGAGGGGGAGGGAAACGGAGAGGGAGGGAAACCACCCCCGCCGGAGGAGGAACCGCGGCCACTTCTCTGCTCTCACCAGGGTTTTCCACGCCGTGTGAGGTGCGGGCAGCTCGCTGCAGCCTTGCTGAGACCTGTCGGTGTTCCCCACGTCTTAACCCTTCGAAAGGAGCAGCTCCCACCCTGCTCGGCGTGGGGGATTTTGCTGGATCGCTCTCTGGGTGTCTGATTCCAGCACGGGCCGGGAGCCCGGATCCTGCGGCACAGCTCTGCGGGAGAAACCAGCCCACGCAGCTCCCTGACCTCTCTGAAAGGTCTTCAGAGAATTAGTGGTACTTCGAGCGCAGTGCTTTAGCACCCCCTGAACGCCCTGCCGAGAACCAGGGGGCTGCAGTGGGGTTAGCAAGGTTTGCCCCAAATCCTGGGTGGGAGATGGGAGAGGTTCGGGGAGATGCTTCGGGAGCGGGGCTTCTCTTCTCTGCGCGGGGCAGAGCGAACAAATGACACCAGGAGAGAAATGACAGGCTGAAAAACAGCTCCACAGGCACCACTGAGCACATCCTACCCCACGGCACGGTAAAGATAAGGCTCCTC
The DNA here is from genome assembly GCA_011076525.1 of Nettapus auritus. Lineage (NCBI taxonomy): Eukaryota > Metazoa > Chordata > Aves > Anseriformes > Anatidae > Nettapus > Nettapus auritus. The sequence continues at coordinate 11,260,204 of CM021782.1, forward strand.
GTGACAGCGCTGAGCACTTTTCTCTGGTATTGCTATGAGAGAACCCAAAGTGCCCAGGCGCAGCGCAGCCCCCGGACCCTCCTAGGAAGACTGGGCCATGTCCCCATGCAGGTCTCCAGCCCAGCTCCCATGGGACCTGCTGGGGAAGGCTCTGAGCTGGTGGCTGGAGGGGGAAACAGCCTCAGAGCTCGGCTGCCCCAATTCTTGCACCTTTTTCCAGCCCTTCAGAGCCCGGAGACCCTGCGTCTCCTTACACACGGAGCCCGGAGAAGGCTCCTGCTCCCACTCGCAGCTCTCCGAGGGAGATTGCGGCGCTGCGCCTTATCAGCTTGTCATCTCGTCTCAACGCGGCGTGTCTAACGCTGTAAACGAAGAGGCAGCTACGTTCAGGAATTTTGCATCTCTCCTTGGAAAGCTGCCGTCGCCGCTCCTCCCGGGTCACGCTCGCGGAGCTGCAGAGGGGCAGGGAGGCTCCCGCGCCCCCTCGGCGGCGATGCCGGGCTGGGGCAAAGGGCTGGGGGCAGAAGTTCAGAGCTCCGACCTCCTCCCAGGAGCACGGCAGCAAAGCTGAGAACCGCAGCAGCCCTGCTCCGCTTCCTTTTGGAGTCACGGAGGGTTAAGACCCACCACGCGGGCGCGGAGCTCACCTCTGCAAAGAGCAGCAGGGGAAAAGATTTGAGCAAGGAAGAAAAAAAATCCCCTTCGCTCAGCAGCTTCTTCTGCAGCTCCGACAGGAGCGAGGCCAAGGATGGTGTCAGAGGGAATGAAACCCCTCGGGGGTGTGAGCCAAGGTCCGGTTAAAAGGGTGAAGCTCGCCAAGCCTGAGCATCATCTGGGGCTTCCAGCTGCCCGGGTGGCCAAGTCCCCAGGTGCCCCGGGAAGCCCGACCTGGAGCTGGGAAGCGGGGAGGAGGCAAAAAATCCCCCATGGCTCCTGGGCTCCCTTCCACCCACCAGCGCTGCCTTCACACGGCAATTACAGAGGCCCCCGGGGGGCTTTCACACCCAGTCACCTGGCCTCCTTGTTCTAAACAACTTAATTTGGTTAATGACTCGGGAGGCCCCGGGGGGCTCCCTTGTTGTCTGGATATGTTTCCCTGGTCTCGGGAGCTCCCCAGCTCCCCAGGACGGATTCCCAGCTCCCCAGGATGGATGGATGGATCCATCCATCCATAAATCCATCCATCCATCGGTCCATCCACCAGGTCCCCACCAGCACCTCCCTCCTTTGTTCCCCAGCACGCGTTTCTCCCTCCGTGCTAATCTTCCCTCGGCTCTCAGAGGTAATTTAAAGGCAGGGAAAATGACTCTGCAGTACAAGGGAAGCAGACCCAGGCCGTTCTCCCCCGTAATATTTTCATACGGGTTTCGGAGCGGTGGTTTGGTGTTCTGCTTCAAGGGGAAACAGCAGGATTGTACGAGATGAGATGGGGAGAGAGCGTGTGTCAGGCTCTGTAATGGTTTCATTGTTCGTGTAAGAACACGAGAATGCAATAGGCCGAGGGAGATTTAAGCAATTCCCACATGCAAACCAGCTCTGGACACAAAAGCTTTTTAGTTATCATCAGCATTTTCTGAGATTATATTAAAATAACCCCCCGGGCTCAGCTTCCTGCTCTCAAGAACCCCCTCGCAGGATTGCAAAGCGCAGAAACAGCCCAGAAATCCTAACCAAGGACATCCCGAGGGGCTGACGAATAGCCTCTCCCTTTCCTTGCCCAGACGCCTTTCCCTCTGTGCTGTAAAAGCCTTGAATTAAGGGAAGAAGTGGTAAGGACGGAGCCACCCGCAGGTCCCACAGCCCGGCACGGACTCAGGGCATAGTTTTTCTAGGGCTGGTTGACCATGCAAGACTAAACACACACACTTAGAGAGCACCAGTACATACCTAAAAGGGAGACGGGCTCAGCAAACCCGATGACCCCATAAATTCTGCCCTAGGAAAAGGGCAGCCAGAGACCCAAGTTCTCTTCTTCCCTCTGCTCCCCTAGAAACAAGCTCATTCCCGAGGTTCAGAGGTTCAAGTTGGCTGGAGTGAAGCAAGGCAATGCTGCATGGATGGGCCACAGACGGGTTTGGGGCACCTGAGCAAGCTCGAAGCAGGAAGACAAACCCTGCACCCGCTCCGGAGTTTGGAGACGGGAGCCTGCGTGTGCGCGCCCAGGAGAGAGTCTCACTTTTAATTGCGGCCCCGTTGCCAAGTTCAACAAAGTCCGCACACAAAGAATAGAAGTCATTTTGTTGGGAGGTTTGAATTGTTTCTTTCCTAAGGGGAGGGGAGGGGAGGTGAAATCCACTCCTTTCTTAGCAATGACTCAGGTGCTGCGATCTACCCCGGGCGCGCATCTTGCAAGCCCGAGTAATGCTTCGTGCCGTGTTTTGTTTTACGGCGTGGGCCCTAATAATGGGATTATTGTTCGCTTGCGTGCAAAGCCCTTGCTTGGGGTTTGCCGTCCCCGCCCAGCCCTGCAAACCGCAGCCGCCTTCGGTTCGCCTTCGCCTTCCCCAGCGCTGGGTGAGCGCCCGGTGCCCGCACGGGGGCCACCTGCCCGCAACCCCGGACCTCCAAGCAGCCCCGAACCAAGGGAAAAGTCCAACACACGGCCCCTGGACCAGCCACACCAAACCCTGGCTAAAGCCACGAATTTCCCAGCTGCTCCACGGGGGGGTCCCAGGGTGGTTTGGCGCATCCCCGAGCTGCGCCGCGTTACACTGGCAGCCCCAACCAACCCCCAACCCCGACACAACCACGCACACCTGAGTGCCCCGCAGCCTCCCCGTGCCCTGCTCACGAGCACAAGGCGGCGATTGTCTCGGGGCAGGGCTGGTGTTTGCTGAGGAGTTCCCCGAGAACTCGTACGCCTTCTTCTCGCAAGTCATCCACCGGCGTTATTGCACAACGTGCGGCAGCCATCCCGCAGCCCTGCGTCTGTTTGCTCCAGCCTCTGGAAGAAAAGCCCAAGAAAAGCAGGAAAATACACCCACAGCAGCACCGCCGAGCTTCTTCTGCAGCAATGCAGCTTGCTGAAGGTCTCCGAGCAGCAATTTGTGCTTGCACCCGCACCTTCCTCGTGCTCGGAGCCTCACCCGCTGCCAAACGCACCCACCTGGGGGCTGTGAACATTTGGGGATTTCTGCATTCTGAGCTAAATGGTCGGGTTGCTCGCCTTCATCAGCACAGTTTGCAGAACCCCCAAACACATAAAACCTCCAGGAAGCAGGCCACAGACTTACATGAGGTTTTGCATTATTTTTAAACCCGAAGGCAAGAGGACATACGCGGGCTGTTTGGGGACGGATCTTTGTCTTTACCTTTTGGGGTCTGAGGCTTCTGGACGGAGTGGGGTCACACTTTGGGTTTTTCAGAGCAAAAAACCATTACTGCTTTACAATAAACTCCAATAATCTAAGGTTTTTGTATGTGTGAGGCTTTACTGAAGTAGTGAGATCCTCTCGCTGGGAGGGGAGCAGCCGGCAGCAAACCCCAACCCACGCGCTCGCTGCTGCCTTGCCAAGCGTGCCCCTGGGCTCACGGCGCTGAATTCGGAGCTGAGCCTCGGTGCTGAACCCCAGCCTCCTGAAATGAGGCTTGCTTGGAGCTGTGGTTCCTCCCCAAAATACAGAGCCCTGACACAGCGTCACAGCCCCCAGCCCAGCGTTGCACCCTCCCAGCTTGGAGCATGATGCGAAGTGTCCGGAGCCTGGGCTGGCAGCTGGCAAAGGCACCCCAGGACACAGCCCCGAGTGGCACCGGCAGGGCTCGGCTGCAGAAACAGCAAGAAATCTGAAAGCCAAACACCGCTGAGGTTGTTTAGGGCGGGCTGAGGTTGGTTAGGGCAGGCTGAGGTTGTTTAGGGCAGGCTGAGGTTGTTTAGGGCAGGCTTTGTCTTTGCCAGGTACTGCAGACAAAGCCCTGGGGGGCTGTTCTTCCACTTTGGTGCCCTGGCTGGTCCGAGCAACACAACAGTCCTGAAGCAAAGGAATGCAAAGAGAGAAAAACCCCAGCGTGCCCCACACCAGTAGGTGAGCTGAAGTCACTTGGAGCGTAACGGTTTTATCTCCATTCACAGGACGCGAGGCAGAGACATGGGACATTTACCCAAGGGACCCCAGGATGTGGAGGGACCCCCGCTGCCCTCCATCCCCAGACACACAACCATCACCAGGCCGCTGCCAGCCCTGCTGAGCCCCCAGCATCCTTCCCCCACCCCAAGCAGGGCACAACTTTCCCCTCTTTCCCCGGTGCCCGTGGCAGAGCCTCTCCTGCCGCCGCAGCCCCAGGACCTCTCCGCGCCCTGCGGCTCCTGGCCGCGCGCTTATATTGCTTTTGCTCCCAGCTCCACCTCGTCACTGACAGCTCTTGTTTCCCCGTGTAATTCCAGGGCTGGCCCCCCGCCAGCTTTGCAGTCGCCGGTGAGCGGCAGAGATATAATTTCATCCCCCCTCCGGGGTACAAACAGAAAAGAAGGGATTTCCATCTGTGATTTTCCTGCATCGCCCTCCTGCCCTCCCCGCTCGCTTCCTACGGGCCCAATGTACGTAATTACCTCGGCTGGCTACATCTAAGCGGGATTAAATGCATTACGCGATATTATCTCCCGGCAATCTGATTACGAGGCTGCCTTTAAACGCATAATGTGTTTTTCGTACCGACTTACAGCACACGCCAAAAATCCAGTGAGAAAGCGCGGCTCGCAAACGGCCCGCGAGAAATCCCCACCCGTGGACGCCCGCGAGGCTTGAAGGCTTTTGGGGCTGAACACGGTGGGCTGGAGCCTTCCAAAAACATTGAGTAGCCAGGGCAAGGTGGGCAGCGGTGGCGATTCCCGTGGGAGCCTGGCCCCGCTGCCCGGCTCACCTGCGGCTCCGGGGACAAAGGGCCATTGTCCCCAAACCGCCTCCGCGCCCGGCCTTGGGCAAGCGCTCCCGTCCCCGTGCCCGCTGCTCCTCCACTGGGACCCGGCAGCCACGGCTATTTTTAACAGGATTTTTTTTATATATATGTTTTTTTCCTCAGGGGATTTGTTGCGGTCGGGTTTTTTCTGAGTCATAAAGCACCAACCGGGGTCAGGAGCTGGGGCTGGGCTGCTGCAAAACCCCAGAGAAACGCCCTCGTGGGTGCCTGGCTGAGGCACGGCACAGATACCTTTCTTCAGCTTTTTCTTCCCATTTTCCCTTCTCCACGCTTGCCTTCTGGCTGAGAAGCAGGACCTTTGACAAGACGAGAAGCGTTAAAGAAGAAATGGAAAGAGAAGCAGCGGAACGGAGGGAGGAGAAGACAAAGTAGGGACTTACTGCGAGGAAATAAATCAGTGCAAACTCGGAATTTCCCATTTATTGAAACCAATCACAGTTAAAAGGTCAAATCCATCGGCAAACAGTAGCTTTGTATCATCCAGAGTGACATACAAACGAAGTACAAACGAAATCCAACCGAAACGACGAACCGAACCGCGTGGCTCCAACCGAGTTTACTCCAGCCTCTTCCCCCGGCTGCCCTCGTGCAGCCTCTCCAGCAGCCCCCGCGCTGGCTGGCACCCCCGGGCCCCTGGGTACGGCCACCGAGGGGCTGAGATGCAAACAGCAGCCAAGAGATCCAGTTATCCTGCTGGAGCATCCCATTCACCCCTTTTCCTGAAAAATGAAGCAGCCTTGGTGGAGGGCGAGGCGTGCTTTGCGCCGCCCCACTCCCGCGTTTGGTCTCTACGTGAGCATGAAATGGGTTCAAACGTGGCATGGGACAGGAGATGCTCCAAAGGAAGACGAGGAAGAGGCAGACACATTCACTGCGTGTTTCTGGCTCTTCGGGCTGGGTAATTAGCTCCCACTGATGAGCTATCGCATCGCGACGCTGCTCGGCAGGACGAGAGTTGCTGGCACTCTCGGGTCCTCGGTGAGGTCAACTCAGCAGCGAGCTGGGCAGGGGGGGCTGCAGTGCCCCCAGGGCCACAATATCCTGCAGGATATTGATGGGGAGCTCCCAACGATTTGAAACAGCAGCCAGAGAAGAGCAAATGTCAGCAATGCCCCACAGCCCCGCGTGGAAATGTGTCCTGCTGCACAACCACGGAGCACGCCACCGCCAACGGGGAACCTCGCCGTGCCTTCTCACAGAGAGCAGGCTAGAAAACACAAATATTCCTCTCTCCTTTTTATTTTTTCCCCCAGAAAACCCTCTGGGTATCGGACAAGCCACGATGCACTGGAACAAAGCCCTGCTTAGGAAATAAGCTGAGGAAAAATCAGTATTTTCCTCTCGCAGGGATGCCAAGAAAATTCATTTTTATTTGCTTGGACTATTTGCATCTGTCAAAACAACTGAAGCCCTAAAATACGGCCCAGGACCAGCGGGATGTGTCAGACCTGCTGCCCCACAGGATGCTGCATGTGTTATCCTAGCCCTAATTCTTCCACCCGCCCTCCACAACCAGGGGTGGAAATTGAGGGGTTTACTTCATTCAAACGCCTTGGGACGTAACCGCAGAGCGGCTTAAGCATGCGACGGTGAATTCCTGACCTTCTGCAGCCCGAGGATGATCAAAACCGACCCGATCAGAGAAACCACCCCAGAACTGAAGGAAAAGCAAAGCGGGACCTGCAGCCCGGCCGATGCGTCTCAGCCCTCTGGGGGAAACAGAAAATCTGGTGGCGAAAGGAAAAGCGGGACCCGCACCGAACCACCCGCGTCTGCGCTTTGAAAACCATCGACGTGACGTTGGGGGAGGAGCAGAGAGACCAAATCATAGGGAATTAACACCAAACCTGATCCCAAAAAAATAATCGTGTACAAAAAAAGTCTAGAGGATAACGCGCGTCCGGTCCCCAATGCCACCACGGCCGCTGGTGAGAAGCCTTCCCGCGGGGAGCAGCGAGCTGCCCTACCCGAGGCCGACGTCCAGGGACATCATCACCACGAAGCCGAGCACGGAGGTCCAGGAAGCCAGCTTCCCGTTGCCGCTGCAGGGAGAAAATGAAGGCGTGAGCTCCCGGGAGCTGTGGGGTGCTTGGAGGGTGGTCTGACCCTCGTTGGGGAAGGGAAGGGGTCTTACAGAGCTCTCCCCATGCCGGCCGGGGGCTCACCTGGTCTGCGCCTCGGGGATGATATCGTCCATGACCACGTAGACCATTGCTCCGGCCGCAAAGCCCAGGGCGTAGGGAAGGAGAGGCTCTGCCACCACCACGGCGAAGGCACCGAAGACGCCAGCCAAGGGCTCCACCATGCCGCTCAGCTGCCCGTACCTGCAAGGCAACCAGCCTGAAAAGGCGCCGGGCACCCCGGGAAGCCCCCGCGTGGGGCACGGTGTCCTCCCCGGTGCCACCGTGTCCAGGAGGAGGTCGGACACCGGGTCAAGGTGCCAGCACCAGGCACAGCAGAGCCGGTGTACCACGCAGACCAAGCCGCCTGGGTCACTCTCGACAGGTGACGAAGGTGATTTGATCGAACCCAGCTGATTTTTCCAGGATGGGAATTAAGACACGATCCGGTTCCTTCCCCCCAAGACATCTCTGCGGGGTTTGCGGATCGAGGTCGCAGGCAGGGCTGGGTCAGCGGGGAAATATTTGCAAAGAGGACACCTGGACCACAGCCTCGCCGCGCTCCCCCCTCGTTTTCTTTCCTTCTGGGGCTGTTTTAATGATCGAAGCTCCCCAAGACCATGGGAGCTCCCTTCCCAGGAGCAGCCCTGGTGCAAGTCCCAGCACCGGCTGCGCTGCCCGAAACGGAGGTGGGTGTGAGGAAAAGAAAACAAAGCTTCGGAGGGGGCAGGCTGCAAGCCCCCCCTGCCCTCCCATCCATCAGCTGGCCGAGCGCACGTGCACGGGCAGGAACGCGGCCCCGCGCCTGCAGAGTTCACGCCCTCGGCTTTTTCACCTCGGGGAAAAGGAGGAAAACAAAGTGGGTTTGAAACGCAGCCCAGAGCCAAGTGAGAGAAAAACCAAACCAAAACAAAACCTAAAAAAAAAAAAAAAGAAGGACTTTTTAGGGGCAGGATCTGGGAGCTAACCGCAGGCACCGATCCAGCTGGCTGGAGCAAACCACAGGGACCGGGGCAAGCAGAGGGCTCGGGGCTGAGCTCGGGGGCACCGGGCAGCACCCACTGCTCTTCTCCCAGGCTGCTGGCAGCTCTGGAGCACAACGTCAGCCCCGTGAAACTCTCCACGTCGAGCACCTGCCCCAAAAAGCCCGTGGGAAGCGGCTCTGGGCCAACACGAGCCCACCCCGAGGGCACCCCCCAGGGGAGCTGCCGGTGAGGGTGCTGGTTACCGCGGGCCGGGAGCAGCTCTGCCTACCAGAACGCCTTCCACGTGGAAAATCCCGCGCCGCGTAAAGGCAGGCTGACAGCGAGGCCTTCCGGGAAGTTCTGGATGCCGATCCCGATCGCCAGGTTCCTGCCAAACAAAAGAGCACGCGTAGGTACCTGCAGCTACGTCGGGTGGAAACGACGGGCTGGGAAGTGGAAAGAAAAAGGTGTTGTTAAAGATGTGCCTTTTTCGTGGAAGCACAGCTAGCCCCGGGGCTACTCGTGCGAATGTTCAGCGTGAACGCAGCAATGAGCGGGGCCTGATCAGCTCAGGAGAGCGGCCTGATAAAGGGGGTTACACGGGAAGGCACGGTAACCTTGAACTGCTCCAGCTGGAGCCCCACGTCCCCAGGGGCAGCAAACACGGGGCTTGTAGAGCTTAAAACTCCAAGGGCAGCCAGGAGAGGGTTTGGATGTTCGAGGGCGGAGGACTGGGTGAGGTTTCTCCTCGCCCCCCATCTCCCTGCAGTTCTCAGCCGCTGCGTTCAGCTGTTTGCCGGCAGCCTCCAGCTCCACAGCAGCCTGTGCCACCCCGCGGGGTCCCTTCCAGCTCAGTGCAAGTTCGGATTTGGGGTGAAAAGCAAGAAATCGAGGTGTGGGTTCTTCCTTTTTCACACAAGGAACAAAAATGTGGCGAGCACCAAAACGATCCGGGCTCGTCCTTTACTGCAACATCTCCCCGGGCTGAGCTAACGAGGAGCTAAGGAAAATCTTTTCCATGGCTGGGGCTTGTGGCGCGCCGTGGGTTTGTCCCTGGGGACACCGAACTCGACCACCCCTGGGGGGCTCGGGTTGGCAGCCACATGGAGCCCCCGGCCCCTGCCCGGCCCCAGCGGCGCTCGGCGAAGTCGGCGATTCCTCGGGCAGCAGCTGAGCGCTCCCTTTGCTGCCGCCAACACTTGTTTCCTATTAGTAAAATAAGAGCGGTGAGAAAAAGCTCTCCGGGTTGTTTAAACTTCTACCAGAAGAGGGGAGGGGAAGGGGGGGGGGGAGAGGCTGCGGGTTTCCCTCACCAGGACAGGCGATTACAATCAAAAACATTATTCGAGGGAAAGAGAGAGGGAACGGAGGGGGGAAAAACATCCCTTTTAGAAAACACTGGAGCCGCTGTCTGTGCGCTGGTTGTGTGGTTTTTTTTTTCCTCCTTCCCTCGCCTTCACACAAAGCAGCTATTACTGGCCCCGACCACACCAAATTAATGGGGTGGGAGAGGGAAGTGTGAATGGAGGGGTCTGTACGGGAAGCAGCCGTGAGCTCCCCGCTCGCTGACCCCTTGCCGAGGGCAGAGAGGCAGCCCCGAGGGGCACGAGGGAGGGAATTGAACCCAGGGAGAGACCCAGCAGGAGAAACCCAGACGGGTGGGCTTGCCCCTGTCCTCCTCCTCCCCTCTGTGCCATGTACACCCCTGGGGAACCCATGGGTGCTCCCCTGAAAGCAGGGGCCAGCATCAACCCACGGCAGCGCCGATGCCCGGGGGACCTGGGGTGTCCTGGGGGAGCGGGCTCAGGGGGCACGGGGGAGGTAGAGGTGCTGGCAGGGAGGAAGGCTCGGGGAGAGAGGTGCTGCACCCACGGGGAGCAATGGTCACGCACCGCGGGTGCTCCGACCCCGACAGGGACACGCCAGGGCCAGGCCACCCAATTCCACCACCCCTCGGTGGGAAACGGCCACGTGTCCCCTGCTCCAGGCCAGGTTTTAACCTGTTTTCCCAAAGAACACGGGTTTTCCCAAAGAACACGGGTTTTCCCAAAGAACACAGATTTTCCCAAGGAAAAAGGGTGCAAAAACCCAAGGGACACGGGTGCAGGCATCGTGCCACGCGGGTGCCAGCCGTCGGGCGCAGACACAGCTCAAGCGTGCGGCACCGCAGGACGCAAAGGCCGCCGGAGTCCCAGCACCTTGCCTTGGGACATCCACGAGGGAGAGAGGACCTTGTGGGCTCAGCTTCAGGGTGACAATGTCCCCGTGTCACCTGAAGGCATCTAGCCCCTCTGAAGGCCTTCTGCTCACCCAACCCACGCTCCCCACCCGTTACAACCCCTGGTTCCTCCAGCGCTTCCTACCACCGAGGCTCTGCCCGGGCACTCCTTGGATTTTAGGGCCTCCTGAGCCTCTCCCAGAGACGCTAATCCCGTCAGGATGAGAAGGGCTCCGTGACAACACGGGGGCCAGGAACACACAAACCTCCCTGTTTGCTCTGCCTCGCTCGGCTGCACCAAGGGCACCTCCGCTCGCCGCTGCGGGGCCACCTCTGTTTGCCCAGCGCGGCGGCTCGGAGACGTCCGGGTGCTCGGGCAAAGAGACCGAGCTCTGATGCCTCGCCTGCGAACAAAAACCATCCCAGGAGACGTTCCTCTGGCCCTCGGCCGCCGATCCGCACGCACCTCACACCTCGGCAGCTCCCGCGTCGAGCTGCCGGCTGCGCGGTTGGGAAGAAAGCGAGCGAGTCGCATAAAGCTGCATTGTGCGCCAGGAAAACAAAGGCGTCCTTATTACGGAAATAGGTGGGGATTCTTGGAAGGCTTCCCCCCCGTCCGCTGCAAAGAAACACATTGTAAAACAGATGCACAAAGGCAGCCTGCAGCAGGCTGGCCGCCGGCCGTGCCGCTGGGTGCCCACGGGCAGCGGGATGCAGAGGAGGCGGCAGGGAGGCGAGGTGCTTCAGCCCCGGGCACGGGCATGAAATGCTGAGAGGCGTTGGGGTGTCTGGAGTGGGGAAGAGGGGAATAAATGGTACTGGGGTGTGTGAAGCTGACCCTGTCCTGTCCGATGGGTCGCCCATGGCCAGCTAAAATTTGGCAGATGGGAGGATAACCTTCAGTGTATGAAGTGCTTTGATCTGAAGGTAAAGGAAACCACAACAGACCATGGGGATGCGCGTGCTCCTTTAGCCACCTGCCCCCCTTCAACGCAGGAAAGTCACTCGAGTGTCTCTGCCACTAAGGGCACAAGGGCCTCGGGTGTCCTTCCAAGTGCCAAGGAGCCAACACATGCTGGAAACGCTCCCTTTCCCAGCGCTCTGCCCCAGCTGTGAAACGGGGCGAGCCCAGCGAGGTGCCCCCTAACCCCACCGGGGAGCAGGAGTGCCGCCGCCGGCCCCACGCACGCCTCACACCTCCACGCACGCTGGCACAGCCCAGCGCCGGAATTTTAAGGAAGAAAAGGGAAAAATCTCGGGCACCCGTTCGAGCGCCACCGAGGACCAGCTCCCCGTGGCCGGAGGGGAGCACCCGCGCCCCCCGGGGACGCACCCCCGCTCGCTGCCAGGCGCGGCGGCACCACGCTGGGAGGCTCCAAGTTCACTTTCCAAAAAAAAAAAAAAAAGTTGGCATCTCCGCATATTTGCAAGGTCAAGGCACAGAAAGCCTTCTATAAGCCTAAACCCTTGTTTTCAAGGGCCTATTCTTTTACAAACTGATTATGAAAGCAGGCTACATATTCTTAACAAGCCCCTTTTCACTCCGGCTTTCAGTTCCCTCCAGTGTATAATGTGCATGTGTATTCTTGCATGGCAGGCCCTTACATACTGTTTTGATTGTTATCGTGGTGCCATGAAAGGGCCGATTGTTTTGGGTTCCCGAGATTACATCACGGCTTCCCACTCGGGCTGCCCGTCGAGGTGTTTGATCAGGGCTCGCAGGTGGGAAGGAGCTGGGCGGCGAGCGCGGGGCCCTGAGCGTTTCCCCATACCTGCCCTACCTGTTAAACACAGCTGTCTCGGCACGCAAGCGCTGCCTCGGCTTTACCGGCGCCTCTCACGCAAGGCAGGGAACGCTGAACCCGGCCCGGGTTGGGATGAGGTGTGGGAACCCATCCTACGACATCGGGAGCCCTGAGCTGTGCTCCTGGCCAGCAAGGAGACGGTCGGGTTGGGAGCCACCGAGAGATTTGGCAGTTGTGCAGAGATACGGGGAGGTGGGAAATTGTATGGGGGTGAAAGCCCAAAAAATAGGTGCCCTGTTTTTAATTTGGAAGTCATCAGCCGAGCTCGCCGCCAGCCTGTGCAAGAGCCACCCAAAGGGCACCGAGGACGGGCAGCGAAGCTGAAAGGGAGCAAAAGCGGCAGGGAAACACTTGGGGCACAAACCGGTGCAAGGGGCGCAGAGCTCAGGGGGCAGGGAAGGGCAGGACGGGCGCACGGACATCTCAAACTAAAACCACAAAAGCACAAGAAAACAGGCCTGATTTTGATGGGTTACAGAGGTTTTGTGCAAACCGCTCTGCCAGCTTGCTGGTGGGAGCAGAGAAGCTCATTTTGGGGTCTCTGCTGGTGCCTGCGTCCCATCTGCTCGCCTGGCCCCCGGCCAGCCTTAAATACGCACGGCTCTGGATCCGCACGCAGTAAACGTTTACAATTTTAGGAAATTTTACCCTTAATTTACCCCAAAGGCACGCAAGCAGAGTTCAGAGCCGTAAAACCCGCTCTCTCTCCTCCGAGCGCGGCAACCAGGCCGTGAACTTCAGCTGAAGAGCAAGAAATTGCTCAGCTTCCACGAGGCAAATCCCCGCCGGCGTCAGGCAGAAGGAGCAGGGCTGCAGGGAGGGGACACGGATGGCCCCCACACGGCCGTATCCTGCAGACCTAGGCCGTTCGAGGCCACGGCAAAGAGCTCGGAGCCAGCCCAAAGCTTTTTATCAAAAATACCACCGAGCCAGGGCCGCCCGACACTCCCCAAATAACCTCGCTGCTCGCCCCAGGCAGTGCTTGGAGCGGCGCAGCCACGCGTTGTTTTCCTCCGGTGTTTGCCCAGCGCCACGCTTTCAACGCAGGCATTATCTTTATGTTACACACAGCTAAAACACACAGTGGTTTGTTTTATTTTTTCTATCCCCAGCCCGCTATTGTTCGGGTTTGCTCTGAGTCCTGGTCCCTGCTTCCCCTCCTCCATCAGCCTGCTAAAACTGACTGCAGGCACGAAGCTCGGCACCCCGGAACCTCGCTGCATCCCCCGGCCAACCTCCGAGCCGTCACCGCTCCGGATAAATTGGCCGAGGAAGACGGGGAAGCCCTCGGAGGCAGCCGGCCAAGGGCACAGGAGCATCCCCTGGGAGGTGCCGAGCAAAAGGCGGTGGCAGCGGGCACAGCACCGGACACATCCCACGGCAAGTGGCTGCTTCTGAGAGCGGCTTCAAACCCTCGACGTCGGAGCAGGAGATGAGCAAAGAAGCGGCCGTCGTGCGAGGCTGGCTGATGGAACTGCTTTGTTACGGTCGGCTCGCATCGACAGCCCGATCGCACCAAGGGGGTCCCGTTGTGTCGGGGCCGTTTATTCCCCGGGGGGTTCAGAATCTGTGCCCTTATCTGCCCGGTGATTTACGCCCCTGTTTGATTTATGAGTCAGCCTCACGCACGGGGTAAAAGTTCGCGTCCCCCCCCTATCCGCGGAGCACAAAGCCTCACGGCTCCGCGCCTTCCTGCTCTCCTCTCTCTTCTGCTGTTCTGACCCCAGCGGGGAAGGCTCAGGGAGGCTCGACCCGCACCCAGCTCCCCGCAGAGCCCCTGTGAACCCCAGCTGCTCGCTCAGGATCCGGCCCACAGCACCAAACCTGACACTGGCTGGGCCGGTGCTGGCAAAGCGAGCAGGAGACGGAGCCGGGCTCGCTCCCGGCAGCGACTGCACTAATTCTGCTCGGCCTGACGGCGTGTAATGAGACGCAGGACCCCGCGCAGCCTGGCACGTAACGATGTTACACAGGGAAATACCTGAAATAACCCGAACTCGGCGCCCTGCTCCGATGCGCTTTGGGAAAAGCAAAATTTGGGGCGTTTCACGGTTGCCCTTTCCCTTGCAGGGCGCTCAGAGCAAGGAAATAAAGGCGTAAGATCACCAAATGCTGGCTTCAACGCCAACAATCCGTTCCCGAATCTGTTCTTTTCCAAAATCTCCCTTCTCCCGTTTGGCCCAAATGTTGAAAATCCAACACCTTGGGGCAGAAATCCACGCGGCTCTTCCCCGGCCCCGTGTCCCTGCTGCCACCCCACCGGGCAGCACCCAGCACCCGCACGCACTGATCCTGCCACACAGCACCCTAAGGACGGGCATGCTGCTTGCCCGTGACCCTCAGCCCCTTCCGCCACTTCGAAATGGTTCCTTTGGGGCTATTTTTAAACACCCTAAGACAAGACCTTGTTAACTCCCTTTCACACCGCCTAGAGCTGCAGAAATGCCCACCCAAATTTAAGTTTTTTTACATATTCCTACGGGCACCCCCTTAAATCGCGTGAATTTAACGATGTGGCTGCATCGATCGCGGGTAGGGCTGGAGCTGGAGGGAGATCCAAAACCTTATAAAGGCTTTTAAAATATTTTTTAAAAATTGAACACGCAGAAGCCGGGTGGTCCGAAAGCAGGGCTGGGATTCCGGCCCACCTATAAAAATTCCCAATAATACCTTCCAATTAACATTTACAGCTTCATACAGCCCCGCCAAGCCTCTCCCTTCTGTACGACTGCTTAAACCATCAGCGCAGCTCACACAGAAAACGTTACACGGCCTGGAAATCTCAGGGCGAAAACCCAGCCGGGGTGGCAGAAGTTTGGGGGGAATTCTTTAATTTTGGTCTTTGCTCCGGCCTCCGGGTCCCACGCACAACAAGCTCGGCAGCCACGCACGGCCCCGATCGCTTACAGGGAACGAAAGCCCGGAGCACGGCGAGGGAGGGCGGACAAATTGGGTGAATAATGAACGTTTGAATAAAGAATATTTGAATTTGAAAATAATCAATATTTGAATAATGAATAAAGGGGATGGAGGAGCACCAGGGGATGGAGGAGCACCGGGGGATGGAGGAGCACCAGGGAAAGGAGGAGCACCGCATGTCCGTGCTTCCACACTGAGGATCAGCACCAGAAGCTGATCCTCATCAAATTAAAGAGTCAAATTAAAACCAGGAGAACGTTTTCTCCTCTCCTGCAACATCGCCGCTGAAACGCGCCGGGGGAGAATGTGGAAAAGCCCCGGCGTGGTTCCTTTATGCAGCCCCCAAACCTGGAACTAAACAGTTTAGTACCAGCTGGAGCCATACAAGGCCCTATTATCGCATCTTGTCCACTAACAATGTCCTCATTCAAGTCGCTTCCCCTCCTCTGAGGGTTTATTTTTAAACCGTGCTGCTAAAGAGAGGAACGGGCCACCGCGGCGGCCAAGAGCGAGCCTCTCGCTCAAAGTGAGCCTTGTTTGGCATTATCTTGATAAGATAAACAGGGATAATGGCTTTTTCTTCCTCTGCTCTTTCCTTTGCCCTCTCTCGTTTATTTTAATGTGAACAGGAACTGAAGCAGCGCGCTTTGCAGATCAAAGTGGGCAGAGACCTTCGCGGGAAGGCGCGGGGGGGAGCACCAGGTTTCCAGGCTTAAACCGAGGCTGGGGTGGGCGCAGGGCCCCGACACCCACCCAGGGTGCCCCCAGGAGCAGGCAGCAGCTCCTGGCATGGCCCCGAAGCCGAGCACCCTCCAAGGGACACCCCACAGGACCCCAAGCGGGGCTGGGACACGAGGCTCCCCGGCGGCACAGGGGATTTGCTCTGCCAGGAGCCCCCGAGTCCTCTCCGGGGCGAATTTTTGGGGAGCGAATCCAGGCATCAAACAAGCCCTCCGGGCAGAGCTTATGCAAGAGAAGACGACTCAAAGTGGCGGCCTGTGAACACCTGGAGGGCAGGGACGAGCAGCACCGGGAGGCTGCGGGGAAGAGGAGGGAGGGAGGAAGGTGCCAGGCACACAGTCGCGAGGATGTTGCGGGAGGGCATTGCTTTAGCTGCACTGCTGCTTGGGCAGGTGAGCGTGGGGCGTCTGTCCCGGCACAACCCCGTGTTCCCCTGTCCTCCCAGGCAGCGAGGAGGAGCTCCCATTCCGGATACCCACGCCAATTAAGCTAAAATCTGTTTTTTGGTTTTTTGTTTTTTTCCAAAAAACATGCATTTGTGCTCCCAAATCCTCTCTGCACCTTCGCAGAGGTCGGGACATCCTCACCCTCAGCCCGCTGAGCACCTCCCCGCTGCCTCTCACGGCGCGGGGCTGCAGCTCCTGCGCCCTCGCGGTTAATTAGCGGTGATAATTGCGGCACCCGAGGAGCCACAAGGCACTCGTGCTCGCTCGAGGGACGCAAGAACGGGCGACCTGCTTAGGCTGATGGGCTGCAGGAAATGTTTTGTGGGTCACCAGCACCCTGCAGACCATGCTCATCCCTGGGGCACCAGCAGCGGCGAAAGCTCACCCCGTTACGCCTCCGGCCAAG
Source organism: Nettapus auritus (assembly GCA_011076525.1). Lineage (NCBI taxonomy): Eukaryota > Metazoa > Chordata > Aves > Anseriformes > Anatidae > Nettapus > Nettapus auritus. Next base: position 11,276,738 of record CM021782.1, read on the forward strand.
GGGAAAAGATTCACCAGGTGGAAAAGACAAGCTCCCTCGGGACAGCGCCCCGGGTAGGTAACCACCACCCAGTAACAAACACACACCTTCGGGACAGGTTAATTAAAAGGCGCTTAATAAGCACCTCGCGAGAGTTGTGTTTTGTAACCAGAGGCCCCAGCGCGGTGCCCGGGGAAGGAGCAGCCCGGCTGCAGAACGAGCGTTTGCCTCGGAGCTGGGGGGCCGCGGAATTCCCCGTGCAGCCCCAGCTGGCGCTACCAGAGGAGGCTGTTTCCCACTAGGTGTTCCCGTGCACGTCCTCCATCTGATAAAGAGGCCAGCAGCGAGGAGCCGACCCCACATCTCGATCCCTCCCGAGCTCGGTGAGCTCCACCGCGGATCTGCTCACGAGCGGGAGACGGAGACCTGCGGGAAGGGCAGAGAAACACCCGGCGTGTCTTCTGCTGCCTCAGCCCACGGCGATTTCCATTCGCTCATAGAAAACACAGTTTTGCCTGGTTTCAATCTCCGTGCGTTAATCAAGCCTCAGCTTTTTTCTCTTTTTTCCTTTTTGTTTTTTTTTAGTTCCCAGCCTGAGAGACGCAGCGTGGGAGGCACGGGCTGTCCCATGAAATAATATTTTCCAAGCTGCCCGTCGGCCCCGAAGCCTCCTTTCTGTTTTCTTTTTTTTTAAAACCAGAGCTGGACAGGAAACAATCCGCGGGCACAAGAGATCGAAACCCAGCCAGCGTTCCCAGCACGAGGCGGATGAATGGGAGGCATTGTGCTGCAGGGGAGGAGGAAACATCCCCATCGGCACCAGGGGGAAAACTGCAGCTGTCTGCATCGCCTGCACACGCACGCGGGCGTCCTGCAGCTGCACGGGAGCGCTCACGGGGCAGACACGGAGCTCGGTGGCACGGCGTTTCACCTGCAAAAACAAAGCTTGTGGGATTTTTCTGCCCCGGTGCTGCCGAAGGAGGGATCGGGACCTTCCCGAGGCGCGCGGGCTCTATCCGAGATGCGCTCCCCAGGTGACGTGGCCACGGGTGCCTCCGTCCCCAGGCAGGTCCCAGCCCCTGCGATGCCCAAGGGGACACGAGGTGGGACACCCCGACCCCTCTCCCAGCACTAAGCTCAGGGCACGAGTCCAAAAAAGGGGGGCTGAATTTCAGCTAAGCGATGCAAACCCGGGGAGAAAGCATCTCCCCGGCTGCTGGAGGTACCCGGCCTCGTCCTGGGGCAGTTTTGCCCCAGAGCCGCCTACACCATTTTCAGCCCGACTTATTTGCAACCCCAGTGCCCTGTTGGGACCGGGTGTCCACACCGCACACGCCGTGACAAAATATTTCAAGCTATTTTTCAGGTTTTTAGCCCTTTACGCACGCACAGGCCGGCAGGAGCTCGGCTGGTACCACCTCGTGCCCGGCAGGAGAGGAGCAGCAACCGCGCACGGACGGGGACAGCTCGGCCACGGCTCCTCCCTGGGGTCCCACCGGGCAAACCCGAGACCTCCTCGCTCCGCCCGCGTTGCACCCAGCAAGAACGGGGGCTTCTGGAAAACACCACCGTGGTTCAACTTCTCTTCCCTTTTTTTAAAAAAAAAATAATAATATTTTCTGGCACGAACTGTCCCTTGTGACTGGACTTAGCCCCTGGCCACGACAAAGGCGTCTTTCTTACCGAGTTCGAGGGCTGCAGGGCGCCGTGGCCCTGGGGCTCCCGTGCTACAGCCCATGGAAACAGGAAGGAGCCGTGGTGCTGGGCACTCAGCACCATCCTGCTGCGTGCAGGGGGCAGAGGGAGCTTGGGGAAACCGCAGGGGGGTCAAGATTTGGGTGTTGAAGGTAGAGAGAGAAGGCAGCCAGGGAGCACAGCGCGCAACGCGCGCCTGCGAAGATGCCAGCAGACAGCTCCCCGCCGTCCCCGCTTCCAGCATTCCCGAGGTTTCCCAGCCTTAATCACAACCTTTCAGCGTATTTCTAAAATTCTGCACGCCGACGGCAATCAAATAGCTGCAAGACGGAACGCCCAGCAGCTACACCCCCGCAGAGCGGGAGACGGGGAGGGGGAAGCCCCCGGCAGCTGCGTTCGAGGTGGGAGCAGCGACACCGCCCATCGGAGCATCCCGAGGGGTTGTTGCCAGCGGGGATGGGGTGGAGGAAAACCAGCTCCCGGTGCCGATTCCCAGAGGAAGAGCCTCCGAGGAAAGGAGAGGAGAGGTCCGCAAGGATGCCACCTCCCTGTCCTCGCTCGCGTCTTCCTGAGCTCCTCTCCCTGCCAGCCCCAGGCACTGCTGCAGGCAAAACCCCCACGGGATGGGGGGCTGAGGGTTCCCCAGCATCCTCTGGCTTAAAGAAATAAACGACAGCCACTGAAGCAGGAGGTTTTGTCCTCTAAAATGCACACCAGGGGCTTGGAGCGGGGGGGGAACAACCCTGGCTGCACCCTGCACCATGGTGCCAGTGGATGGAGACGCCAGGAGCGCAGCCAGCACCCGGGGCGCAGCCCTAAATCCCCCCACTGTGACCCTGCCTTGTCCCGGGTGGCCGTGTCCAGCCCCGGGCCCACCCACAGCGTGCTCATAACCGCAGGGAATGGGGCAGACCAGCCCCGCCAGCACAGCCTGCGGCTGGAGCAGAGGGACGGGACACGGACGCGTGCTGAGGACCAAAACGGGTCCTGGCCCCGCATCACCTGGAGGCTTCTCAGCCCTGTGCTTCCCCTGGCATCCCCACACTGAAAATCCGCCCGTTCGCAGCAAGCCAGCAGCACACAGCCGTTAATTCAGGCGCCTTACACCCTAACAGCAGCTTAACACGCTGATAAAAGCCCTCGGCACGCCGCCCGTGGGGACGCAGCGGGGACAGGCAACCCGTGCCCAACCACAGGAGCGCAGATTCTCGCCCAGCGATGCAAAAAAAAAAAAGGGGGCTCTGCTGCAAAAACGTCCGGGATTCCCGCACGCCCCTTGTTCTGCAGCCCCCTTCCAAGGAGCGGAGCAGGAACGGGCTGCGCACGCCCGGGGGCAGCAGAGCAGCGCGGAGCCGCGGCACCGGGATGCTCCCGAGCCCCCCGAGGAGCGTGCAGGAGCCCCCAGGGGCCAGATCCTGCGGGGATGGGGCAGGACCCCAATGGAGCCCGGTGTGGGGTGAGGCGCGTGGCCGAGGCTGCTTCACCAGCCGCAGCTCCAGCTCTGGGCACGCTGCTGCCACGCAGATCTCGCTCAAGAGATGCCCGAGAGCCCAGCACCTAAATCCTGCTGCCCCTCCCGCTGCGCTTTGCAGAACAGCCGGCACTCTCCCCTTTTTCCTAATTCCCTCTCTGCCAACACTTCTTAAACATCAAGCTTACAGCTCTGCTAACAGCCCTTCGGGACGCCGCGGGGACGCGCATCCCCCGAGCCCCGTGGCGAGCTGGATTGAGCCCAGGCTCCCCGCGAGGTTTCGCCCCGCTGGGGGAAATGCGATCGGGCAGCATCCAGGCGGTGCTGCGTCCAGCCAGCACCTCTCCATCCAGCCACGAAAGTCCTCTGGCAGCACGGGGAGGCCACAGCGAGCCCTGGGAACATCCACCCGCCACCGCGTCCCCAGGCGTTTGCATCCTGAGGGGCTCCGAACGGGTCAGAGCCTTCGGAAACACTCTCGCCCGACCCCAGGTTGGAACCGTTAAGCCTTCCTGAAAGGCAGCTCGCATCAGGAGCGGCTCGGCGCGGCGGTAACGCACTCAGTCAGCCACAGCCGGGGGGAGAAACATCGGCAGAAGGGAGGAGGGAAACGGAGTCAGGCATCCGTCCCATTACCACGCTATTTTTAAAGTAATGGACACGAGGGAGAGCGAAGCTGTCACGTCCCCGAAGCACAGGGCTGACCTTGGGCAATTTCCAACGTGTCAGAAGCTTTGCCTCCGTTTCTCACATCAGAGGTGGAATCGTGTTGGGTTCGAGCTGGTTTTTAAGCCCGTGTAACGCAGCTGGGCCATCTCGCCGCGTTTCCAGAGCGGGTCCGCTGCTATCCAACACTTTTTGGGTGCTCACGCCCCCGTCCCACCTCCCGTGGCCCCACAGACCCTGGGGCTTTGTCCCCTTTTGGCACCACCGGGACCCCACACTGCTCGCTCCCCCGAGAGCCTGCGACGAGAGAAATCTTTATTGCTGGATGTTGGCAGACAGCTTCCCGGAGGAGAAGCCACGCGAAGCAACTTCTGTTCTGCCCACAGCTGACGGCGATGGGCAGATTGATGGCAGCCGCGTTATTTTGTCTCCTTTCGCAGCTGACAAAATTCGCGCTGGTATTTTCCCGGCACAGACCCCACCTTTCATCTAACCACGATTCAGGCCGTAAATACAGAGAAAGAGCCAGCTGCTTCTGCCCGCGGAGCTTTCCCCGAGCAGCTGATAAAAAGCGTCCTTTTGTTCCGGCATCTCTGGAGCCTCCGCAGACTTTCTGAGCAGCTTTTTATTGCGAAAGCTTAGAGAAACGCGCTTGCTGCGGGTGGCGCCTTGCTCGGCGCGGAGCCGGATGCTCCCCGCTGCCATCACAGCGCCGGGGGCACCCTGCCCTCGGTGGGGTTCCCCGTCCGCAGCGGAGGTGCCACGGGCATCAGCCACACGCTGGTTTTGCTCCTGTCCCTTCCAGGCTCTGCCTCTTTTGCTCGGTCCTTGTGAACAGGGCAGGGGATGGTGGAAGCCCTGGGGGATCCCAGCCGGCAGCACCGAGCTGGCTGACACACAGCTGTCCAGAAGGGGTATTTCACAGGCTGCACATCCCCCCTCGCTTCATATATTACAATACGGGTCTAGGAAACAAAGGGCAAGCGCGTGACAAGCCCCGGATATTAAATTCAAAGAGAAAAATAGAAGCATTTGGTGAGAGCGCACCGAGCGCACCGCCCTGGCTCGCGAGGCCAGCAGCCCCGGGTGGCACGCGGTGACGCACGCTGCCCCCGCGCCACCGCTCCCACAGAACCGAGCTCTGCAAGGGAACGCTCTGAAACACCCCAACCCTGTCCTGTCCCGGAGCTGACACCACCTGCCTCCCTTCCATCCCTTTCCCCAGCACCGTTTATCCGCCCAGCGATGCAGAAACAAAAGCGCTTCACAAACCAGGCGTCGCTGGCAGAGGGTTCTTCCCCACCTGACAAGCAGCTGCTATAAAAATTCAGCCGCAACGGGAACTCTTCCTGCCCCCTCTGCCCACATTTGTGCGTCAGTCGACACAGAGGCAGCAGCACTGGACAGGAGACAACCCCCAGGAGATGAAGACGTGCCCAAAAGCTCCGACACGGAGCAGGAGCAGCGCTGTGCCTTACCTGGCGCTTTGGAAGGTGGCAGACGCCGATTTTCCAACAGCCCCGAATCCAACTCCCACGGCCAGGCCCTCTGAAACGGGAAGGAGAAAAACATGGGAGATCAAAGCTCCGGTCAGCTCAGCATCCCTCTCGTTTCAATCTCAGTTCTTTGCAGACCCTATTTCTGTTCCCATGCAGCTCGCACGTTGCACCAAGGGGTGCCACAGGAGGCGGGCAGGGCAGCACGGTGATGGGAAGCTCTGGGCACGCACACTGCGAACCCGACACGGCGCAGGGGTCTCCAGGGACCTAAGACTTCTGTACTTACATGGGACGGAAAGGACCGCAATCCCCAGCAGCTAAAATGCTATTTTGGTAAGGGGCAGAGCGGTGCAAAACACCCACGTGAAGACTGAGGCTGGGGAAAGCTCTCCGCAGAGCCGCGCACAACGCGGTGCCATGGAAGAGCCTTGCAGGAGAGAAAAAACTCCTCCTTACAGCCCTGGGAGCCACGCTCAGCCGGGACCAGGCTCCCAGCAAGAGATTTCCGTGTCCTGTGCCACAATTTGGGCACGACACCTTTACAGACAGTCCCAAAGGAAAAGGAAACCCAAACTCTCCAAGACGTCACGGCCAGCCCCAGAGAAAAGAGCCAGAGGTGGAACCAGGTCACGGGGCAGGGCAAGTCCTCCACGACCTCCCCGCTCCCTCCCTGCCCTTTCTGCTCCCCTTCTCAAACTCCTCGGAGCCTCCTGCTGCTGGAACAGCTCCAGGTGCCTTCCAGAGAACCCCTCCTTTGAAGGAGGTGTCAAACCGCTGCCGCTTTTGCCTTTGTTGGAAACTCGTGCTTTGTTTCTGCGGCTTTTCTGGCATCGCTCCCCTCCAAGTCAGGCGGGGGGGGAACCGTTCCAGGAACAAAAGCCAACCTGTTTGCGGAGCTGGATGCTGGAGAGGGTTTGCCAGCCTTACAGGAGGCGATTACCCGCTCCGACAGCCACGCAGGGAGCAGTGGGGACTGCTCAGAGGCGCATTCAGACAGGTTGAGAAGTCCCACGGCGTCTGCGCGCCCGAGGATGAGGTCTCAGAGGAGCAGGACCACGTAACGGTTGTGGGCTTCTGGATTTCCAGTTGCCTTGGAAACACCCCACGAAAAGCAGCACCGACTCTCGTGATCAGCATTTGCATCCTCTGCTCCAGGCTGAGAGGTACAAATCGCAACAAGCCCCCAGAGCCCTGCCCCGAGCTCCGTGCCAAGGCTTAGGACGGAGACAGGGAACACGGCACCAGAACCGACCCCGCGCGCGGGTCCCTACACCCCGAGCGTCCCTAAAACACCGTGGCTGGACGGTAACTCCGCCTGTAAAACACTCAGAGCAGCCCAGGCACATGGTAGTGCCAGGGGAGATGGTGTGCTCGTGCAAAGTGCTCGTGCAAATGCCCAAACTCCCCGACAGCACCCCCCGGGAGGACGCACGGGCAGGCTGCGAGTGCCAAAAGCTTTGCACCTGCAGCTGGTGAGGGCTTTGCACGCTCGGCGTTCGCGCAGCAACCTCGGGAGGGGACGGGGAAGAGCTTTTTCAAGACATTTAACGCACGAAGGGGTCTGGCACCCCCACAAGATTTCTTTTGAAGCGAGACTTGCCCAGGGAGCAAAATTCAAAGGAGGGGAGCGCCGATTTGGGTAAATAACGAGAAGAGCTTAGACGGAGCGGAAAAACCACAGCGATTTTTCCCTGCTGCACGGCGAACCTCGCGGAATAAGCAGCTCAGCGGCACAATTAATGGAAGTACAAATTACTTATATAGGGAAGCAAATTACGGGCGATGAAAATCAACAGATGGCGCGTGGGGAGCTGCCTGTTCGGAGGGGGAGAAGCTGCGATGCTGGGAGCTGCGGCACGGTCGGGAAAGGTGACAGAGCTGCGTCGGGTCCTGCTCCTGCTTCCCAGGAGAGGGGCGAGAGCCGGGGCAGGACAAATACACCCGGGAATCACCTAAGGGACGGTGGCCCCAGGCCGGCACAAGCCCCAGACGCAGCACCAAGGCTACGGTGATGAAATTAGCTCTAGAAGTTAGCCAGAGGCAGCACGAAGGGGAGCTCGGCAGCGCCGTGCTGGGATCCAGCAGGGACCCCGCACGCAGCGTGGGCGCTGCCGAGGCTCGGGAAGCCTCCGTTAGTGCCCCGGGAGCCGCGCTGCGGCCGCTTGTTTCAGATCCGTCACTTGGCAAAGCCGGCCAGGATCACACCCCGACTCGGCTGCTTCCAAACCACGGCTCTGGTCTCTCCCAAACGAACCCGAAGCCTCGCCGAGCCCGCTCACAAAGCAAACGGGGGAAGCCGCCGGGAGGCTCGCTGCCCGCCTGCCCACGCTCGGAGCTCGCAGCAGGCTCGGCCCCCGGCTGCAGCCCCTCTCTCGGGCGTTCTGCACCTAATTATAAACAGCCCAAGAGGCTTCCTCGGGGTGGGAAAGGCACAAAAAGGGAGGTAAAGCTTCCGTCGACCAGCACGTGGCGGTCGTGTGAGCGGCCGGGGGGATAGCGGGGCGCTGATGTGGCTGGGGGAGGGCTTGTCTTGTTACCTGCTGGAGATCAGACCCGAGCCCTGGTTCAGGGCTTCATCAGGCTTCAAATTTTGCCTGAGGCAGAATTCCCGAAGGAAACAGATCCCAGACAATCCTCAGTGACCGAGGGACATGAGGACCACTGCTCTCCATAGGGCGAGGCAGAAGCCCCATGGCATGGGGTGTCCCGGGGTGGAGGCAGGCGTGCAGAGCCCACAGGAGACCTCTCCGTGCCACAGAGGGATTTGGAGAGGTTTCCAGGGCCCGAAGCTGTTGTCACGCCTCTTGTACCCATCCGATGGGGACATGCAAGGGCTGCAGGGCTGCGGTGCGCAGGCTCCAGGCTGCGGCGTGAGCTCAGCATCGCTTCGCGGGGCTGCAGAGCGCAGGAACAAAATGATGACCGATCCCAGCCCCCATCAGGAAAACGCTCCCATTTCGGCTAAACGAGGGGATTTTGCCTCTTTTGGACTTGCTTGGCTTTCCCATTCAAGACGTTTCAACCCGATAAGGCGTTTCTCAGGGATCACAGACTAATCCCCTGCTAACGGAAGGATCGGCACAAACCTCTCCGTTTGCGGCGCTCATTGCGCAAACATTTTCATCTCCGCTCCTTACCCTCTGCTCATTCTCCCCCTTCCACAGCCTCCCCCCCCAAAAAAACACCTTCAACACCTCCAGCAGCAAAGCCCAAAGCCCTCACCGTGCTGAGGGGCACTACGGGGCCTGCTTCTGCTTCTCCTGCTTGGCTTCTGCCTCCGTGCCAAGCAGCATCCCTCCTGCGCTCCCCGGGGTCGGTCTCCCCCAGGGGAAGAAGCCGCAGCTCCGCCGTGGGTTGCGTGGCCGTGCCGAGCCCCCAGCCCTCCTCAGCAGGGCTCCAGCTCGCTGATGCCTGGAGGAGGAAAAAGCCACGGCAGCTTTCAAGTTCAAAGGATTAGCTTGAAAGCGCGATGGCTTACTGCACCCGTCAGACCTCTCCCTTATCACCCCTCGCACAAGCCTCGGAGAGCTCGGCAAGCTGAAAGAACCGGGCGAAATGAAACCGACTGCTGGTTTAAATCCTATTCTCCGCAGCTTACGAGGCGAGAGCGGGATCACGGCTCCCTCCGAGCGGGACCCGGACCTCTTCTTGCTGCTCCCCAGAGCCACACGAGCCAGGGACACCTCAGGAGCTCGCTCGGCTCCTGACGTTTCCAGCTTCGTTTCCAAGCGTGAAATGAGCTTCGCAGCCCTGCGGGAAGCCACGTGTAATCCCCAGGGGATGGCCAGCTCACAAAGAGCAACCAAAAAGTAAAAGCCCTCCAGATCCCCCCGAAACCCGAACTGCTAAACAGCGAGCAGCGCTCGCACAGCCTTCATACATTACAGCATAAAGCAAATTAACCCCGGTTATTACGTTACTCCTACGTGCCTTAAAGAGCAGAAAAATGAGCATAGGATGTGGATGGGGAACAATATCCTATTGCAATGTTTCAAAATTAAAGAACTCCAGCAGACCGAAGGACATTCCTGGTCCCCCTTTGTCTCCCAGAGGGCACGGGTTGAGGGACGGAGCAGGAGATGGTCTGCAGGCAGGGTGACAAACGCTCCCTGAAAGACTGAAATTCCCTTCTTGTTCACAAGGAAACACAAAGCACAGGCTGCATATTAACACCACCGCCTTTCCTGCTCGCTATTTCACTACCAGCACGGCGAGCACCTGCTTTCTGCTCGCTCCTCCCGTGCCTTCCGCTCCCCGAGAGGATGCGCTCGGCACGGCGCCTTCCCAAAAAACACCTGCAGGAAACTGCCGGGGATGTGGCGCGCAAAACTGCCGGGATGTGGTGCACAAAACCGCTGGGGATGTGGCGCACAAAACCGCTGGGGATGTGGTGCACAAAACTGCCGGGGATGTGGTGCACAAAACTGCCGGGATGTGGTGCACAAAACTGCCGGGATGTGGTGCACAAAACCTCTGGGGATGCAGCATGCAGGGAGCTGCGAGTGCTGCCAAACCTCTCCGCCTGCCAGGGCCGGCGAAGCAGATCCTCCTGGGTCGGCGAAGGAACGCGCGCTTCCTTTCGGAAGGTGCCGCGGATGCCAGCACGTCGTCCATTATTCATGCCGGCCTTTGAAGAACTGGAAGCTCCTCGTGGGAAATTAATCCTGCCGTAACGAGGTTTGTATTTCTAGGAGAGTTTAAGCATGTCCCTGTCTCCACTGCTCAAAGTCTCAGTTTTTCTCCTCGAGATCGAGTTCCAGTTCCCACTAGAGAACATCTTTTTGCCATTACCGCGAGAGAAAAGTGCAGACATTACCAGATTTCAGCGATTTTCACATCTCCACACGTTCCCCATCGTCAGAGTAGCGAGCAGGAGGTTAAAGCGCTTTCAGAAAGACTTTCTTCCTTTTTGAACTCGAGCTTGAGAGCAGCGGATCTCCCTTTGCTTCGAAACCCAAAGCCTGCGGCTGCAGGGCGGCAGCCTTGCCTAGCCCCACGCACCCACCACCCTCACTCCTCAGAAGCCGTGTTTTGCCCCCAAAACCCCGGCTGTCACAGCGGGCACGTCTAGCACAGACCCCAGGCTCCCGACGTGGCTGTCGGAGTGATCTTGCCCCCGACCTTCTGCTCGAGGCTCTGCAGCATGCCTCTCACCCCTGCTCAGACTCAGACCCTTTGTAGGGAGAGCCCCGGGCTCGCTGGCACGCGACGTCCAGCGGAGACGCTGCCTGGCCGAATTCTCACCCCCGGGGGCTGCTCGGATCCACCGATGGTTTTGCTGCACCAGGATTTTGCTCCTGGCTGACAGCAGCCGCAGACGGCGTCGCCGAGCCACCTACTGATGCTCGTCATGCACTCGATGGACACCGAGGGAAATGAAGACCGGCCAACAAACTGATGTAAAGAAACCAGCAAAAACACAGCGAGTCAGTGGCAAAATTGAATTACTCAAACCACAGCTACACGAACCCGCAACCACCTTCAAGTGCAGGAGGAAAATCAGTAAAAAAAACAAAGCCAGCATAGCAGCAGCCCGACTGGCAGCAGGGATGCGCACAGCCGCCCTCCAAAGCGGGAATGGAAGGGACAGGGTGAAATAAAAGGGACAAAACAAGGCGATGTGTCGCAGAAGGGGATGCAGCCGCTCCTCAGCAGGCACCGAGCTGCAGGAAGCTGAAAGGCGCCCAGAGGGCTCGGTTCCACCACGTCCATGAACTCTGGTCTGAAATAATCTTAATTGGTCTGAAATAATCACCAGTCTCAATATAGAACATATTTTTACCCTGGTGATCCAAGCTCATAATTTCTTGTCATGCTAGAGCACATCTTTACACAAGTCGTTACGCCTTGATATAAATGCTAAGTTTTAAAGGACTGTTTTCATTGTTAAAACCTTGCATTTATTCTCACTCCCACTGTTAACTAGCTTCAGCCTTTGCATTTTATCCTCACAGACCTCCTAGCTATTGGTATTACTCACCATCTCTGAATAAATAATTTCTATCTAGATGATCAATAAGAAGCTGAAGAGCAAACTCCTTCAGTTTCTCCTTTTGGGACAATTTTTCAGAACCCAAATCATTTACTGAACTCTCTCAAAGAGTTCCATCGCACAGGTTAAAGCCCAGCGGCGCGGCTTTGCCTCCAGGGAGCCGTGGAGAGGTCTGACCCGAGCCGCACGTCGCTGCCGAGCAGCAGCTGGATGGCAGGACCGAGCCTCCCGTCACCTGGAAAAACAAACAGCCGGAATCCCCGCCGCTCGGCTGCTTGGCACCACGACTGACAGCAAGGAAATAAAACCCATCGTTGCGCGCAACGCCACGGTGTCACCCCTCGTCAAAGGGGGTTGTAAGCTGCAATCCCATCCCAGCGCCTTATCTGGGGGATGCCAGGCAAATGCACAGGAGCTTTGTGTGAAAAAAGGCTGCGGAATTGGGTCTTGTAGAGCGTAACTGCACCCACCCGGGCAGGACCGCTCTGGGTGAAGGTGTCTGGTTTAAAGCAGCGGAACAAGAGGGGACCCACGAGGCTGAGCTCACAGGAAACCCGGTGGGATGCGACATGGGACAGCCACGGGTGCCTGATGACGACAGATAAGGGAAAAAGCAGCCCCAGAGAATATTAAATAGGGTCATTAAATTTGGGTAGGACGAGGCGCTTCCCCTGTGCCGCCTGCTGAGTTACCCCACAGGAGCCAAACCACCCACATCCCATCTCACTCCTCTTTTCTCCCCCCTTTCCCCCAAGCGGAACAACTCGGAACAAATCCTCCTTGCAAACCACCTGCACGCAGCCCAGCGCCGACAAACGAGGGACCTCATCGTAAAGAATTAACTGCCCGACGTCCCAGAGCTCCATCGCAAAGACGTGTCCGGGTGAACGAAGCTCTTTCCGAGCTAATAACCCAGAACTACCCTAAAAGCAGGGCCCGAGCACACGCGCTGCGCGGCATCACCAACCCGAATCCATCACCGGTATTTAACGTTTCGTTCTCTAGCACGCAAACGATTTCTCAGGCCGCTGCTCGCAGATATTTAATGCAACAGACCTGAAAGATCTGATGGGGATAAGAAAGAACAAGAGCTTCCACGTGCATATTTCTGCACATTTTCATCCCAGCCGGTGAAAGTGCTGTATTTAATTGGCTTCTGTCACCTCTGTGGCTGTTACCTTTACAAAACGCCGCTCGTCGACCGAAAACGATGCCGCGGAGATAAATGCACATTATCATTCTCCGCTGGCTTTCCAGGTGTCTGCCTACAAATGAGTTTTTGAAACATGAGCCGCTGCCAGCGGGGCACCAGAGCCCTGCGACTCGCTGCCACCCTGCCCACACGCTCCCCGTCCCTCAGGGTCGCAGCCCCCCTGATCCCCGTGGGGCGACGAGTTGCCTCGCAGGCGGCACATCAAGTCTTACCCACCGTGTCCGTGTAATACAGGGAATTCCAGGGAATTCGGGCTCTTACCCCCACGCCGCTTCCCCAAGGCACTGCGCTGGTGGCACGTCCCCACGCGGCGTTCGAGCAACCTTTACCGGAGCGAGCTGTGCGGGCATGAAGCACCAGCCACGCGCACAGACGCCTTCCCTCGGCCTCCCTTTCACCCCGTTCTCTGAAACCCAAGCTCCGAGCCAATCTTCCCCTTCTCCTTTTCCTCGCCAAGAACAACGCCTCTCAACGCCAAACCGAGGTGCTCCGGGAGTGACCGAGAAAAATCGCGGCGAGGAACGCGAGCAGCAGAAGGGACACCGCGAGGCGCGCATCCATCAGCGCCGAGCGCACACGGAATTCAGCAACCGCAGCACGTTCTCAGTGCCAACAGACCACCGAAAAGCCCTAACGCAAAGTGAAGGTGGCGACCTCTTAATATATCTCAGAATTATTCATATAAATAACCGCAGTTAAGTAATTGAGCTGCGGTACCACACTCACTGCCCCAGCCTCCTCTCCAGAGGCTAAGCGCACGGGAGCTCCTGCCCCAGGAGACTGAATTCAATCAGGTTTTGTTAATGACCAAGTAACCAGCCTGGAAATCCAATTGTCGCAGGGAACACCCCTCTGACAGCTCAGCACACAACCTGAGCCTCCTGGGCAAGCAGGGAGAGAGGGACCCCAGGAGCCACTGCCCAAGGACTGCTGTCCGTCTGTCCGCATCCCCACGCACAGTCCCAGGTGGGGACCAACCTGGACACCACCTCCTGAGGAGTGGAAGGATCCCCCCCGACCCAGTGCAGCTTCTTTGCAGGCTCATTTGTCCTTCTAGATGTCACCGCCTAAAAGTTGTTCCATTTCAAACCTCTCCTCTCTCGCCCGTAGCAGCGCCCCGCGGTGCCACTGAGATAATTCCTCCCTCCTCTCCTCGGCGCCTTCACATTTGTTCCATATTTAGCTCCCAGGCTTCACTGCTCCTTACACTTCTGCGCCTGCTTTTTTCCTTCCCATCAAATAAGAAAAAAAAAAAAAAAAAGAAATCCAGCCAGTTAATTGGTTTCTGGTACTGGGAAGTGGAGAAAAACCTTCAGGTGGCTCCAGGCGAGGTCTGGGCACCGGGAGGGCGAGCAGGGGACGCTGTCACTGCGGGGCTGCTCCCGCTGCCGCCTCCAATTTGCCTCCTCCCAGACACCTCTGCTTAACTTTGACGCTCGAGGCAGAAACATTGCAGAAGTCAAATTAGGGAGCAAACACGGGGTGAAGGGGCTGCACGAGGAAAAGCAAGATGTTTTAGGGCAGAAAGGACGGGGCTGGGGCAAAACTGAGTCCTCTGCGGCCGGGTCCCACCCCGCACGGTGCCTGCCGGCTGCTCAGCCCCACGGCATGACAAAAAAAGAAAGAAGAAAGAAAAAAAAAAAAAGGAATTCAGGCTGGGTTTCCTTGGCAACGTCACCCCGGCTGGAAGCCTCCCCTTGTGCCTGCCGATGCCCTTTTCCCAAACGTGGGAGCAAGGCGAGGCGGAGCCCCTCTGCGCTTCCACCGCCCGGCAGAGCGAACACCTGCGGCTTCCCCTTGCTGCCCACGCGTGCCCGCTGCAAACTTTCAGGTGCCCAAAGGAAAACGCCTCGGGACGCAGCCGAAGCCACCGGGGACACCGTGCACCGGAGACCCCCGCGACTAACGTGGCTCCGCGGAGCGCCCTGGGTGTGCGGATGGGTGCAGGACCTGGCTCGGCCCCGTCCATCTCCCCCTCGGCATCAGGGGCAGGCACGTGGCTCCTGCGGCGTGCCCACCCTGGAGAACCCCTCCGACCCCATATGCACGGGTTGTCCCTTCCTGCATGCTGCCACGGCCGGCTCAGAGCAGAGCGGGGAGCCTGCCCCGCCATCGGGACCCCCGAGCTCCATCCCGCGGCCTCCCCTCCTCCCTCGGAAGCGAGGGCACAGAGAAAAGCGTTTAAACTCGCACCTCGCTAATTGTTATTTGCGATACACCAGTAACATCTCAATTAATTTCGAGTCTTCGGCATAACAACCACCTAAGGTACAAAGATGAACCAGAATAAACAGGGCTTGATTAAATACATAATTAATGTTCCACTGAAGCAGGCATATATGAATATTAATTAGCAGCGGCGTTCTGCCGTTTGGCATCTCTTGTCATTATCAATTTGTTCTTTACATCGCCGGCGCCAGCTTTGGAACGAATTAGCAAACCTTCTGCTCGCCTGCAGAACCCAGCAAACGCAAAGCGAACGCGGGAGGCTGCTCCTTCCCGGCTTCCAGCGCGTTTGCCTGAAATGAAAGACAGAGCACTGCCAAAACCAAAACGTGGTCATCCCTAAACGGGGCTCAGAGTAAATCCAAACCCTGCCCGTGCCGAAGGAGAGCGCAGGTCTCACGGCACGGCAAAGCCGTGGCCGCGGTGCTGAGCCGCCTCCATGGCACGCTGCAGCGGGCGGCGAGACGTCCTGGGGCTCCCCGCGGTGCTGGGGAGCAGGGGGAGATGCGGGGGGACCACAACAAATCGCTCAGAGCTTTGGTTTCGCAGCTCAGCCCCGACCCGATGCGCGTCGGCGCTACGAGGAGCCGCGTGCCTCGCCTTCAGCACCCCACAGCGTCCTCCTCACTGCAGCCACCGGACCACCGCTCGCCCCCGGGGATTTGCTCTGCCAAGAACAGGGCTGGGAAAAAGAAAAGCCCTGGGAGCGACGGAGCTCTCGTGGGGCAGAGGTGGCAGCGTGAGCCCGGCCGGGAGGCACCGAGCATCCCGAATTCTGGGCTTGCACGGAGCAGCTCAGCCCGCGCCCTGCCGGCTCCTCCTCCGGCACAGCCCGACACGTTAACCACGGTGCCATTACGCCGCGGGAGCCCGCGCTAATTATAGTGTCAGCCTTTCCGCTGCTGAGGACGGTAATTGAGGTAGAGCATTACAGTGTTTCCAAACCCCGCGCCGCAGGCGGAGGCCTCAGCGGAGGCGGGGAGCGCCGCCGGGAGCTGGTGGCACCGGGAGCGCAGAACGGCACCGTGCCGGAGGAGCAAAAGGGCTTTAAGGAGGGCCTGGCCCCATCCCACAGGACCCCGCAGACCACCCAGAGGCTGAGACCAGCGTCTGCTGCTTCGTGCGAGGCAGCCCTGCTGCACCCCACATCCCGCTGTGCCCAACCCCGCTGCGCCCCGACCCCGCTGCGCCGAGCCCCCCGCGAGACGCAGCGGGTGAAGGACTGGGCTCAGGACCCGGCGCTCACACAGCTCCCCGCACATTCACTTTTAATGCCGTGACCTTTAAGATGCCGGAGGATTTCTGAGGCTCTGCGAGTGTCCGAGGGTGGCTTGGTGCTCCTGCCGGAGACGAAAGGTTAGAGCGGCGTCGCCGCAGCAGGCGGGGGCGCGCTGTCATTAGCTGGCTGCCGCGGGTGACACTTTTTGGTTCGCTCCTCCTCAAAACTCGCTTTTTCCAGTGACAGCGAAAGGAATCCCCAGCCAACACAGCCCGAGGCGGCGCGACGCGCGCACGCAGCCCAGCTCCTCACCCCGGGCTGCCTGGCACTTCATTTGCAGGATGAAATCCAATTACCGCTCTCTCGGTGCGGGCTCTTCCCCTTTTCCATTTGTGTGTGGCTAATTTAAAGCTCCCGAATTGTCTTCGGCAGGTGCACCGCGGGGATGGAACTCTGTAAAGAGCCTGGGCAGCACGCAGGCTAAATGCGAGAGGAGCAGGAGCAGCCAGAGGGCTGGGGACAAGGACACGGCTCAGCACAGGGCTCCTCTGGGTGCCGAGCCCCCAGCACGCAGCCCAAAGCAGAGGCAGCCCCCGGTGAGCCCCCCGGGCACCCACCCCATCCCCTCCAGCCTCACACCCGGCCCCAGGATGTCATCGTGCCGAGAAGAGCAGCACAGAGCCGCTCTTTGCTGGGCACTGGAGGGGATGAGCCCTGCTGTGGGTATGGTCCGGGGTCCACGTTCACAGGGGGCAAGGCTCTCACGCCAAGGGGTCTTCTCCCAGCTCCTGGCACCGCTGCCGGCACGGCCGGACTGCAGCTACTGACAGCTGGGGAACGGACAGGGGATGAAAAGAGGAAAGCCACAGTGCTGGTGGCGACAAGACCAGCAGCATTACCACGCGGAACAGCTCGTGGTGGCAACGCACCGGGATCGCCCGCAACGTCCAGGCACCGAAAGCCAGGCGGGCAGCAGCACCGGGAGCTGCGGGAAGCGATCACCGGCTGGAACGAAGCGATTACTGCCGAGAGACGAGCGAGGCGCAGCAAGGCTGGAAGGGACGGCGGCTCCTGAATGCTCAAGGAGAACGAACGCCCACGCGCATCCCAGCGCTCAGAGCAGGCAGCCGGCTTCGTCTCTGTTTCGATTCCCTGCTGTCAGTCGGAGCTGGGGGTGCCCTTGAAGGGGGGGGAAATGCGGAGCTGGGACCGCAGAGCTGGAGCTGAGCCTTCCCACCACGGCTAGGGCAGGGGAGCTGAGCCTCTGATGGAATGCAAAGCCCTGGCACTGAATAAAAGTCACTCTCCAAATCAGAAAGCGCACGACAGAAGGCAGCTTCCACCTTCCCTGCGCTGACGGAGAAGCCGGCCGTGTTCCCGAGCAGCTTGCGCTGCCAGCGAGAGCAGCCTCTTGGCCAACACGCCACGTGTTTGCGCCAGTTGGGAAACCACGGCTCTTCGGAAGGCCCTCGCCGTCCTTCCCCAAGTTTACAGACCCCAGTCACGCACAAAGCCCCTTCCCCTTCGCTCAGGCTACAGCCTGAGAGAGCTGAGAAGGGAGAAAGAAAGGAGAGGGGAAGGAGGGGAAGGAGAGCGGGAGGGACGGGAGACGAAACCAGGAAAGCAAGCATTTGAACAGGCTGCCTCGTACTGCTTTCAACGTCACCAAGAACTGGAGAGCAGCTGAGTGCTCTCAGCTGTTGTAAATTTATCTCATCTTGCATGGCTTTTCGTAGTCTCGAAGCCCAGCAGCCCGAGACTCCTGGCTCTGCGGTTTCCCCATCCACCGGCTCACTCCGTCCCTGGAATAGGAAAGCCGCGATCGTGCGTGTTCCCGCAGAGAAGGAGTGCTTTAAAATGCATCTCTTGCTGGCACACAAAGCAGAAGAGAAATAACAGACCTGACTTTTATTGTCTTTCGGCGTCATCTTTCTCAAAATGCTCTCAGATTTACAATTCCTGCCCACACCAAGCTGGCAGCAGAGAGCGAGGCTGCAGATGTTCGGGACGCACCAGCGAGCCCGCAAATCCTCCCCGAAGCCCCTCCTCGCACGGGGATTTTGCTGCCAAGGCCCTACACGGCTCCAGCCCCGCGCAAATAGCACGGCTCGATGTGACAGATCTCGGCAAAAGGCACCCGAGGCACCCCCGTGCCATCTGTGAGCAGCGAGGAGGAGGGAGGAAAGCAGGCGGCCCCGCGCCATCCTCCCGGGTTGGCGCCAGCTCAGCGCCCTGCCTGGAAGGGGCTGCAGGGATGGACAGACGGACGGACAGCTGGGCCTCACCTGGGATGTTGTGGATGGTTATAGCGAGGATCATCAGCAGAATCCGCCTCCAGCTGCTACTGCTGCCGCCCGTCGGGGCGCTGTCCTTGGGCACGGGGAACGGCGGGGGGCCGTCGGGCGGGCTGGTCCCCGCGCCCTTCCTCCGCTGGTACGGCTCCCCGTTTTCACCTTTGTCTGAGGGCACAGAGAGACAGAGCTGGGTCAGCCTGGGTGATAGACGGACACCTCCTGCCTCCCTTCCCAAAAGGACAAAGCAAAAAGAAGGAGAAACGCCCACCAAAGCGGGGCCGAAGGAGCGCGCGAGGTGTCCCCGTGCTCTGTGTCGGCTTAGGGCAGGGGGTTTCCCCCGTGCAGACGGCAGAGCCCACAGGCCAGGGGGACTTTGAGACGGAGCACAAATTTCTCCTCTTCCTACAGCTCCCCAGCAACGCCCAAAGGGCTCACACCCACCTGAAAACCAACGGCCCCATCTCACGGGGACAAGGACCATGGGGAGCCCCATCCCTTCGCCCCGATTTCACCACCTCGCTGGGCCCCCCGTGGAGAGGGCAGGCAGCTTTGTCCCGCACCCCCAGGGTTCACAGGGGACCGAGAGCATCGGGTTTCTCTCTCTCACCACTGAGTTGCCAGAGGAGATTCATTTCACGGCTCTCGCTAACGAAAGCCAACGCCCGGGCCAGCTCCTTCGCTTACCACGAGCCCGCCGCCTGCTAAGACACTAATTCATTCCCAGCGCAGAGCCATTACTTGCGTTAGACATTTTTTTCCCCCACGTGGAAGCAGCCTGCGTGGCATTATTGAACAAGGAAAAAAAAGACCAAAAAGATGAAAATTAGATTTTGTACGTGCACGTTTGGAGTTTGCTGCACCCCAGCCCCTTCCCTCAGGCAGCAAAGAAAGGCTCCGAGCAAGCGTCCGGCCCCTTCCCCGCACCGAAGCGTGACAAAATGACACCTGCAAAGGGAACGTGGCCCCAAAGGGCTCGGCAAAGCCACAGAGCCCAACCTGCAGCAGCAGAAAAAATGGGAAGTTTACGGGAAATAAGCAGAGCACACCCAGCTTCTGCAGGAGGAGCGCGGGGGGCAGCTTGCATTCGCGGCGTGAGCAGCAAAACGATTTGACGCAAATTATCCGCGCGTTAGCCCGGGACAAGGCAATCAGGGAGGCGACCCCAGCGCAATTTTCCCCGCTGATGTGTAACAGCAGGACCGCGGGCTGCACGGGGCAGGAGCCGTGCTTTATTTCCCGTCGCAGCAGGGGAAAAGGGCTAACGACAGGGGAGCGACGCTCGGGGCTCAGCTCGGCGCCCACGGGTCGGGGAAGGGAGGCAAAACGCGGCACCCGAAGCGCCGCCAGCCTGAAACGCCGCAGCTTGGGCAGGCTGCGGGGAACGAAACAGCAACCGTGGCTAAGCGGGGGCTCGGCTGGAAGGCAGGAAAGCCTCAGCAGCACGCTGGAGTAGCGATAAGAGAGGACCAAGGGGGGGGTTTTGAAAGAAACACAGAGCTGACGCTATCAGAACGGGGTACTCGCAAGGACGGTGCCAAGGCGATTATGTGGCAAACGATTATCTGTGCCACGTCCATTCTAAATCTTGTTCACAAAAGCCCCTCTATGTATTCTACTCCATTTATCATTATCGAATTTCTTCGGAAAGCCACAGGGCAGAGACTCTGCCAGGAGTTTAATTACGTATGTGCAGCCTGCTGCATTTTTCATATCCTCTGCAGCCAGCGCCGGAGAAAGATAAATGGCTTTGAGTACGGCTTAAACTGCTGGCAAAATACAAAATCCAACTGACTCCTTATCAACACGTGGAACGGATTCTTATTTTTGATTACTTCTTAATGAAAACGGCTCGCATTAGCGGCGAGCTCAGCTTTGTCGCGCTGGCGAACGCACCCAGACGAACGCACCACTCGCTCGCCGCACTCCGAAACCTCTTTGCTGCGCTTCTTCAGCTCCTGAATTAAAATCAGAGCCTGTGGAGGCAACAGATTCCTCCAGCTTTCCACATCTGCTTTGGAGACCTCCCCCTCTTAGGCCTGGCTGTAGCCGCGCTGCTCTCTTAGCCCAGCTCCCAAATGCTCTGCGCAAAGTTCGGCGCACCCGAACGAGGACGGCTGCCCAAAGCACCCCGCTGCCCCAGCAGGTTTCTGGGCGAGGAAAACCCATTTTGGCCTTGATTCAGCTGAAAACGGAGCTGCAGCCTGGCCCCTGGACAGCTCTGGGCGAGAGGCAGAGGGGCCCCAGGGAGCAGCACCCCCGGGCAGCGTGCTAGCACTGCCTGCCTTCTCCCAGCACGAGCTGACGTCCTGGGGGAACCTGGAGCCCTCGGAGCCCCCCTCGGCTGCAGGTGCCGGAAGGCAGAACATTGAAGAGCACCAAAACCCTCTTCGATCTTTTCCCCATCGATTTCCCCATCAAATTCTTGCAGTGAGACTCTGTGCCTGGCCGGGCAGGGATCTATAGCTGTCAGCGGCCGGAGCGCCGCAGACAAAGGAGGCACGGCTGCGCTTCCACGGCACCCGCACGTCCCTCACTGGGGGCTCCAGGGGCTTCTGCCTTCGGGTTAAACGTGGATGAGATAAATCAGCACCCTCAGTGCAGCTATTTACAAAGAACTGCTAGCTCCCGTCTCAAAACCTTGGAGAAAGGATGGAGCCAAGCCTGGGAGAACCCACCGCAGCCACACCTGCACGAGCTGCACACATCAGCCCAGCCGACACCGCGCGCCTCTCGTTACTGCTAAAATTTGTTTGTTGCACGAGCTGGAGACGTGTATTAGATGCTAGAGCGCCTCTGTTCAACCCATGAGAGATGGGCAAGCTTGCTCTGCCCCCTCGTCTGGGGGTGGGCTAGGACAGAGAGAACAATTAGCTAAAGGAAACGATACCACAAGCAGCTGCCATCCCCTCCCGAGGTGCACAAAATAACGGCACGTTCAATTCTCTCCCCTAACGGCTGAGATAAATCAGAATTACTTGGAAATTTCGGAGATTCCCAAAGGCCTGGTAGTCAATCCGAGCCCCTCACAGTGAGATTTGCCCGTGGAGCCATTAACATCTCTGGCCCCCCGAAGCCCAAGCGCTCCCCTTCGCGCCCTCCGCCCGTCTCCATGTGCCCCGGCTGCTCCGTTAACTCGAAGCTCTTGTAACGGGCGCCTGGCAGCAGTTGTGTTTCGTGCCGTGCCATATGGGCTCCATCGACGGTTCCTCCCACACCGAGCAGGCTCAGCCCTGGTTTGCTCAGGCAGAAAGAAGAAATTCCCGTGGTGCTGCGAGGCATCGGGGCTGTGCCCGTGACCCGCAGCCGGGTGAGGGACCCTGAGGGTGGCACACGTGGCAGCGGGCTGCCCGTGGGCACCCCGGGGAGGCAGCCGGAGCTGCTCAGCACCCTCAGCTCGCACCCAGCGGGCGAAGACGGGGAGTGCAGAGCCAGGCAGTGCTTCCCGAGGCTGCCCATGAGGTGTCAGCAGCTCGTTAGCAATTAGCAGAAGCAGGTTGGGCTCACCACTTGTGCGGGGCGATGCCGGCCAGGAAAATCCTTCCTTCCTCCCACCACCAGCTCCGGGAAGCACTCGGTGGTTGGTTTTAATCTGACATCTCCCTTCGGTGAGCTGGAGAAGGGCACAGGAATGAAGCCAGGCTGCAAAATCAACCCCAGACCCCACCTCTTGTGCAACAAAGAGGCCCCGAGCGAGGGCCAACAGCAGCAGGAGCGGCTCTGGGGGGTGCCAGAACCGCAGAGACCTGCACCGGCGGGTGGCACCGCTCCCCGGCACAGCCCTCCGCACCGAGCCGCCGGGTGCCAGCCCCTGCTGCCACCCTCCCGTCCGCCTTCCTTCAATTCCCGACCACGAGGAAGCCCCAGAAGAGAAACCGCATCAGAACTAACAGCCACAGCCCTCGGGAAGCCGAGCCAGACGCAGGCTCAGCGCAGCGCCCACGCATCGCTCGCGGTACAGCAGCGGCACGCTCTGCCTTTCGAGGACACCACCATCAATCTTTTTTCCTCATTTATTTTTTTTTTTCACATTTTCAGGCTCTTTTCGAGGACTGCTGCCAGCACCTGGCTCGGGAGCCGTCAGTCCAGCTGTTCCCCCCGGCACAGAGCGCCCAGCTGATGGCGAGCACCCGGAGCCCTCCTCGCTCCTGTTCCCCTCCAGCTCCTTCTGCCGGCACGGCAGGAATTTCAGGGAGCCCCGGAGGAGCAGACGGGTGTTGGTGAACATCTGCTCCCCGCCGTCACACCGGCACGCTGCTCTTATCCGGCACCTCCATGAGAGGTTTTAATTACTGCGAGTAATTAAGCACCGCGCCTCTGCTGGGAGGGCTGCTATCCCCCCTCGCAGACAGGTACCGCGGGCTCCCAGCGAGGCGCAGGGCAGCGGGCAGGGACCTGAGCTGTGTGCCTCTGATCAGAGCCGCCGGCACGGAGCAGAGGAGCTGGAAATGGAAGTGCAGAGGGAGAAGGCTCGCTTGTAAGGCACGAGTCCCCGAACGCCGGGAAAGCCCAGCTGCCAGCAAGCCTGCACGCAGAACAAAGCCCAACGAGGAGCTCCCCGCGGTTGCCTACGCTGAAAATAAGCGTGCTTTTTAAAAACAGATCATTAATTTGCCGCCAGCAAAAGCAGCGGAGAAGTGCAGGGATCAAACCCACAGTGCAAGCAGAGGCTGCAGGAGCAATGCTCCCCGTGCCACCGTGCTTTGGCTCCGAGCAGCCGGGCGGCGAGAAGCAGCACAAGTGCTCTGAGGTGGCACCGTGCGCTCCTCGCCCCGCGTTCCCCAGCGCAAACCGGTGCCATCGGCCCCAGCACCACGCTGGGGACAGAGAGGGCCACCGGTGACACTCATTCGCACGCTGCGAGCCCAGGCTGCTGGCAGGAGCTCACCCCTCCGCCCCCCCTCACACATAACAAATTCATTTCCAATGTTTCTGGCAGATAAAAGAGGTCCCTGCATCTGCTCGGGCTTTCAGCATGGAAGATAAATAGAGAGCGTCATGACTCACTGTCTATTAGGAGCCTTCATTTATCCAAGCGTGCACAGGAGCTTTCATAAAAGGTTGTTTAATTCAGCATGACTGACTGCCGTTTGCTCTCAGACACACGATTATTGCCGGGATCCGTCTCAAGTTTGGAGTCGGGAGGATGCTGGAGCACGCCAGCCTGCCCCATGCTGGCACCGCTCCCGCGCCTCCGAAGGGCGGCAGCTGCCCAGCACAAGGGGAGCCCGGAGCC
Source organism: Nettapus auritus (assembly GCA_011076525.1). Classification (NCBI taxonomy): domain Eukaryota; kingdom Metazoa; phylum Chordata; class Aves; order Anseriformes; family Anatidae; genus Nettapus; species Nettapus auritus. The sequence continues at coordinate 11,300,225 of CM021782.1, forward strand.
TGCACCCACAAAATAAAAAGGGAAAGAAGAGCAGGGGAGATGCCGGCCGGAGCTCCAGCCAATGTCATCCCCACACCTTCCCCGATTCCCTCTGCAGGCCCTCCGGGCCATCCTTTACCTAGAGCAGCCCGAGAAGAGACAGCCGGGCGGTACCCGGAGCTTCCGTGCTGCCACTTGTCTCCTTCAGGCTGCCACGCGATGCCTGCGCTGGGCCCAGGGAGCTGCTGCTGGGCGCTTGGGTGCACTTGAGGATGGGAAAATGAATCCGTAACGCGGCTCTTAATTCAGACAAAGAGCCGCTTGAGGAACGCAATAAAAAAGGGAAAAAACGGCAGAGCTCGTCCCGAGTTTGTCCTGGACAAACCAAGGCTCTGGAATCTCAACCAGAAGCATAAAGCCAGCGCCTCGCTCCTCCACAGCTGCAAAAATTCACTCCTACTACCCTCAAACCCCCGTCCACGGCAAAGACGATGCCTCGGGAGCCGCTTCCACGGGGAGGTGAAGGACGATGGAGGTGCCCAGGTTTGAAGCAGGGTCCCCAGAGCAGGGGAAGCAAGCACCGGGCATGGGAGCAGCCTGGCCCCATCCCTTAAAAACAAAACAACAGGATATCTCACCGGGACAAGAGGCAGCCACGTGGAAGAAATCACACTGACCTTGCTGCCGCCGGAGCCGTGTCCTGGCGAAGCCCCGAGCGACAGAGGTGACACGGCACCAGCCAAGCACGCGGCGGAAACCCGCAGCAAAAATGAGGCCAAGGAGCCGCTCGCCCCTCGGGGTGACACAGCCGACTTGGTGTCAAAACGGAGGAGGAGAAGTGCCAAAAGCCTCGCCACTCGCCGTCTGCGGTGTTTAAAGATTAATTTTGCGGGGAAGAGCGGCAGCACGGCGTTCGGTGTAATTACACGCACCAGGTCCTTTTAAGCAAACTAATTCATGCTAACTTCCAAGAGCTCTTTAAAGAGTTCCCAGTAGATGAAGCGTACTGCTGAATCATTTTATGCTGAAATCTTACACATTCGAGCTAATTTAATCACTTCATTTCAGAGGGCTGAGCGATGTTCAGATCTCTGATCTCGGGCAGGGAGCAGCTTCTGATCTGAGCAGGATCAGACGCGCCGGATTTCTCAAGTAAGCAGGAAAGGAACCTCGTTACCTGCTTAAAAGGACCCCGGGCTCTTATCGGGGAACGAGATAGGACCAGCCCGGATTGCAGCGGGCTCAGGTGGTGATCACAGAGGTGGCAGCACCACGGGGCTGAGGCTGAGCTCCCCAGCGAGCCCCAGAGGCACGGTTGCAGCCACGGGCTCGCCAGCAGCGCAGCACAACGGCCCTCGCTGGGGGAGCTTTGGCATCGCCTCCCCGCAGCCATCATCACCCCCCAGCCAAGCTCAGCAGTGGTTATTGCCACCAGCTTCCCACGAAGCCTTCCCTTTACATCTCTTCCAAGATGCCAGACTACAGACCGCCGAGCTGCTCGGTCCCTCCCCATTTTCCCCCTCGTTCTTCCATTCCCGCATGCCCCTCATTCAAAGTCGTCTCCAATTCTTTTATGGCAACCAAAACAAAAAAAAAAGGCCTCTGCGGCTTCAGCTAGAGAAATTCTCTTTGCGAATTAATTAAATTTGTTGCAAAATGAGAGCCCACGAATAAATGCACGAGGGCCCGGAGGCTTACGCCGACGCGGGAGCCGCTCCACGGCGCACACGCGGGTGCTGCGCACAGGAGCCGTGCGAGCCCAGGCGTTAGCAGCCGTGTGGAGGCAGGAGCTGCCCTGCTCCGAACGCCACGCTCAGCAGAACGGCACCTTTCCACAATTAGCAGCTTCCTCCAGCACCAAAGCCTGCAGATCCGCCGGTTCCCCTGCCTGGTGGGGCAGCAGAGGTTTGCTGGGGCTACGCTCACAGGCTGAGAAGTAAAATTCATGCTTGGTTTCTGAGAGAAATGAATGAAGTGCTCTTTGTTCTCAGCAGCTCAGCTCTACAAGGTGCAAAATCAATCCTCCCGCCCCAGGGGGACTTCCTGATGTTCCTGGTTCAGGCAGCCCCTAGGGTTTAAAACCAGGGAAGCTTTGCTTGACCTGCAGCTCATCTCAGGGGGGCAACAGCAGCAAAACCCTCTCAAAATCTTGTATTAAAAAGGGCTCTGAACCACCACCACCACATATTATGGGGATTAGCGAGGCTGCTATTTCTTTTACCCTCGAATCCAAAGCAAACCGACGTGTCCCAGCCCGGGGTGAGGAAGCTGAGGACGGCTCAGCCGGCAGACCCACATCGGCCCTCCTTCCTTCCTTCCTTCCTCCGCTGCGGTGCAGGAACGTAGCTGGGAAGCACACACAGGCAAAAAAATCCTTAATTTTTCCCCTAGTATTTCCATAAAGGACCATTTTCAGTAGCTTTTACCCAAATTTCTATTAAAAAACCAGCACTAAGCCCCACGGCCGAGTCCTGTTTCAAGCTGCAGGATTCCCACGCGAACAGGACTCTGCTGATATCGAAATTTTAAAGGCCAAATTTTCCTCGCCGCTGTCTCACAAAGCTGCTGAGGTCCACCTGGAGAACAAAGCGCAACTTTTAACAAAATTCACCCAATAAACTGCATTTTCCCAGCCCTCTCCCTGCCCGTGGCGGAGCCGAGGCTGGGGCCGCACCGAGCCACCAGCTCCGGGAGCATAAAACTTCGGCGGTGGCACAGGGGACAGTCCCCACGTGCAGGCAAGTGACACGCCTGGGCAGAAAGAGCACAGGAATTGCCTCAATGACTGCTTTTAAACCCGAGCTCTGCCTGCAGATGCCACAAAGTGCCGCCTTCTGCTTGCAGGGAAACAACCCCCCGCCGCGGCGCCCGGCCGGATCCCCTCGCTAACAAAGAGGAGCCACCCGTTGGCAGCAAAAATCAATAAATAAGCAGCACTTTAATTATACGTAATTGCAGATTCAGTGCGATTCCGTAATGACTTCGAGGCGGTTCGCACCATCTGCCGCGGCGGATCCGTTCCCGGGGCTTTGAGGGGGAGCAGCCGCCGCTTTGCTTCGGCGCCGCAGCTGCCCCGGGGCCGAGCGGCACCTGCGGAGGGTGCCCAGGGCACAAGGGGGCCGGGGGCGAGCAGCCTGCTGCCGTGCCCAGACACAGATGGCAACCAACAGGCTGCAGCTCCAGGGCTCGCAGAGAAAGGCGGTTCATAAAAAAAATAGAGGCTTCTTTTGAGCTTGCAAGAAAAAGTGATGAGAAACCTTAAAAAAAGGGGGAAAAGGGTATTTTTTTTTCTCCTCCGGAGCTCCCCAGAAGCTGTGCCAAAGCCCCGTGGCAGCAAGGGGAGGTTCACGCGGTGCACAGGCACCACTTAAACAGGGAACCGCATCCAGAAGGGGCCAGCACCAAGCGATGGCTGGAGACTGCCCGAAAACAGCGCGCGTCGCACGAGGCACAGCTCTGCCTGGAAAGCAGCGGGGTATTTTCAGCCAGAAATAAGAATCTCAACATTTTTTAAAATCCGTTTTGTAGGACAAACCTTAAGCCGTGGGCTTTGGCACCCAAGTCAGAATTAATCAGCAGCGAGGGGAGGAGCTGGGAGCGCAGGAGGGGCAGCCTTGGGTCCTGCTCGAGGTGCTGGGGCTGTTCCGGCCCCAACAGCCCTCCCGCTTCCGTGGCCCACTGAATAAAAGAAAAAAAGAAAGGAATAAAAAAGGAAAAGCATCGCTTGAGCTCCCTGCTCGTTTGCTGCTGCTGTTTTGCATGGGAGCAGAGGTGCAGAAATTCAGGGCGCGGTCTCCAAACGGGGAGGCTGCGAGGCGAGGACGGCACTGCTCCCTCTGCTCCTGCCCTGGCTGGGAGCAGCCTCCTCCAGCACCAAAAAGCAGAGAAGACGAAGGAAAACAACCAGGAGGCCGACAATCAGCCGCCCAGCCGGGCTGAACGCCGCTCGCACCCCACACGGGGATGAAATAAAGCCCTCGCTGAGAACAGAGCGCTGAGGACGGCAGGCGACGGGCAGGGTGGCCACGCAGCTAAGCCATTAGACAGGCACAGCTTGAAACTAGAAGTCATTTCAGCCCAGCAGAGCCCATTTAAAAAGCAGAAAGACGCTCGCTAATTGGGGTTATTTATTCGGCAGCTCTCCCGGCACAACAGAGAACTCCCACACAGACCTGGACAAGGCTGGGTGAAGATGGGGACGGGGCCACGGCCACCAGGCACGAGATCCGAGGCAGGGCGGCTGCTTCAGAGCCATTCTGCTTTTGAAAAGGGGCAAGATGAGAGGGGATGCCCTGCTGGGAGGGTTTCCTCCTTGGCAAAACACCGCAGGAGCTCGCTCCCTTCAGACACCGGCAAATTCAAACAAAACAGAGCCAGGGCAGAGGGCCGGGTGCCGACAAAGCCTTGGCCGCAGCGCACACCTTCCCCGGCAGCAGGGGCTCGGCGCAGTGCAGGACCCAAAGGAGCACAGCTCGTTACCTCTGCCCCTCGCAGAGCTTTTTAAATACTCAAAAATCACCCCGTTACCCCGTCACCCCGCTGCAGCCCCTCGCCGGGCGCCCCTGGGACTGGGGAAACGCAGCCGGGGTGGGCACGCACCCGGGCGCACGAGGCACTGCTTTTTGCAGGGGCAGGGACAAAACAGCTGCAGAACAGCAGCCCGGGATTTTAACGGTAAAAACCACGACGTGCAAAGACCCAAATATCTCCTTCCTGCACGTATCCGCAGCCCAGCACCACCCCAGCACCGGCGTCCTCCCGCACCCCAGGGGCCGCTCCAGGCGCAGGTCCCCCGGGAGGAGCGCGGCTCCGCTGCACGGCCCCGTCTGCTGCTTGCAACGTCGCTTCCCAGGGTAGCCCCCGGAGCCAGCCGTCTCCTCGCCAGCCTGTCGGGATGCACAGGCACTAAAAATAACAGCGAAAATATTGATAGTGCCGAAGTCACCCTGATGTCACCGAAGACAGGCGTGCGCTAGGTGATGGCTGCGCCGCAGCAGCTCTGGGATTTGCATAGCGTGACTAACATCAGAGTCTGCTTCAAAAAAAACATCGTTCGAGTGCTCCGATCCTTCGGCTGACGTGTATTCAGCCTGTCTCTAAACATCTTCATCCGAGAGGCTGTGAAAGCCCCTGGTCGGTGCCGGGCCAGCCCCGCGGTCACCCCGACCCGCTGCCAGGCCGGTGAGAGCCGCTCTGCACGGAGAAACCCAAAACCCTCCGAGGAGCTGGGAAGTCTGAAGATCCAACGTCTGGCACTGCTCGGTTAAACAGCCAGGGAGGCTTTTTAGTACCTAAAATTATGCTTGTAAAAGCACATTAATAATTAAACCCCCATCTAATACATTCACGCGGTTCGCGCACACCGCAAGCAGTGATTAACATTTAAGTATCAAGTACACGAAAACAGATACGGACAGGTTAAAGACGAAGTTCCATTACAACGGCTCTGGAAGCTGTTTTTCCCAGGGCTGTAAGCTAAAAATAAGGAAGTTTGCATGCGTTTGCATGCGGCACGCTGCACGTCACAGCTACGCAGATGTGCCCATCAAAAATTCCGGCACGGGGTTGAGATCCCTCTGTCTGCCCCGTTTCACCACCAAACCTCTTTGGTCACTTCGGAGCCAACCCCACAAGGGGCAGAGGGCTGGTGCCACCACCCCGAAGAGCGATTACGGCACGAGCGTGGTGTTTGTCGGAGCGATCGATGCTCGGAGCCGGGGAAGCTTCCTGGGGGGGAGGAAAGAAAACATCGATTTGTAGGGAAAAGGCATGTTCTGTCATCCTGTGCCATATACCACACGGAGAGGGCTGCACGGAGAGCCTGGACGTAAATGACTGCCTCAGGCCACCGCCACCTGAAATGGAAACGTGCTGGAGTTGAAATCGGATGGGGGGGGGGGGGAAATCAGCACCACAAATCCCACGAGGAATGCCACGAGTAGGAAAACAAACCCGCTGCCCTCAAAAGAAATGCAGGTTCCTGGCACCAGAGCCTCCACCAGCCGCAAATCAGAAATGGGGCCAAAAGCCTCAGTTCCCCATGTTTTAGGGTCTCGGAGGATCAGGACGCGTTCGTGCAGCCTTGCAGAGACAAAAAGCCTCGCACAAGCGCCGCGAGCCTTCATGCGATAGAAATCCGTCGTGTTCCCCCGCGCCCCTTTGCGCACCCGGAGGATCATCGTTGGGATTTCGGAGAGGTTTGTGTTTGCTCAGAGCTGGCTTGAAGCAAAGCGGAGACGGGAAGCGCCCAGCACCCCCAAGCAGCAGGCACAACGATTAAAAATCCCAAAGCCGCGCAGGCTCTCCTATAAATAGAGCCCGCTGTGGTCACACTGCGGGGTGTGCAGCTCACCTGGAGCTGTAAGATCCGCTCAGCACACCAGCACGCCGCCTATAAATACACACACAGGGGCTGGGGACTGCCTCAGCCCCTCGCAGGCAGCTTTGGGACTGTCCAAATTCCCGCTCCCCCCAGTTACAGACCCCGTGAGACGTGCTTTTGCTCCCTTGAAGAGGCACCATCCCCGCTGACGCAGCTGTGCCGTGTTTTTATACACTTATCCTTAAAATCATTAAGTTTTAATGTGGGGAACAACCCGTTTCCTGATGTAATTTATTCCCTTCCCTTCATACGCTCCATGGTACGTGCCCTGGTTTTTCTTTCTCCTCCTGCTGCTGCAGTACGCGGCGACTGCTGGAGATCCTGATTTTCATTCCACTCCCCAAAAGCGTCCTTAGGGTGAATGAGAATTACGCCTGTCCCCACTCAACTGAAGAACCGTATCAAGAAAATAAATGAATTATTGTGCTTATTGAATGAAGCCAAAAAAAAAAACATCCACTCCGGAGGCAATGATGCTGATTGCTGGTTCAGTTCAGTTTAATAAACCTCGAGATTTAAGGGTTTCTTCGAGGCAGCTGCGGGGGAACGGCGGTGCTCTCCCAAGCCTCACTTGTGCCAATCCCCTTCCAGCCCAACCAGGGCCGAGGGGGGATTCCAGCTCTCCAGGCAGCTTCCAAGCCCCAGGACAACCACTCTGGGAAGACAAGTGCTGGAGATGTTCCTCCGGGGATGTCCTAGCGCCCTGTTACCTCGCTAGGTCAGGAGATTTACAGCTCGAGGAGCAGTTCCAGCACCAGGGCCCACGCCGGCACCGCGCTCACCCACGTGTGCGCACCATCGTCCGAGCTGCCGGAGCCGAATCACCAGGCTGAGCGTGGAGATGAGGTTGAACAGCCTATTTTATAGGGATGCAGCGTTAAAAATCGAGTGAAAAGAGGTAACAGCTTGTCAGGTGCGGCCAGGAAATTAAAGCTGCTTGATAACATTGCAGGGAGGTAACGAGGCTCGATTTGGGTAACCACTCAGGCGATTACGAGCGCTCAGCACCACAGAAAGCGCCTCTGCTGGCTGGCAGGGCTGGTCTCCGAGCACGGGTCCTACCCAGCACGTCACTCAGCAGGCTTTAATAAGTCTCCTGGATTAACAGACCGTGCTTAAATGGAACAAGAGCAGAGCAGCAAGCACGGAGCAGAGGCTGTGCGGTCCCTGGCATGACCTGAAGCCCGGGCAGGGCTGCGCAGGTTGCAGCGCCTGAAAACTCCTCGTCTTCACCGTTCGGAGCCAGCTGGACAGCAGAACAAACAGGAGAGCACGAGAGCCACGTCCTCGCAGTATTCAATCTGTGCCTGTGTTGACACAGGCGGGACGAGAGGTTTACAGGAAAAGGCATTTCACCGACAAAAGCCTTCCCGTCCTCAGGGAGCAGCTGGCCCCTTCCGCGGCCGTGCGGGGTGCACGAGCAGCAGACGCCGCAGCAGTACCTGCGGGGCACAAAACCCAACAGTGCCAGCCCAAACCTGGTGCCGAGCGAGCTCAATTTGTGCCGTCCTCGTCCACGGTACCACCGCTCAAGGGGGCCGAGAGCTCCCCAAGGTCTCACCAAGAAGGAGATGATGGGGATGGCGGAGGTATCGCCGTAGCTCTCCTGCGAGACCGGTAGCTGAGCAGACTGAAACAGAAGCCGGGAGCGAGGCTGAGCCCTTCTGGACACGCTTCACTTGGGAGATGTTGGATGCAGCCCAGGAAATGAGGACGTGCTAACGAGAAGCCACGAAAGGCACTGCTCGTGTGGAACGGCAGGCAGCAGCGCACGATGCCAGGAGCACATCGCACACGCAGATGTCCTCTGCTAACGCCTCGCTGGGAGAATAAAGCAGCTGTCCGCGCTCACCAGCAGCTCTCACGGGCACATGGCTCTGTTCAGCCGGGAACCAGGCAAAGGACAAAGCTCCCAAACGCCACCCAGCCCCGCTCGGAGCAGCTGTTCCTCAAGAACCCAAAACCTTTGACAACTTCCAGCTCCGACTAAAGACCTCTCCGCTTCGAAGGGCGGCCGAGCTCTTTAAAGACCCAGCAGCACGCCAAGAGAACCTAAAAAAAAGGAAACCACCCAAGGAATTTGGGAGCCGTTTTCCTGGAGTTGCTGCAGGCTGGATTTCCTCCTCCTCCTCCTATTAGTAATCGATAATAACAACTGATGGGTGAAAACAGGCTCCGTAAAGGAGAGCAAGGTTCTGACCAGGATAACAGGGGCACGAGCCCACGTTTGAAGGAGGCCGTTTATCAGCTGGAGGCACCGCGTGCTCCCAATTTTTATGATTTCAAAGCTCTGTGCGTATAAATCCGCATTGAGTCACCAGCATAAAAGCCAAGCACAGAGCCCAGCCTGACAAGGACGGCCAAGAACCGCTCGAAACGCTCCGGAAAGGGGCATTAGGAGGTTTCTAAATCGATGCAGACATAGCCAGAGGCGCTCCTCGTCAAGGCCGGCTATTAACGTGCGAAATGAATTGATGCCTTCGGAGCGCCAAAGCCGAGCACGGGGTGAGCGCGTCGATGTTCTTACGGATGCAGAGGGACCGCCTCAAACCGGTGGCCGTCCCATTTTGCAGAAGGATCCCCGTGTAGGAGAAGCTGTAACGACTTAACGAACCTCTCGGCTGCACGCACGAGGCTCCGGCTGGTTATTACGGCGATGAATCACGACGGGCTCCGCGGCCGGGGAGGTTTGAAGGGCAGGAGGGGACGAGGAGGAAAATGACGGGGAATTTCCAGCTGCAAACCGCCCCCACAAGGGGCACGGGGGGTCCCCTGGAGGAGTTCTGCCCCTCAGCGCCGGGGCTGGAGCTCGGTGGGCAGGAGGGCGAAAGCAGAGGGCTCTGTGGGGCTGGGACCCGTTTCCTTTTGGGTTCCACAAAGCCTCTGCTGCAACGCTATCCCCAGGCCACGCCAAGCTCCAGCTTTCTGAAATACCTCGCCATATCCCAAAGGGGTAAATGGAGGCTTCCCCGCCGGCTGCGCGGCAGAGAACAGCCCCTAAAGGCAGTGGAAGGCACCAGCTGCCGCTCCCCGAGCGAGCACTGCACAAAACCTGCCACAATTTCAGAGAAAACAGGGCAAAGAAGGGGATTTTCTGGCCGGAGGGACACAATGAGATGACAAGCAACACCCGCCCTGCTGCCTGCTGCATCGTACAATTCAGCGATTCAACTCGTGTCCTCTCTTTTTATTGCTCTCTAAGAGGTTTTGGCTGTTCTTTTATCTCAACAGCTCCTCTCCTTCCTTTCATCAGAAGTTTATTACATCATTATGGGATTTTAACTGCCTGTGCCCTGATGAAAGAGGCGCTGCGTGGACGAGGTCTGCTTCTTCTCCCGTACAGTCGGCGGCAGCCCCGGTACACAATAATTGCCTTTGTAGGGGAAAAAATGAAACAGAAGCGGACAAAATGACAGCCTCGGAAAGGAGGCGGAAAATTAAGAGCAGAGACTGGGTGATGCTACTGAAACGAGCCTGGGTTTGGGGGCAGTGCTGGGGCTGGTGCCTCCAGCCCGACCACCTCTCCTACCCAGAGCCTCCCCAGCCAAAACATCACGGGAGCCTTGGCCGGAGAGGCCTGCCCAGCACTGCAGCTCAAATTTAACAAAAAAAAATACAAATTATATGTAGCAAGGCTTGTCCGTGATGTCCCCAGTCAGCACAGCTCATTAAAGTAAGACGCTTAATGAAATTTCATTTCTTAACTACACCACTTCCAACACCAGCTTTTTTTTCCCCGACTACTATTCCCATCTGGATTTACTTTCTGAACATCTGCGCAGGAGCACCGCGGCGCCGTTTCCTAAATCTCGCCCTTCCAAAAGCCAGCCAAGTCATTAAAACAAGTATTGTTACCCCTGAATATTCGGGACTGAACCGCGTTTGGAGCCAGACGGGCACCACGTCCGCGCACCGCCGTGCCCCGGAGCGGGCAATAGCTAAAGGCGCTCCCAGCCCCTTGCTGCCATGAGATTTAGCACTTGCCAGCACTTTGCTGTAACCACAACGCGCCCGGAAAGCCTTTCCTGGGACGCAGGAGATCTCTCACCTGCAGTACAGCAGCAGGGATATTAAAGCAAGAGCGAAGGAGGCTGGCTGGGAACATCGCCGCCCTCCCACTCGGCTCCGTAACCTGATTTGGAGCGACGTGCATCACTCCGCACCGGGACGCCGGAGAACCAGCGTGCCTCCCTGTTCCATATCCAGCTCGGGGAAGCTGAGTCACGGCTCGGGTTGCGAGGTGCGATGCCGTATGTAAATCCTTTCTGAGAACTGCCCAGGCACACCGCGCACGTAGCTGCCGTTTAAGGGACTCCAAGTCCTGCAGAAACACCAAGAAACTGCAACTTTTGGTGAACCTGCTCAGTGTTTTTCCCCCCGATTTTGCAGACCCACACGTGCCGAGATGGCCAAGGAGAAGTCAGCCCCCAGCAGCTCCCATAAAATCCCGTTCGGAGTCACGTCAGCGCCTGCAGCCGGGTGGGAAGGAGGCCGTGCTCTGCCCGGGTTCCCTGCTCCCTGCAAACCAAGGGACTCAAGTGACGGGGAGGAACAGAGCCACCCCAGACGCGCTGCTAGGAAAAACAGCTTGATTTTATTTTTTCCTCCCAAAAGAATGGATGAGGGACGGATCTAGCCATTGCATTTCCACCATCTCCTTTCCTACAGGTCCAAACCAAACCTTCTCGCCTGTTGGTTACCCTACAAGGATCCCACTAACCAGGCACGACCGCACAGCGGCTTCTGCTCTCACACGGCCAAGTTCCATACGTCCAAACCTCCAGCAGCAGAGACACACGGGGCTCTGGGGAGCCGCGTTTTATCCTTCCTCCCCTCACTCCAACAGCAGTCCCCCCGCTCCTCGCCTCCCCAGGCAGTAAAGGCAACCGCAAAACAATGCAGCTTTGGGATTTTTTTCCCCCCTGTTTTGTTTTCACAGCTTTAGCAATTTTAAAACATGTAAATACGAAGCAAGGGTCAATGATTCAACAGTGATTAAGTATGAAACACTCCAGTTAGTACCCATTAGGCTTGGAAAATACCCATTGTGTTCCCAAAGCATTCCCCAGAGCGCAGCCAGGCAGAGCGCAGCGCCGGGGAAAGCTGCCTTCTTGGAAGGCCTGATGCCTCTTGTGAAAACACCGACTTCATTTCGGTAAGCAAAAGAATAACAAGAGACAATAAAAGAATTAACATATTGTAGATTCTTAATACCGTTTCCCCAGAGAGAGGAAAAAGCAACTGAGCCTAATGGAAATTTTCTGTTCTCAAAACCATTTGCACTGTTCTGGTTTGCAACGAGGAGAGAAGAAAACATAAAACCCAGCAGTTTAAGTTTCTGAAAAATCGCAGGGCTATCTACTTTTTTCTTGAAGAATGAAATTAAATTGCATCTGGGGCGTAAAGCCCCACCTTACAAAATCACAAATAACCTGCAAGTCTTAAAGATTGCGGGGCTAGGGCAGCCTTCAAGCTTGAGCTCGCCCCAGGAGCTACGAGACATCACGGACCTGAAGCCCGCTGAGTCCAGCACGAAACTTCCTTCCATCCCTTTGGAGAGCTCCAGGCTGATATTTCAAATCCTGAAGAATCCTGAGGATTCAAAACACCTTATGAAACATGCAATTAAGCAACGCAGTTAAATGACAGAGCCCGGTTGCACCACTCTTTGCAAGAAGAAGGATCATTTCTTCATCTCAATCTGCTCCCAATTATACTCGAGATATTGTAAGCCGCTATTTTAGTTTCTCTCCAACCAAGAAAAAGCAGAGGAGCAATGAGATTAATTCACTAAATTACGTTTTCTTTGTCTACTGAAAAGCTGCCGTTAAGCAGCAGGATAAGAGGCAGGCAGCTGGGCACGAAGCACCCCACGTGCACCCTGGAGCTGGGACACCCGACAAGGCGCCACCGCCTCGAGCAAGTTCCTTCTTTAAAAGCTATCTAAGGAGGAGATATATGTGGATTTTATATTCCACTCTCTGGCAGCTAAAATTCTATTAACCTCCAAAAATAAGGAGTGATGACACGACGGCCAGTCCTCATCTATAACTGGGGAGGGCCTCCGCAGGTCAGCGCTCCGGGGCACCTTCAAGGTGGCACCGCTCGGAGAGGGCACGGTTACTGCTCGCTGCACCCACGCTCCAAACAAACTTATTTCACGATAAGCCGATGATTTCATTTCCCTGCTGAATGAGGTATCTAATTATCAATAATTCACAGGCACAGACAGACGTGCAAGTGGTTTTGAGAGCCGGAGGAGAAACAGAAGTAACGATTCCTGGAACGAGAGCCAGCGCAGAGACAGATCCAGAGAGGGAGGAGGAGGTGCACTCCGCATGCACGTGTCAGAGCCGATCTAATTTCAATCACATACGTTACAGTCTAGGTGCCAGCTTAACGGGGGTATGTTCCCCGCGCCCTGCGGTTGGTATATGACAGGATGCTTGCCTGGATGGTGCCCAGCTCTACCTATCCGGATGGACAACTCGCTCTCGTAGTCCAGGCGAGAGGCAGGCTCGTGCTCGTATTTCTCTTTCGCCGCTCGTGGGTCGTAGCTCAAGGCAAATGCCGCGTGGGGGGGTCCGCCGAAACCCTGCAATGCAAGAGGCAAATTCAGGCTTTTCCCACATCAGCCTTCTCCCAGCCCCGTCCCCAGGCTGCACCACGATCAGATGTTACGTTCACAGCCACGGTGTTATTTCAGTGGAACCTGGCCAGAGAGGCCCATGAGCTTCATTCTCATTTGGAACGTGTTCCTCTACCATTTGTAATCCCAAGAAAACAGAGCGGAATGGCCAAAACCAACACTGCCCTGCTATGCGTAACGTCTGCAGGGAACCGAGCAGCACCCCGCAGCCAGAGGCATCCCACGAGCGAGTCCTGCCAGCCTGGACACGGCTCACAAGAACCTGCTGTGACTCGAGGATGTCCCTGAGCCTCCAACTGCATCGGCCAAAGGAAACCTGGAGGACACCGCCTCCGTTCTCCCCACGGCGCTGGGACACGCGGGGGGAAGATCTGCGGTGCTGGGCGCCCCCAGGCTGCTCAACCCAAATGGAGCCCAAAGTTCTCAGCTCCTGGCAGGGCTGGGGCATTTCCAGCAGCATGCACAAGGACGGACGTCCGGACTGTGCCCAGTGTCACTGCTGGCAACAGAACACACGGACGTGCCCCGAACAGCCAGAGCAGTAACGGGAGACCCGTCAGGTAAGGTCACGTTAAACAACAGTAAAGGTTAAAGATGAATAACTAAACAGTCTATTCTCCCGTCATTTGCATAATATCGTCTGACCAGCCCTGTTAATACTCATGAGGGATCTGCTGCCTGCTCTCTCCTGCAGTTTAATCAGCTGCTGTCACCTCCTTTAACCCAGCACCCGCGCGGGGTGCTCGAGGTTGAACCCGCTGGCAGAAGGGAGAGGCTGCCCGGGAGGAACTGCACAGCTCGTCTCGGCAGCTGGAGGAGCTGAAATACAGAAAAACGGGCTTTATCCAGCAAAACGGGCTTTCTCCAGCAAAACCTGGACGGCTTGAAAAAAGACGGGAACTTCAGCATCACGACCCAACTGGGGTAAGACGGGAAGAGACCAAGAACGCAAGCTCGTGGGCACGTCCTGCTTCGGGCACCCCTGCAGCTTGGTCTTGCTGCTGAGGAAATACCAGAAAATACCAAAACCACACCAACCTGAGGAGAAACAAGGACAGGCATCTTGTTAAAGGAGCTACAAGCACCGTGGCAGCGGCTTTGCACGCTTTGTCACCACCAGATTCGTGGCTTCCCTTAGCCCAAGGGCGGCTGCCTCTCCTTGGGTCTTGTCGGCACAGAGGGGCACGGCCACAGCCTGCAGCACTCAGAGCTACAAAAACCCAGCAAAGGGGGAAAGAAATCTCTCGCACGAGCCCGAGCAGGCCGGCACCACGACCTCTATTACCATCACACAGCTACAGCTGGAAACAAGCAGGCTCCTCCTGAGGTCGAGACCACTTGTCCCCACGCTGGCAGCCCTGCAGAAAAACCTCCCCCAGCTCCGCGCCGCGCTCTCGGCACAGCACCAACGTGGTCCCCAGGGGTGTGCTTACACCCACACCGAGGCAAACCTGAAGATATTTCGGCTTTCTCTTGCAGGGTTAAGTCACCTCCCCGTTGGCGGGCACAAACACACAACTCCATCAGTTTGGAAAAATATCGGTGACCTTCAGCGAGGCACGCGGCGTCTTCCAGCCGCGATCGCTCTGAGTCATTTCAGCCCGGTCCCTGCGTGAGTCCCTTAATTGGAATGTGTCAGTGGGTTAAAAACGCATTAGAAAGAGAAAAGGAAAGTCAACCCGCATTAATTAGTTCGTGCCACTAATTAGTATTAACTGAAATAACCACGGGGGCTGATTATTTCAGAAAGCCTGATGCAACGAGAGACGTGGACAGGAAGACCCGGAGAGCTTGGAGGAAAACTATTCTGGGACGAGGGAGTCCCCCCCGCGCTCGCTTCTGTTTGCGGAGCTACAGCAGGAAGGTCGTTAGATGTTCAGAGCCCCTTTTAAAAAAATAAATAAAATAGCTCTTTTTTTCATCCTTGCAGATGGCAAAGAAAACCACACCCCATGCAGCAAATAGGCAGAACGTGCTTTTGTTATCAAGATAAAAAAATGCCCCTCTCCTGCCAGCACCCCGGCTGACGCAGCAGTCACCGGGGAATTGATTGTCGCTGGTCAAACACCCTGGAGCCGCCGTTATCGATGGTGAGGATTGATCACCCGGAGCTTTCACGGCCCTGCCGCTCTCCCAGACGGGTGCTTTGACACCCCTGGCTTTAAATCGGAAGGTGTTTTCCCCTCGGTGGGCGCAGGGATCCCGTCCCGAGGTGGAGCCGGTGGAGCTTTGGAGAACAAAGCGGTGCCGGCGCGCTGCCCTCGCCGTTCGGCAGCCCTACCCCTGCACTTGGATGAAAGCTGAGCACGTCTCTCTACTTACACGGCCAGCAGCGCTAAAAAGGGACGCACTTCAAAGCAGGAGCAAAGCAGCCGGCTGTAAAACCGAGATATTTGGGCAAGAGCCTCTCTCTGAGAGACAAGAAACAGGCGTGTGCGCATCCATCCCCGCCAGGGCCGGGCCGGCGCTCCTGCGGGGCTGCACGTAGCATGGAGCAGAGGCCCGGAGGTGGCTTCGGCAGCGGTGACGTGAACTCGGGATGACAAGCCACGATGCTCCGGGTGTGTGCGGACGGCTGAGAGCCCAAGGTGAAGGTGCTGCCGAGGTGTACAGCTCGGGGAAGGTCGGAGCCGTGGTGCTTCCAAGTCACTCTCGTCCTGGCGGTCCGCTGAGGCAGAGGAGACAAAGCCCACAGCCCATGAGCCAACGGCAGAAAGCGTTTTGAGGGGAAAAGGAAACGGAATGAGTTGTAAAACCTGATTTCGTAAATAAGTAACGCTCCGAACTCGTCCAGGAGCTAACACGGGGAGGGAAATAAGAGGCAGCAATAAGCCGCGCCGGTGCCCGGAGGCTCTCATTTCACGCTTATTAAAAGAGAGAAAGTGGTAACAGAGCGGAGAGCAGAAAGTGATAAAAGAAGAACAAAGCAGGGCGGGGAGCCAGGAGGGGACAGGGAATCCCTGGGGCTGGGATTTGGTGCTGCCAGGAGCCTGCCTGCCTCCAGGCACGTCCCCAAAATGCAGTCAGACGGCTCCGAGGTCCCCAGCACAGCCGCAGCGTCCCAAAACCAACCCAGACGAGCCCCTCCTCGAGGGAGGCCGTTATCGCAGTCAGCCCTCCTCGCCTCACCGCCAGGGCTGGGAGGGAACGGCTTCTCCCAGGCCTCGCACCGCGTTCCTCGGTTAAAGTTGGAGCCCCCAGGAAACCCAGCACCACCAGCAGCTGCCCCAGGGACACCCATCGCCACCAGCCTGCTCCGCAACAGGAGCACGGGGCTGAACCCGAGCGGATCCACGCTTCCAGCCTCAAATAAAAGAGCCGCACCATGCCCCGAGGGCCTGACCCCGCAGCGCTCCCCGGGGCCGATTTGGGAGCTGGGGGATCAGCTCCGACCCCATCCCCTCTGCCTCGTGCCAGGCTCCCCAAAGCACTTCCCGGAGCCGCGGCAGCCGGCGCGGGGGGAGGCCCGGGGCTCCCTCTTCCCACGCAGAGCATCTTCCATCTGGCTCCTCCGGCACCGCGTCCTCCCACGGCCCAGCAGCCGAGCCTGCGGCAGCCAGCCCGTAGCTATGGCAGCGCTGCTGAGGGAATTGGAAAGGAGAGGATTGTCCACGGGCACAGACACACACAAAAATCAGCCTTTTCGCATCGGGTTTGCTCCGGAAGCGTCTCGTGAGCCGGGAACACCGAGCTGGAAGGCGCTGCTCAGCTGGAAGCAGCGCGACACCCAAACTTCCCCCTGAAAACCGGGAGCAAGGTTGATCTGTAACCGATGGGACATCACTGCAAGCACATTTTATTCGCTGCTAATTATCAGCCGCTTTGGTAACTCATCATTCTTCTGCGGTGCAAACAGCAGCTTTCATCACCGGCCTCCACTGGTGCGCCGCGAGAATCCATCCTCCTCCTCCTCCTCCTGGGTCAGCGGGATGGTGGCGACACCCAGAGCATGCCATGGGGTGGCCCCGCAGCACCCCAGCCAGGTGGGCTGCCAGCAGGGAAATTATTAAACCCATCTCTTTGCCCAAAGAGACGTTCGTATTAAAGCCACGGGTACAGATATTTTCCCCGTCGGCGCGTCTGGAGGCTCAGGCTTGGCGGGAGGAAGGAGGAATGTTGCTGGCACCCGGCCCGGGAGCGGCGCTGGGCTCAGGGCGAGGGCTGCAGCCCGTGCCTGGGAGCGGGGCCGTGCACGCGGTTCCCAAGCCGCCGAGGAAAGCCGGGAGGTTCGTTACGAAACTGCTCGTTTTGTAACGGGGACGCTGTGCGCGGCCGCAGGGAGGCGGCTGGGGTCACCTCTGCCGTTACAAAAACGAAGCGCACGAGTATTTTTGCCTTTCCCCTGCGACCTAGCAGAAAATAGCTGGCTAAACAAGCAAGGCCCAAGTCCTCGGCAGGAAGGGGAAGGTTTCGGGTCACCAATCCCCTGCCCACCGAGGAGCTTAGGGAAACCTCGAACCCCCACCTAAATCCCCCTAGCAGAGGTCTGGCCGCGCGAGCACGCCAGCCTCAGGCGCTGTGCGCCCACCTCCTGCCCCAGGACAGCGCAGGGGACAGCTGGGGTGGGGGACGGCACCCCCTCTGCTCCAAAACAGCCACTCGGAGCTAAATAAATACATAAAAATACAACGGGCTGTCCTTAAACTCCTTCGGCTCCATCAGGGTGAGTGCTGCCCACCAGAACCAGTTGGGATGAACCCAGTTTCCAGTCGCTTGCTGGGAGGAATCTCGCTGGGCAGAGGCAGCCTCACGATCGGTCCAAGCAGGAATCTCCCTGCGGAGAAGGAATCTCCCCTCGGAAGCAGGAACTTCCCCAAGGGGCAGGAAATTCCCCCAGGACCAGGAATTTCCCCCGGGGCAGCTGTGCCCACCAGCACCACGCAGACGCGCCCGGCAGGACGCAGCCGAGAGGTTCGTGGCACCGAGTCAGCGCTACGATATGAGGTTTTAATTGTTAGCAATAAACCTTTAAGCCTCCAAGGGGATTAACAAGAGCTTTTTCTCCACATGCTTATTAAAGTCTAATGGAGAGCAGCTTCGCATCTCTTCTCCCTCCCTGCCCCCTCCCCGCCCCGGTGCCTGTAACGTGGCAACACGGATTTTTTACAGCCCTTATTATGCAAGGCTTTTTGCAACAGTAAGAGAAAAAGCAAACAAAACTTCAATTAACAGCTCATTTTTTACACAATATACTTCTCGGGAATGATTTGCTAACAGGGCAGATTGAATTAATGGGGGGAAAAGCGAACAAAGAGGGGGAGAGGCTGCTGCTGCTGCGCCTGCGAGGCCGGGAGCCCGGGGAGGGGGAAGGCAGCGGCCGCCAGCCCCGCTCCCCCTGGACTGATGCAAACTGTGGGGTGCCGGGCATCAGCTGAGCCCTGCGGGACAGTTCTGCCCACAGAGAAACCCACAGGTGAAGAACGAAGGAACTGGGATCCTTCACAGGCCAAGAGCTGACGCATCCACAGGGTGCCAAAGCTGGATGCGCATCCGATGCGGTCGGCAGAGCCCACAAGGAGCAGGGAGGGAGAGCGGCTCGCTATCGATCCAACAACGAGAAGCTGTGCAGCACTGCTCAGCTGCACCACGCTCAAACCCAATTTCCTTCCGGCTCTCGATTACCAGCAGAAATCCCTGGTAAAGGGACGGGGAAGCGTCGCTCCTCCGACGTGCCCCTTCTCCCCGCGCCATCGCGCCCGAGCCCAGCGGCACCGGCGCAGCCTCCAGGGACCGAGCCCGCAGCAGGCTCATTTCCAAGGCCGGGTTTTCTGCTCTGTTTTCCTTTCCATGGGTCTCGCACACGGCATCGAACAGTTACCGGCGTGGCGTGTCTCCGGGGCTTCGCTGCTCACCGCTCCGAGTGCCCGCGGGAGGCCGGGGGAGCCCGGCACACCTTCCTGAAGCACAGCGCAATAAACCCCCAGGAGAGGCCCTTCATTCCCTTCAGCTAGTCCAATTAATTTGTTAATTCATTACAGAAGAGAGGCGTAATGAGGGACGAGGCACTTCCTAATTACCACCACCGCGGAGCTAACTGATTTCCCCTTCTTGGAGCTCGGCACAAGCCGGGCCCAGCGCTGAGCCCCGGGGCTGCTCCCGTGGGGCGCAGCTGAGTTCTGAGCTGGGGAACTCGCTGCTTCCCCAAAAACCCGCCACCGAGCAGCACTCCTTGCGCTCACGGGGAAGGCGTTCAGGAGCTGGATTCCAACCAAGACAACTTTCAGCCCAGACAAGCTCTGAAGCCAGCCCTCTCTCCTCCAAGGCACAGCGGTGCCGCTGCCAGCACGGAGCGAACGCAGCGGGGCTGTGCCCAGCATCTCTCCCCTCTGCGCTCCCTGCTGATAAATCGGGGCAGCATCCATGCTAGCAGGAGTAGGGACACCGACCCCATCTTCCCTCCTCTATTTATTCTGCCCAAACCCACAGGAACCACTCCTGAAGCCCCCTCGCCCATCCTTGGGCTGACCAAAAAACAGAAACGCCAGCTCTGCGTTTTGAGGAGGGAAACGAAACAGGCACAGCACGACCGCGCGAGCCAGGCTTGTTTTTCTAAACCCAATTCCGGGCAAAGCCGGACAAAAATAGCCCAGAGCAGCAGCCAAAACCACGAGGACGCTGTGAACCTGGAGGCTGTTCATCACCCCGGGCTCTGCCAGCCGTCTGTGGCTCCATCGCCGTCCCCGGCACGTGTGGTGCCGCGGGGACGATCTGGCACACGTGGGTGCCACGCTGCACCGCTTGTCGAGGCTGAGCCACCTCCTGTGCTCACACCAAAGGCCTGGGACGGCTTCCAGGAGGGTGGCACAGGCTGGAGGCCTCGTGCAGGTGTCACCGAGCCTGGCAGAAGGCACCACTGCGGCAGAAATCAGCGCGCTTCCAGCAGGGCGCTCCATCGGCAGCCACACGGGGCCGTAAATCCCTGCAGTGCTGCTCCCCTCCTGGCTGCGTCTTGCTCCCTGCAATCTAAACGCTCGTTAGCTATCATTTATTTGTACGTGCGGTATTTACCTCACCTATAAAGGCGTGACAGGCCACAAAGGACAGCACGCAGAATGTAAACCAGCAGCGAGATGCCTTCGTGAGCCTGCAAACCAAGAGCGGGCTCCTCCAGCCAGTTCTTCGCCTTGCATTAGCTGCGAGGCCCGAGGACACCAGATTAACACCACGTCACTGTCACCATCTCGCTGATAATTAGAGCGTGATAGGAGACAGGAACACATCATGAGATCTCCACACCCCAACCGTAACATCCCAGGGCACCACCACGTGCGTGCCCCGAGCGGCACAGCCGGGGCACAGGGCGCACGGCCCCAGCAATAACCGAGCCATTTCACCCCCCGGTTTTCCAGCAGCGTGCCCGTTTCCAGAGGAGCCATCGGGCTATTAACGAGGCACGATGCGCCGCCGGATTAGCCGCGGATGGCTGTTTGCACACCTGTTTCACAGCGCCGAGCTCCGGGCAGCGCGATGCAGACAGCGGCCGCCCACACACGGCGGCTGGAAGGCAGGAGGAGCGCGCGCTGCGTGGCCGCATCTCTCATCCTGCATCCGCCAGGCCCACACCTGGGCCCGATGCGACCCCGAAGCCAAAGACGCGGGGTTAAACCCGTTTAAAGAGCTGCTCCCTGCCGGGCTGGGGCTGACCCCCGTGCTCCTGGCTCGAAGCAGGAGCACGGTGCAAGGCGGCGGCACCCCGGCACCCGCGGGCATCGCCCCGGCGGCCTCTCGGAGGCACAGAAGAGGCACCAAATCGACTCCCCGCAGCTCGCCTCCGAAGCAGGCGGCACGTCAAGTAAATCGGGGTGAGTCAGTTTGCTCTGATAGCAAGCTGACACGGCGCTGCGCTCATAGAATTACGCGGGTATGTTTTCCACGAGCTGCATGAAAGCAGCCTTCCTCCCCCTGACAGCCACCCAGCCGACTGCAACCTTCCTCTCTTCTCTGCCGGCTTAATGGCAGGTTTGCGTTTCACAGCAGAGGCATTCATTTGGGTTCTGCCAGGAGCACGTTCCAAGGCAGATCTGAAGGCTGAGGAGCACCCGTGGCGCTCACCGTGCCCGCGGATGATCGGGGCCTCGTTCAGGTGTCCAAAAGCAGCACGGGAGCGAGTCCTGCAGGTGATGGAGATGATGCTCCTCTCCAAAAAGGGCCACGGAGGGTTCCGGCCGCCTTCCTTCCTGGCCACAGGACGATCACAGCTCTTCAGTCCCATGCCCCCAAGTTTCATAAGTGAGAAAATACGCACACGAGCACGTCCTTCGGTTAATATTCAAAAGGCAAAGCCTCTGCCTACCACCGCAATGAGGATGTGCAGCTAATTAGCTTTCTAGGAGCCGCAAATGAACAGGAAAAGGCACATTAAGGACGGGAACTTGCGCTGGGCATGTCTCGGAGAAATCAAATTGCATAAGAGGAACTTTTATCCTGATTAGGAATTAGCACCGGCAACAAACCCCGGCACGTTTTCACTGCCTCGTGAGACAATTAACCCATTAAATTCAGTCTCGCAGAGATTTGGAGCAGCACTTCCATCCTCCGGGCACATCCTGAGCCCAACCGCAGGCAGCATCGATACTAAACGGGAGAACGTCCCGCTGGTATCTGAGCTCTCGAGTCCTTCCCCAGAGAGCTTGCCAAAAATAGCTGAAAATTCTCTGTGCAAAGTGCCCGTTCCAAAAAAAAAAAAGCCTGCGAACATCTCTCTGCTTCGCTGGGTCTGCCCAGGAGGCCAGCAGCACGCCCGGACCCCGGTGGCCTCCAGGAAACGCCTGGATGAGGGGCAGGAGCACAGCGCAGCCACGTTTCGAGAGGGTGAGCAGGATTTGGCCCCCTGTCACCTACTCCACCCCCGGGCTCCTCAGCCTTTACTGCTGTTAAAACCACGAAGGCAGCTGCAAACAGGAGCCTGGAAAGCCTCAAAGCGGGTACAAAGCAGCCGGGTGCTGGGCAGGACTCAGCCTCGCGGGTCCCCCCCGCGCAGCACCTGCCAGCCAGGGAGAGAGGCTCTGAAAGGGCTCCGGAGACGCGATTTGTTTCAAATCCAAGGAACATTCTCCCCGTCACGTGCAGTTTTATTGATTTGCTCCGCAGCCAGGAAAAACAAACCCTGGGTCTAGCTGACGAGGAAAATAAAGAAATTCGATGGGGATGGCATTTCCAGGGCAGATTTACGGCCCTGGCTCTGCGGACCGCTTTCTCCGATCATCCTTCGGCCAGGAGGCAGCAGAAAGCTTCCAGATGGGTCCGAGCAGCTGCCCACCAGCCCTGCTTGGGTCTCCCGTTAGCTGCTGGCCCCGTCCTGCAGCCCCTGCCCGGACCCCCCTGTGGAGCAGGAGCCCACCCGCAGCCTCATCCCAAAGCTGGGCAGTTGTTTCCAAGCCTGACAAAGCCTCGAGGTAGAGGAGATGAAGGCAATTTAGCCTCGTTATCCTATTTAGCGCAACGATCCCAACGCAGAGAGGACGTCAGGCAGACGGGGACGGAAGGAATAACGAGGTTAATGGGGACGGGTGCGCGCAAGGAACAACGTGGTTATTCCTGACCTGCAGCCCGCGAGGGTTTCAGCCCTGTGGGATTTATCTCCTGCTGGGGCCAGCTTGCTTCTCTCCGGCCCATGCCACCTTCCCTACTCCACCAGCAGCAAGTCTCGGAATCCTGCTTGCTCAATGAAGCATTTAAAGGGCAGGAATATTGAAAAGGCACTAATTAAGGAGTTCCTGCGAGCCACAGCTTTAGCACAGGCGCCGTGCCCAGACCCCAGGAGCCCACCCCAACCCCTCCGCCTGGGCACAGGAGCACTGCTGGGGACTGCACCTGCCCGCGGGGAGAGGCTGCACAGGACCAGCAGCCCGAAGACGAAGGCAAAGCCTAAGCAGGCAAAAATCAGGGAGCAAAAAGCAGCCGGGGGCTGTGTGAAAATCGAAGGCAGGGCTGGATGCAGCCCTCCGGATTCTTGCTGTATCCCTCAGGGAAAAGGGAGGCCTGAGCAAAAAAAGACATCATGGATGGAAGCGCAATGAAACCCCACAACGAACAGGGCACAGTCCGCAGAGCTGCGAGACAGCTTGAAGGATGAGAGCAATACTTCTTCAGCACGGCGTTCCCACGCGTTGCTGCGGACCGAAGGCCACCAGGGACCTCCTGTGCCGGGTGCTGTGCGTTTTTAAGCAGGTTCTCCTTCAAAGGCTTTGATTATCAGCACTGGAGACCCTCAGACCCAGAGCTTTTGGAGTAGAGGCCATGGCTTCTCACACGCAGCCCCCATCGGCTGCCCTTCTCCATCCAGAATCCTCCGCAAAATATCAAAATTTAGCTCTACCATGAAAAATCAGCACAGGAAGGAGAACCATGCTGCGGCATCACCAGGGCCAGGGGAGGGAAGAGGCAGACAGGTCGTTCGTTAGTGGTTCATTAGTGGTTTGAGGTGTTCCCCGAGACTACAGCAACACCCTGCAGCAGACCCAGACCTGCCCCCACCTCCCAAACAGAACAGAAAGGAGATGGTTGGCAAAAAGGAAGGAGACACTTTTAAAACTCCTGAGGCCCATTTCTTGCTCTCCAAGCACACCCAAATGCCCGATTCCTTTTCCTCTCAGCCTGGGGCCGAGGGCACTTTTAGCATTTAGGCAGGGGACAGAACTGCCCTCCGCCAGCAGAGCTGAGGGTGTCTCACACCCTATAAGCTCGCCTAAAGGATGAGCAAACACGCTAAAGGCTTCCAGCAGGGAAGCCGCGAGAAGATAAAGATGTAATAGATTAAATCTGTCTTTTGTAAGGAATTTAATGACTACAGCTGTTCGGCATCATTAACCACTTTGTCTTGGAGTTTCTCCCCTCCCACCGGCCCCGCTCTGCCGTTGAGCAAACACTGGGGCAGCAGCAGAGCCGCCCGGCTCCTGCCCCTGCTGCCGTGGGAGCAGGGCAGCGAAGCCTTGCTCCAGCCTCGGGGAGATAAGGGGTCATTAAAAGCTTTGACTACCTGGTGCTATATCGCAAAACAATTACGGAGGAGCGCCGGGCACAGAGAGCGAGAGAAGCCCTGCGGAGAGCTGGTGCCTCCTTCCTGCCTGCCCGCGGTCAGCGTGCTGCGGGGTCTCACCAGCATCCCTTCGTCGCTTGATGTTAAGTGGGGGAAGAAAAAGAAAATATGAAAACTTGAGATTTTAACTGGTTTAGAAAGAAGCGAGGCTTGTTGGAAGGGAACTGCAGTGGCTGAATCCTTAAACTCCAGGAGCCATCGCTGCTGCACTGGGCTGGGGGCGCAGGGTCCCCCGCTCTGACCAAGGACACGCCACCAGCCTGGCACGAGTCACCTGGGGCAGGACCCGTGCAGATGCTTTGTGTTTGTACAAACTCCTTCAAAGCAGCTCCTGCCCAGCTGGGGGACACCAGGGACAACCCCCTCACCGCCTGCCGGCTTACGAGCAGCTGAAGGAAGCGTTCCTAACGCACAGGAATTAGACACGGGGCGTAAATCCTCCCCGGGCTCAACATTAGCACCCGCGGCAGCCAGCAAAGCCCTGCGGGAAAAGCACAGAGCAGCACCTTCAGCACCCACGAGTTTCCACCCACCGCCGTGGCCGTTCCCTCCCCTGCCATCCCTCGTGGCTCCGTCCTGCTCTTCGCAACCCGAGAATTTCGCCCCCCGAAGCTCTTCCCAACCCGAGAATTTCGCCCCCCGACGCTCTTCCCACCCCACTTCAAAACGCGCCAGCAAAAAGCGCCAGGAAGAAGCGGGCTCCGCGGTGCAGCTGTTTGTCCATCCTGGTGGGAAACAGCGGCTCCGGGCAGCTGATCAAACACACGGCCCCATCCTGCACCTCGGGACCAGGACGCTCGGGGTTACAGCCAGCGCCAGGAGACCTCGGGCTGCGGGGAGCATCCCCCGGGTGCTCGGCTGCTGCCGAGAGGTGCTGAGCCCCACGGCCCAGAGAAAGCTTCGGGAGCCCCGAGAAGAGCGAGGGAACAGGCGGGGAGCCGCCAGCAGCCCGCGGAGGGGGCCCAGGCTTTTAGCAGCCTGACACCGCCGGCGTTTCATTTATTTGTTCTTTGCTTTAATGCACCCATTTACCCCGGCGCTGGCACGCGGTGATATCGGGCCGTTTGCTTCCTAACCGAGGCCGCGTTCGGCTGCGCCTCTTCGGAGAGGCTCAGAGAGGCAGGGAGCTGGGAGAATCAACACAGCGGCTCCCCGGGGAACGGGGGTCGCCAGCCCCTGCCGCTCCTCAGCCCCCTCGCCCGACATCCCCCCACCACTAAAATAAATCAGTATTTTTTTTTTAAGAGTTCCTTGGAAGACATCCCTCCAGACCGAGCCGCTCTCAGCCGTGGCAGCCCAGCAGCTTCTGGGTTTTATTTTTTTACTAACGCTCTCAGACGGCGGGACGGCTCAGCGCCGAGCTGCTTACAGGGCTGGCAGCTCCGCAAATTAAACCTCTGGGCTGAAACTGAAGGTCACACCTGAACTGTTTGCAAAGCGTCGCCGGCGAAAAGAACAAAAGCAGAAGTGTGAAAAAAAAGAAAAAAGAAAAAAAAAAACCAGCGCAGAGCCTGAAGCTGCCTTCGGCGCAGGCAGAGCCACGGGGTCTTGGGGGAGAAAACAGTTTTATTACAGCTCTGATAGAAACCGAGCTGCATCTGGCTCCTGTCACGGCAGAAGACAAAGGAAGGGGAGAGGATGCAGCTTTCCAGAGAGAGGTTTGGCTGCTCGGGGCCACCGGCAGGGACATCGGTGCCCAGGAGCCAGCAGAGCAGCACCGGGTCCGGCACCGCTGCCCTGCGCCTCCCCACTGCCTGGGCAGCATCACCCCGAAGGGTCCTGGGCTCCCGGGAACGCCCCGAGCTCCCCAAATCCCAGCCCTGCAGGAAAAACGAGGACATTTTACGGGTGGGCAGAGACCCGCGCGCACTTACCAGCAGCGGGATGAGCAGGTCGGCCCCGTACACGAAAGCTGCTCCCAGGACAAAGCCCACGGCCACGGGGAGGAAGGCAAAGGCTCCAAAGCCGCCGGATTCCTCGGCCATCTCGATAGCCGGAGCCAGGAGAGACCAGTAGGAAGCGGCCAGCATGACCTAGGAGACACAAAGCGAGCGGTGAGAGCCCGGGGACCGCAGCCACCGGGCCGAGAGCCTCGGGGTGCCCGAGGCCCCGCGCCCAGCAGCGTGCTGCCTGCCTGGCCTCTGCCGCCCCGCAGGGCCACTCAAACCAGCTTCCCGGCCAAAGGAGTCGCTGCAGGATGGAGAAGGGAGGTTTTCCCGTCGCTTTGCACCAAGGGTGTATTTCTTGGCTCCAGCCTGAAGGAGCTGGCAGACCTCACGAGCTCGGTGGGGTAAAACTCTGCGGGATTAGCGCAGCCACAGCCGTCCTTCCGAAGGGGAGCAGCGGCACCGCAGGAAAACCTCCTCCCCTTGTTTCTGTTTTGTTTTTCCATTCGATTGGGTTTTTTTTTTGGTTCTCCCCCTGCTCCCAGCCACAGGACTGGGTCTGTGAGCCCAACCTGCTCCCGGGGGGAGCAAATCAGTTCGCTGTGCCCAGCTGCGGGCTTCTCCGCAGAGCAGGCTGGGGAGGAGGAGCGCACGCTGGCTTGAGCTCACGAAGGGAAAAAAAATATATATTGGATAACGTGCAGAGGTCACAGCGACCCAGCCAGAGCCTTGGGCATCGCTCACTGCTCGGCTGCAGCTGGGAGGGAGAAGGAACCACCCGAAAGGAGTGGAGAAGCGACGTGGGATTGGCGGGGCTGGGAGCAGGGCAGGTTGCACCACAGCCCGGTGTCCTGGGCGGCACCCAGCTCGGAGAGCGGCCAGCCGGGCAAGGCACCGGATCCACGGCCTCACAGCACGGAACATAACACGTATTTTATCGCCTTATCTCTTCTGCTGTGTGACACACAGCGCTGGGCTAATTAAAAAGCCGCCAGCCCGGCCTCGGCTCCTCTCCCCGAAGCCGGGGGAGCTCTGGGACCAGCTCCAGCATGGGTCCCGTCGGTCCCAACGTCAGACGAGTTCCTACCAAAAAGCCACAGCTTCGACCTGGCAGGGAAGGGAAAGAGAAGGAAGGGAAGAGCAGGAAGCACCTCTCCACGGCCGCCTGCCCCGAGCCATCGGTTTCCATCGCTTCTGGAGATGCCGATCGCTGGAGACGCCGGTCCCCGAGGGACTGCGCGACTCTCAGCTCGCTGTGAGTAAGAAGAAAGCGAGCTGCCACGTTCAACTCAACCAACAGCCGTCAAACGTCGCATTTCAGATGCCACCTCCTCGAAAAAAAAAAAAAAAAACAACACAACCGCACGCCCCCAAGGTGGAAACACAAGCATCGGGGAGAGGTGTTGCGGAATGCCGTTGTCATCTCACGTTAAGCCATCGTTGCCCCGCGGGGAACTGAGCCCCGGCACCGCGCAGCTCCCGTTGCCGCCAAGTCAGCGGCAAAGCCCCCGCCGGCACCCAGGGGATGACACAGCTTTGGGTCCCCCCCGGGCCTCGCCAGCCGAAGGAGCCGGCTGTGAGGTGGCACCGAGCTGCCCGACTCGCTGGGGAAGGAGAAATTTGTTCCTGCGCACCTCGGGGAGGGGTTGAGCGTCCTGACCCCGCTGTTCCGGGGCTCCTGCCCCACGGTCAGCCCCCGGTCCGGCAGCATCCCTCAGGCGACGTTCCCGACGTACCCAGAGGGCTGGGATTCCTGCCAGCGAGCCGATTGAGTGACAGAACCACGCTTAATTACCAAGTCTTCATTTGCAGAGCTTTGCCACAACTCCTCGCCCCGACGCGGTTGTTCCACGCGTGCCGGGAGGGCACGGGGCACCTGCAGCCACCGCCAGGACGGCAGCAAGAGGATTTTGGTGCAAGGGACACTCGGTGACCCTCCCAGCCTGCTGCCTCCCGCGGTCACCAAACCTCTGCCTCCAGGACACCGCGGGCAGGGAGCAGATTTCATTGCCTTGCTCCGTAACTCAATCGCGACGGCGCTGCAGGCACACGCGAGCCCGCCCCAACCGAGATTCACGAGGCTGAGCGCGGAGAAGCGCGGGCTCACAACCCGGCTGCCTCGTGCCAGCACGGCCTTCCAGCACGGAAAACGACCGAACCCGGGTCTGCGTCCTCACACCGATGGGGAACCCGGTGGGGAACCCTCCAAGAAGCACCGGGCAGCAGCACCCGCAGCCACAGCACAGCCCGGGTCTCCATCCAGCTCCCCTGCGCACCAGCGTCTCCTTCCAGGTGAGGACTCGGCGAGGACAGGGATGAAAAGAGGAAGACGAGCCCCCGGCGGGCTGCTGCCCCCGCCCAACTTCTCAGCTTGACTTCACGAAGCCTCCAGCGACCGGAGCCGGCCTCAGCAGACCCCCTGGAAATTCCCGACGCCGTTTTAAGCGGCACCGAAAGGGAATACTCAAGGCAGACTCGCGTGGCGCAGCGCGAGGAGCGTGTCTTTGTGGTTTTCTGCTTCGCCTGGGACAGAAGAAGGAATCGAAGCGCGACCCAGGCAAAGCGGCAGCCAGGGAGGACGGCAGGGGGGGGAGGACGGCCGGCGTTCACACGGGCTCCAGCCCCTGGGTGTTGGAGGGGAGCACAGCACCCCCAGGTCGATGCAGAGCTAACGGGGAACACGTAAAAAACAACAAGTCTCGTTTAAGAATTATCAAGATTTAAGAGAGAAAAAAAGAATTGCACATCAGATGCCCAAGGAAAGGCTCGTCTCCATGGAAACGTCACCTCGGAGGTGCCAAACCCGCCACTTCCAGGAGGGAACCGAGGCCGAGAGGGCTGGGTGCTCACACACCCGGCGGAGCTGCGGTGTCGGCACGCCTGCGGGGCTGAGCTCCCCACATCCCCGGGGGCTCAGCACCCCGCACCACCCGCCTCGAGGGCGCCGGGTGTCCCCGTCCTCCCCTTGGCTCGGCGGCGGCAGAGAAGTTCGGTTCGTTCGGGCGTTATCCCGCTGTGAAAGCTCCGAGATACGAGCAGGGAATCGTTAGCAGCGGCGCGGGGAATTCCTGCGGGTCCCCGACGCACCCGGAGGTTTCGTGGCTCCTGGGGAAGTTTTAAGAAACTCCGCAGGCCAGATTTCGGAGATCACAAGTCGCAGATAAAGAGGAGGTTCGGTCCTACCCCCCCCGCCCCAGCAGCCGGAGAAGCAGCCTGCATTGACGCGCGAGGACCCCACATCAAAGAGACTTTAAGAGAAACGCCAGCGTTCGACACAAATTCCTTACGGCAGGAGAAGCAGCCCGCGATCAGAGCGGCACCGCCGGCCGAAGAAACGCTTTTTGCAAGACAGAGAAGAGAGAAAACGTCACAAAGAGCTTTCAGAACAGCTCCACATCCTGCTCCCCTCCACGCAGCCAGCCCACCAGAGCACCGGAGAGGCGCAGAACCCCGCGGCTCCTGCTGCTCCCCGCCAGGATTTCAGAGTCCAGCACGGCCCCTCCGGGATTTGTTCAGCTGGGGACGGCTCCAGCTGCTCCCAGGCTCTTTGCAAAGGCACCGAACACGTGGGAGGCAGGAAAGCACTTGTTATTAAAGCCCTGGAGCAAGGACAAGCTGGAGACACGGAGCGCGGCAGCACCGGGGGGCAGTTCAACGGCGCGGGGCCGAGCCTTTGGGACTTGAGTCCCTTATCAGACAGAAGGCAGAGCGCCATGGGCACATCTGGAACAAATCTCGGGGAAAAAAAAGGAAGACGATTGTTTCTGTCCTACCCTCCAGCGCTTTTGCCACGTCACTGCTGCCCCAGGGGTAACGGCACCGCCACCTTCCTCTGCCACCTTCCCTTCGAGGGCTGCTCCTGGCATCCAAGAGGGGCTGCACAGCCCGTGCTGGGCGCGGGCAGCTCGCCTGGAGCAGCTTCAGGAGCTCAGGGCTGTGAACGTGACCACAGGACGCTGCCGCCCAAAGAGGTCCCGGCTGAGGTTTTCCCCTCCAGACGCCGCAGCGATCCCACAAAGCTTTCCCTTTCCTTCCCCACCGCGGCAAATACAAGGAGGGAAAGCAAATCCGTGTTTGTAGGACAGCCGCTCAGCCAGCTGAGCCACACCTCTGGCACGCGGGGATGACTCAGGGTCCCCGTGGGGCCGCAGGAAGGCGACAGCCCCATGCCATGGCGCACGGCAGCACCCACCGGGGTCCAGCACCCCTCAGCCATGGGGACGGCGGTGCCACAGCCTGGGAGCAGCAGAAAAGCAGCACTCCAGAAACCATCTCTGGGGCCAGCACCCCCACGTGCCAGTGCACGAGGCCAGAAGCAGTCCTCGGGGCCTCCTACCACGGCCCGGGCGCCCTCTGGAAGCCTTCTCCGGCTGGGGACAGGCGTTTCGGCAGGTCACCCACACACAACTGGCGCTGCCAGTGGAAATCTCACCTTGCAGCCGGAGAACACCCCCAGCTGCCAGCTCCCTGCGGCAGAAAACAAACGGGATTTGCTGGGCCTGAGCCTCTCCCTGCACACAAAAAACCCTTCGGCACCCAAACTTGGTGGGAGACCAAGAAGCGAGGTGTGCAGGTTACTCTCCAGGTCAGGGGCTCTCCTGCCTGCCTGAATCACACCAGGACAAAGGATGCAGGAGGTGATGAGTCTAAATCCGGAGCCAAAACCTGGAGCAAGAAACATGGCCAGCCCCGTGCCCCTCTGCTGCCTCTACCTCATTTTGTTACCCACGAAATGCCAGCGCAAGGAGGAAACCCGAGGGAGCACAGAGGAGCAGGAGAGGTGCTGTACTCACCCCCGCAGCAAAGCCCAGGCTCCCATCGAGGATCCGCCTCTGAAACAAGAAGGAACACAGAGCACGGCGCTCAGTGCCGGCACGACACGCGGGGGCACCCCCAAAACCACTCTGCGGTCTCATCGAGGGAAATCTCTCCCCATTTCTGCCACCCAAGCGATCGCCGTGCCCCCGGGACGTGCCAGGCTTCGACGCCCGGAGCCACGCCGCTGCCCCCAACACACCAACCCCATAACACTGCCCCCGCTCGCCCCAAAAACACCCTGAGGGTGCTGGGACTCCTGGCTATTTCCACCCCCCCTCGAGGATTTTGTCTCCTCCAAGCCCTGCCTGCTCAACACAAAGCTCGCCCCCATCGGTTTTATTCCTTTAGCACGTCGCCCTCCCCCACGAGAGCCAGCAAGGAGCCTCGCTTTGCAGCGAGCTCCTGAATAAATCATCACAAGGCAGCCATCAATAATAAATCCAGCGGGGTGAGACCGGAGGGGGCTCGACTTGGAACAAGAGAGAAGCGAAAGATCAGCTCTGCTGCCTCTCAGCACAGGCTGGCCCGGCAGTTTGAACTCCTCCTGCCTCGTGCTGGAGAGGAGCAGGGCTGGATTCTTTCCTCTCCTAGCCCCAGGGTTTCTCGGAGCCAAAATAAAGCCTCTCCCAGCCAAAATAAGCCCCTCGGGCTCAGCAAACCCAAACCCGCACCCACCTGCCCGCTGGAGAAGACGAAGACGAGCGCCGAGCCGGCCGCCGTCAGGCCCCAGGTGAGGAGGGTCCCCAGCACCGACTGCAGCACCGGGCCCTGCCCCGGGAGCATCCTGACCGCAGCGGGACCGGCAGCCTAGGAGAGAGG
>CM021782.1:11332195-11425502 GCA_011076525.1 Nettapus auritus
GCCCCCCCCGCCCCCCCCCCCCCCCCCGCACCTGGTCCCGGCCGCCCCGGCCCCGCCGCCACTTCCTGGTGCCGCCACACGTGGCGCCGCCGCCGCCCCGCCCACCCCGCGCTCGGAGCCAATGGGAGAGCGGCGGGGGCGGGCCGCACGGCGGCTCTGCGGTTGGGGAGGCGGCGGCGGGGAGGGAGCGGCGCGGGCGGGCGGAAAGGGGCGGCGCGGGGCGGGCGGGCGCGGTAAGGGGGGGGGGGGGGGAGATGGGGAAGCCAAAATTAAGGGCACGAAAAAATAAAAATAAATAAATAAATAAATAAATAGATAAATAAAAGGCGTCCCCTCGTGTCCCCAGCACGGAGGTCCTTCCATCCTGCTTATTAACGACCCGCTTATTAACAGCCTGCATATTAATGACCTGCCTATTAACAGCCTGCTTATTAACATCCTGCATACTGACGATCCGCTTATTAACATTGTGTTAATGACTCCTTTATTAACACATTGCATATCAATGATATCAGTGATCACTGATATTGCATATCAATGACGCGGTTATTACTTAAGTCTGGTCATTAATTACCAGCTTATTATTATCTTGTTTATTAATAACCCAGTTATTAACACCCTGTATATTAATGACCTGTCTATTAACAATCTATTTTATTAGCACCACACATATTAATGATCTTTTCATCAATATTCTGAATATTAATTACCCACATATTAACATATTGTATGTCAGTGGCCCTGTTGTTGACAATCCGCTTATTAATGACCTGCTTAATAATGAACAGCTTATTATTACCCTGCATATTAATTACTTGCTTATTAATAGCCTGTTTGCTTGTTAATGATCAGCTTATTACTATCCTGCTTATTAATGACCCACATATTAATGGTCTGCTTATTAACAGCCTGCTTATTAACATCCTGTGTATCGATGACCCGGTTATTAACATATTGCAAATCAATGACTCGGTTATTAATAGCCTGGTTATTAATTACCAGCTCATTAACATCCTGCTTATTAACAACCCACTTCATAACGACCTGCAGAGGAGCTGGGGGCTGCCCCTTAACACCCAGCACCCCCAGCCTGCTGCAGGCCCCCCGGGGCTGCATCCTGCCCCCAGCAGCACCCAGGGGACGAATCCCCCCCAGCTCAGGGGTTGTGGTCACACCGAAGGTGCTGGGGCAGAGGTAACCCCCCCGCTGGGGTCTCCCCAGTGCCTGCACCATGAGGTCGCATCCAGCCCCTCTCCTCCTCCCTCAGCACCCGGCTTTTATCTGATCCGCCTCCCCTGCTGCAGCTGGGAGAGGTCAAGGCCACCTGAAACCTCCCCGATTTTGGCTTTAATCAATTTCCCCCAGTAATTGCCCGCATCCTTCATTAGTAGTAACGAGCCAGACGTGGCGCAAGGTGCCAGCTGGGAGGGATGTGGGGACGGAGCCAACACAGCTCCTGCCTGTAGTCCCCAGGGAGCCGGGGCATGAGACCTGCTGGTCACCCCAGTCACTGTGCATTACCTGGAGACCCTAAAATTTATTTTACAGCAGCAGAAGAGGCACCAATTCTGTGCAAAACCCTCAGTGAGGTGCACTAAGTGCTGCAAGGGGCACGGTCCTGGCTCCGGGGAGCGAGGCAGGACCCAAATCCCTTGGGTTTGTTAGGATAAAGCAGCCCAGCGATGATCCCGGGGTGCTGGGGGCAGCACCCCCGGCACACTGACGGCCGGGTCCCTCTGTGCCCACCGCGTCCCCTCTGTCCCTGCAGCCTGGCAGTCTCCCAGCACAAACCCACCAGCGTCTGGCCAGCCTGGATCCAATGTGGGAATGAGCCAAGGGAACGAGGACGTCCAGACGTCCCCTCTCCTTGGGGATGGGGCACCGCACGCTGCCAGCCAAGCAGGCCCGGCCAGGGGCACGCCGCCTGCATGGGATCAGCCAGAGCTAACGTCACCTCTTAGTCACGGGGCGCCAAGTGACAGCTTTATGCTTCTCTGCCGGCTTTAGGGTGGCTGCGAGAGGCATCAAGTGCCCGCAGAGAGGCCGGGGAGCACGGCCCATGAGCGCAGGGGAACAAGCTGGTGGAACAAACCCCGGGCAAGCTGCTGCGAGAGGCCCTGTTGCCAACCGTATCAAAAGGACCTGGTTTAATGCACCCAGCCCTCTGAAAAGCCGGTTGCAGCAGGGAGAGAAGCCAGCGAGAGGAGATTTCAGCTGCCAAAGGCTCGTTGGCATCGGGGGTTCCTCGTTAGGATTCATGGCAAACGTGTGCGGCGTGCCGGTACCCTCGGTGGATCGATAAACTAATTACGGAGGCAAATAATGGCGGGGGGAGAAGGGGAGAGGAGGGAGGCGAGGGGGCGGCTGCGGGGAGCTCTGGCAGGAGCTGGAGAATGAGGGAGAGGAGGAGGAGGAGGAGACCCGGCCTTGGGCTCAGCCCCTCAGCTCCCCAGGGCAGGATGCGACCCGCTGGGGCTCGCAGAGGCAGCCGCACGCCAGGGGCTGGGGGTGCTGCCAGAGCCTCTCCCCCCATCCATCAGCCCGCAGCTGCTCAGATCGCATCTTCCAGCAGGAATATGCCTGCTTCTGCCCTGCCTCGGGGGCGCGGGGAGGTGGTCCAAGCCTGTTTGCTTGGCTAATTAGCAGAAATAAAGCCTCCCCCATCGCAGGCGTGGGTGTGAGGAAGGCAGACAGCCTGCGGCCAGGCGTCAGCGCAGCCACCGAAGCAGCTCGGGGCTGGAGACGAGCACAGACAGGGCAGTGCCACGCACGCAAGGACAGACAGAGCTGCTCGGGGCCGTGCAAAGGGAAAATGCTCGAGCAGTGCCTCGGCCCCTGGGGCAGGCCGGTGGTCTGCAAAGGGAATGAGCTCCAGGGGCTCCAGGATCGTGGCCTGCAAAGGGAATGAGCTCCGGGGCTGCTCGGGCAGACGCTGTGCTCTGGGAACGACGGCAGCGAGGCTGCACAGCACCACTGCACACCCTGCAAACTGCCTCGGTTTGGGGTATGTGAGCAAAGTCCTTCCCACCACACCACAGGACGTGCCGGCTGGGCAGCCATGGGGAGGAGAAGGACGAGGTTTTCACCCCCAGGGACCCATTCCCCAGCGCAAAAAAAGGTTTGGTGACCTGACCCAGCATTTTTGCCATCGATTAACAAGAAAAAGAGAGACCCCCCAGAAGGGCTCCAGGCAGGGGCACGCTAACCGCTGGCACCGCAGCTGCCTCCCATCCCAGGGGTCCGGCACGGCCTCTGCCCCCCTGCCCCGTGCCCCGGGGGGGGTCCCGCTGCCCTCGCTGCGGATCGGGGCGAGAGGTCGCTTCGCCCTCTCCCTCCGTTGGCAACCAAAGCCCCGGCGCCTTTCCACGCTCGTTTCAAGGCCAAGGGTCGAGAGCGCTGTGTTTTTTTTATAGGAGTCTCACGAAACAGCTGGGAATGGATGGCAGGAGGCTTGGAAGGGCTTTATGTGGTCACATAATCCCCGTGGCCCTCTCCCATGGCACTCGGGGTGGTGTGGGAAGGGGCTGTGCGCTGCTCCCAAACCCGCCCCTGCCAGTCAATGGCTTTTGAGCAGAGTGGATGCTTCCCAAACCCAAGGACAAAGAGGAGTTCATCTGCCAGCACCGAACCAGCTGCTGGGGTAAGGCAGCGCCTCTCCAAACCGGGGACCACCCAGAGGTACGGATCAGACCCTACAAGGGGCTAAAACGAGGCAGATTCATTAAAAAAAATACCTTCAGCTGACCCGAGCAGAGCTTCCTGATTCAGTTAGCCGCTGCCGCGCTCCTCACTAGACAGATACCAGCTCCGAGCAGCTCCTGCAGACTGGCCCTTCACTTCATTAGTGGGTGTTTTTTTTTT
This sequence comes from Nettapus auritus, assembly GCA_011076525.1. Classification (NCBI taxonomy): domain Eukaryota; kingdom Metazoa; phylum Chordata; class Aves; order Anseriformes; family Anatidae; genus Nettapus; species Nettapus auritus. The sequence goes on from CM021782.1 coordinate 11,336,057, forward strand.
TATTTGCCTTTTTTTTTTTTTTCCTTAATGATCAGGTCTGGTTTTAGCCGAGTGAGCTGGCTGGTTTAATTCACTCAGCTGCCCGGCTCCTGCCTCCAGCGCCAGAGCTGAGGGATCGGGCAGCAGAGAGGAGCCACGAAGGTGCAGGGCAGGGGTGCTGAGGCCGTGGTGCTCGGAGACATCCCTGGGATGACCAGGCTCAGAGGCAGCCCCAGAGTTTCCCCCAGCCACCGGGCAGCAGGGTGCTGATGCTCGGTGATGCTCAGCACCACAAGGTGAGGGGACAACCCTCCTGGAGCGCCCTGCGTTCCCAGCACCAGACCTGGAGCTGGGTGGGGAGAGATGGGGGAAAAAGTGTTCAGGAGGAACGCTGCGAGGCCAGGTCTGAGCGTGCGGGGCAGCACGACGGATCTGCTGAGGGACCCCGGGGACAGATGTGGCAACATCACCCGCGCGGGGGAGAAATTCAAGGAGGCAGCGCTGGAAAAACACAGGCAGCAGAGGCCGTGGTGAACAAAAACCCTCGAGCTCCGCTGGGGAAGGGCACGGACAGGACATCCCTCCTGGGCACGCAAAGCAGCGGGGAGAAAACAACTGTGAAAAGGTCACGAGGCATCAAAACCCTCTCCTGTGCCACGCCAGGGCTCTGCACTCCCTGCTCCCGGGGAGCATCTCTGCTCTGCCTCCACCTCTCCTGGGGAAGGGCACGGCTGGGGGCACGCACGGGCACTCATCGGGGGGCTGGCAACCCCCAGGGAGCTGCCCTCGGTGACACAACGGGACCCCAAACCCCAGAGGGAAGCGCCCCACGGAGACCCCCCACCCATGGCACCCTCCAGGCCGTCCTCTCCACATCCCCTCTCCTTGCACGTTTTTACTAGGACGTTAATTCCCACATTATTTATTCTAGTGGAAGCTCTTTCCAGCCTCCGAAAGATTTATGAGGCTGGTAACGATTCTCGCTGTTGCTCCAAGACCCCGTGTCTTCAGATCCACCTTTGGAAGCGGATGGCTGAGTGCAATCGCGAAGCTCCCAGCCCTTCGTGCTGCAATCAGCAGCCTCGCTCCTGGCTCTTTGTTTTAAGTCACTCTTAATTTCCTGCTTTCTATTTTCTCTCTGATAAATGATGGAAAGATGAGGGGGTGGAAGGAATCGCTATTATTTAATTGCTTTCAAACCTCAAACAAGCCAGAGCAGGGGTTATCTCACCCCGAGCTCTCCTGTTGGCCTTCCTCCTCCAGCCACCGTTACTGGGTAACTGCAGCGGGGCAGGCTGTGGCAGCTGCCTCCTGCGTTGTACGAGCCCCAAATTCCACACAGAGCCCCCAAAGCTGCGGCTGATCCTCGCCCCCCTCTCCCAGGACCTGCCTTCCCTTCCCTTTGGTCGCAGGGTGGAAAATCCCGGGGCAGAGACGCTCCCGGCACCCCAAGAGACACGGGGGCTTCACGCAGCAAGCTCCACGAGGTGACAGCGTGGCCGTCACCCTGTCCCTCCCTCCTTGCGCCCCTGGAGGTGCTGAGCCCCCTGCACCACCACCAGAACCAAGCATCGAGAACCAGCCCACGCAGCAGGCGCAGGGCACCGAGCTCGCTGGCTTTGGGCACCCTTCACCAGCAGCGATCGGAGGAGCAAAGCCCGGCACGGCCGGGGGCTCCTCTAGGAGGGGGCTGCAGCACCCGGAGCCGTGGAAAGCTGCGGTGGCATCGCGGTGCTGGTAGGGCAGGGTGGGCAGCACCGGGTGCCACCGAGCATCACCGGGCAGGATGAGCAGCACCGGGTAGCACCGAGCATCACCGAACAGCACCGGGCAGGGCTGTCCCCGCCCCGGCCCCACGGAGCCGCCCCACGCGGGGCGGAGCGCAGCCGGTGCGCTGGGTCCGGCGGCGGAGCCGCTCCGGGAAAAGGCTGCGCGGATCCGAGCGGTGCGGAGCGGAGCCCATCGGGGGCGCGGTGCGGAGCGCCGGGCGCTGCCGGCGCCTCCCCGGTGCCCGCCGGGCCGGGCGGAGGGGAGCAGGTGAGCGGAGAGGGGCGAGCCCCCCCTCCCCGGGTGCCCCCTGCACGGTAGCGGGGAGGCGGTCGCCCCCCCCGGCTCAGCACCCCAAGGCTCAGCACCCTCCGGGAGCCGGCGGGCGATGCGCGGAGCCGCGGCTGGGAGCGGAGGGGGCGCGGGGCTGGGGCTGGGGCATCCCCGCACCCCGAGCGCAGCCTCCACGGGGGCTGCCGGGGCTCGGCTTCCCCTTCCCCGGGTTGCGGTGGGGTTGGATCCTCCTCGGCTCGTGCCCAAGGGAAGGTTTTCCCCCCCCCCCCTCACCGAGTTGGGCATCAGCCCCACGCCCCCGGGGTGCAGCAGCCGCATTTTGGGGGGCGCGAGGGGTCCGGAGCCGCCGGGGGCTGGAGGAGCCGCGGTGTGCCCCGGGCAGAGCCCTCCGGAAAATGGGGACCAGGGGGAGGAGAGGTGGGGGAGCCGGGCTGGGGAAAGCTGCTCCTGGGAGCGTCTCTTCTCCCAAAGCTCGGCAGCGGGATGGGCACCTCCTCCCCAGGAATGCCTTCATTTCCACTTATTCTCTCATTTCTAGAATCTTCTCCTTAATCCCCAAAGGGAGGGGAGATGACATCTCGGCTCCTCTGAACCACCCGTGACCGGCAGAGCCATGGATCTGGAATTCGAGCTGCCCAATGCCACCGCCTTCTGGTTCTCCCCGGCTTCCCCCTTCGACAACTTCTCGGTGGAGGCGCCCACCAACGCGTCGCAGAACGCCACCGGCCAGCACTTCGACCTAACCAGCAACGCCATCCTCACCTTCATCTACTTCGTGGTCTGCATCGTGGGGCTGTGCGGCAACACGCTGGTGATATACGTCATCCTCCGCTACGCCAAGATGAAGACCATCACCAACATCTACATCCTGAACCTGGCCATCGCGGACGAGCTCTTCATGCTCGGGCTGCCCTTCCTGGCCATGCAGGTCGCCCTGGTGCACTGGCCCTTTGGCAAAGCCATCTGCAGGGTGGTCATGACGGTGGACGGGATCAACCAGTTCACCAGCATCTTCTGCTTGACGGTTATGAGCGTCGACCGGTACCTGGCAGTTGTCCATCCCATTAAATCTGCCAAGTGGAGGCGGCCCAGGACAGCCAAAATGATCAACGTGGCCGTCTGGGGTGTCTCCCTGCTGGTGATCATGCCCATCATGATTTACGCCGGGGTGCAGCATAACCACGGCAGGAGTAGCTGCACCATCATCTGGCCGGGGGAGTCGGGCGCGTGGTACACGGGCTTCATCATCTACGCCTTCATCCTGGGCTTCCTGGTGCCTCTCACCATCATCTGCCTTTGCTACTTGTTCATCATCATCAAAGTCAAGTCCTCGGGCATCAGAGTGGGCTCCTCCAAGAGGAAAAAGTCTGAGAAGAAAGTCACCAGGATGGTCTCCATTGTGGTTGCTGTCTTCATCTTCTGCTGGCTCCCCTTCTACATCTTCAACGTCTCCTCCGTCTCCGTCCTGATCGTGCCCACGCCCGTCCTCAAGGGCATGTTCGACTTCGTCGTGGTCCTCAGCTATGCCAACAGCTGCGCCAACCCCATCCTTTACGCCTTCCTGTCCGACAACTTCAAGAAGAGCTTTCAGAACGTCCTCTGCCTGGTGAAGGTCAGCGGCATGGACGACGCGGACCGCAGCGACAGCAAGCAGGACAAGTCCAGGCTCAACGAGACCACGGAAACCCAAAGGACCCTGCTCAACGGTGACCTGCAGACGAGCATCTGAGGGGCCGGCGGCGTTGTCCTCTGCTCGCCCTCCTCTCCCCACTTGCTCCCGGCTGCAGCAGGGCAGCGGCACGCAGGGAGTCAGGGGACGGCAGCGCGCACGCCGGAGGGCCGGCTGTCCTCAGCTGGGCTGGCTCCCGAGCTGCTGGCGGGCTGGCTCGTCGGCGCGGGGAAGGATACGGTTCCGAGGAGCTGCCTCGCCACGAGCACAAAGACAACTCGTAGAAATCCCCACGTGGCAGCGCATATTTCAACACCAAAGTGCCACCGTGGGCCACAGCCATCGCGGGGGCGGCTCTGCTGGCGTTACCTCGGGGCTGGAGGCAGCTCTGGGTGCTCTGCCCCGGGATGGGTGCTTGCACGTGGACGGACACCGATGAGCCTGGGCTGCGTCCTGCATGCACGGGGGGGTGACCTCAGGAGGTGCCACCGCCTGTGCCACCGTGTGGATGCGCTGAGACCCGGCAGGAGCTCCCTGGGAGTGCTGCGCTCCTGCAGTCCCCGAGGGGACGAGGATGTTTGGGGTTTTATTTTCCCAGCTTATCACTCACTCAACCACGTCCCCCAAAGCCTCCCTACTGCTGTTTGACTGCGTCCTTTGCAGAAGGGGTCCTGCTGCCGAGGAGGCAGCCGCCCCAAGGGACACAGCCCTCTCCTGTGCCCCCCGCTGCAGAAGAGCCCCTGCCCTCCTCCCTCCCGTGACGTCGCCTTCCTGCAGGTTTTTTTGGATGGAGGATTTCCCCCTTTTCCCTCCTGCCACCCGGATCCGTTTGCTTCAGTCTCTGGCTGCGCCGCCGGCCCGAAACCGCCGCTGTCCCCGGTGAGCCCTGGTCAGGCTGGCTGAGCAGCCACGGCACGGTCCGGTAGGAAATCCTCGGCAAAACGCTGCGGGGTTGGAGTGCCCTGGTGCAGGCTGCTGTTTGTCCCATCCTGCTGATGGCTTCTGTGGCTGGGTGAGACTCGGGCTCGTCCTGCTGCTGCGGTGGCTCCGGGATCGTCCCCACGGTGAGCGAGCAGCACCCCGGGGGGCTGGGGACACCGCCCCTGCTCCTCCCAGGCACATCACGAAGGAGGAAGGGGTGATGGAGAAGACAGCTGACAGGCCAGGGGATGCTTGGGGACACGGCTCAGACATTCACCCAAACCAAAGGGACCGGCAGAGCAGGTGACACGGAGCTGAAGGAGCCCCTGTGAGAGTCCCCAGCCTGCCCCCCCCGGGATGGCCGCGGCTGCTCCTGTCCCCGTGCCCCAAGGGCTGACGGCGAGGCTGCGACCGCTGCGAGCCACCCACGTCGCTGCTGGGGTGCACGTCCTGCAGGTAACTGCACGGGGGGACAGCAGCTTCCCCTGGGGCTTCCAGCACAAAGCCGTGAGGAGGAGCAGGGCTGCACGCACCCAGCCCCTCGTCCCTCTCCTGCACCGCGGCGTGGGTAAGGGGGGCCCTGGGGTGCGGGTGGCAGCGTGAGGGGTCTGGTCTGGATGCTTGGGGCAGAGCCAAAAATCAGCCCGCCACGTGTGTCCCCCCCTCGGCAGGGGGACCCGGGATCCAAAACGCTCCGGTCAGGCACCAAAACAGCAATTAGAGCCCAGCCCCAGTGGCGCCCAGTGCCTGCTGAGTTCAGCTGCTCAGGAATGTCCTGGAGCTGCCCCTGCCCACGCCTGGGGTCAGCACGCAAACCCTGCAGAGCCCGAGCAGGAGGGAAGGCGCTGGGATACCGAGGTACCTGGGAACGCAGTGATTTAGGTGGAAGGAACCATCCAGGCCCCACACTGGCAGGCGCTGAGCCTTCACCTCCTGCTACAAGAAGGACAGGGGGGACACGGAGCAAGGATGAGCATTCCCACCAGGCGCTGCCTGTTTTGGGGTGCCGCCTTGTCCACTCCACACCTCCAGGCCTTCCTCCAGGACCACCAGCTCCAAGTTTTCCTGTGGCTTTGCCCCTGCAGCGAGTCCCCACAGCCCAGAGCATCACCCCCATCCTTCAGTGCCACCCCACCGCCCCTCACCAGCCCCCCAAAACCCCCCGGGAGCTCCATGCTGGACTCGCTGCCTGCTCCTTGCCACGTCCCCACCGACACCAGCCCTAGCACGGCATCAGAGGGACACCCCACAGGGCGCAAAGCAGCTCCTCGCCAGCATTTCTTTGCCTTTAACCATTTACCTCCTGCTCCGAGGGACGCGCAGCCGAGCACGCAGAGGCGCTGCGTGGGCTCGGTGCTGAGCAGGCGCCGGCGCTGGGCTGCTGCCAGCCGCTCGCGTCCCTGCGACGGCTCCGTTAGGGCGTGTGGAAACCCACAGCGAGAGCCGGTGACGGCAGCGCAGGCTGCCTGTGGATGCCGCAGGAATTAAAACGAGCGGCGTGTCACGGTAAAAATACGGGATCGGGATCGCCAGGCTGGCTGCAGCCGCCGTCAGGATGAGGTTTTAGTGTCAGAGCGGCGGCGACGCGTCCGCTGGGCTCTGGGTGGTTGGTGTCTGGTTGGCGATGAAGGAGTTGGGTGTGTGAAGGAGCGTGGGGCAGGGCAGGATGGCTTTGTAGCACAGGAGAGTCCTCAGGAGCCTTGGAAAGGATGTATGTGGCCAGGTGAGATGCAGAGAGGATGTTTGTGCCCAGGTCAGCTCTGCCCTGGCACACCCACACACCCCAGCAGCAGCTCAGAGCTGTGGAAAGAGGGCTTGAGCTGCTGCTTGTCCTCACGTCTGCCCTGCACAAGGGGGCTGGGAGCTGAAATACCCCAGTTCCCTCCTTGGCACCCCGTGAACCTCATGGGATGGGGATAACGGGGCAGCAGGCGAGGAGCACAGGACACAGGGAGCTGCCGTGGGCTCCCCAAAGGCCCCCCAAGGTGGGCTGCGTGGGGCAGAGCTTGAGGCTTCTCCTGGGCACTGCTGGGGCCTTGAGGCACCTCCCAGGTTCTGCTGGGGCCCCAGGGCTCAAGCAGGGGAAAAGGCAGAGCAAAACAAGCCCGTCTTGGCAGGGAGAGCAGGAGAAGGAGCCACAGGCGCTGCCCAGCACTCACAGTAAGAGCAGGTGAATAAAAGCTGCTGCTGGGTCCTCAGCAGCTAATAAACAGCAGCGCCACTGCTGCCACCGGTAACAAAGTTTTCCTTCTCAGCCACTTGAATTTAGTGGGAACTTGACCTCATATTGGATCTGTTCAGAACAGCCTCGCAGGGCTGCCAGCGGCGTAATGAGAAATCTCTCCTGGTTCATTTCAGAGCAGAGAGGTTGATCCTGCGAGTGCTGGAGCGGCCCTGCTGCCCCTTCACATGCAGACTGTCCCCAGGCAAGCGAGACTAATTACAGCTCCGGACTTTATCCCAAACTGGAGGTGATGGGAGTCCCCTGTGTCCTGTAGTGCCTCTATGCGTCCTGTATCCTGTAGCACACCCAGGGGACCAGGGTGCAAAGCCAGGTGCTGTGGCTGTGCTCAGCATCGGCCAGGGCCAAAGCATGCTTGCTGGCTCCCGACACCGTGATGGTCGGCTCTCCCCAGTGCTTGCCAGCCAGCGCCTGCTCCAGCAGGCAGGGAGAGGCTGCCTTCAGACCTGGAGCCTTCCTTTTGCATCGCTACAGCTCCCGACACCAGCACCAAAGCTGCCTTGGACTTCTTTGCTGGGAACACCAACAGCACTCGCTCCCCAAACTTGTGCCGGAAAGATGCAGGGTTCAATGCAAGAGACGGTCTGTAACCCCTGGGGCTGTGGGAGGGGGGCACTGGGGGTCCCTGCAGTGCTGATGGCACTGAGAGACAGCTTGTGCTTTGCTCCGGAGGTTGTTTCAGCTGCCGCTTGTGGCCCTGAGACACCTCTGCCCTTCTCTGCCCGCCTGCGATCCCCAGCTCATACCTCATGCTGGATTTCACCCTGCTCGCTCCAGGACTGCAAAAAGCACGAGCACGAGGACACGGCTCCAGCCGGGATCAGGGGAACCTGCCTCGGTCTGACCACGAGGAGACGAGGACACAAAGCCTGGGCACCCAGCCGTCCCAGCCCACGCTGCGCGGTCGGGAGGGAAGGGACGGGTGACTGTACATATGTATATATACCAGACACAAAAAGGTTTTGTTAGAACTGATGCTGTAGAGACACTCTGCACCCCTGTCCTGCTATGCGTGCCACAACCAGCATTCAGGAGAGAGTCAGACCGAGCCCTTCGGGGTTCCCTGGCTCCCCCATGGGGCTGGCTGCAGAGGCAGAAGGGCCCATGGAAGCTGCTGCCGTGCTGGGAGGTGACACCAGCAGGAAAAGAGCTTCAGCCCTTGCTAAACGCGGAGCCCTTCCCTGCCAAGCTGGGGCTCCAGCGACGGGGAGCATCCCCCCGCTGCGCTGCCCACGTCCTGTACATACACCCCCCTGTATCTATATCCGTGCTCTGTGTGGTGTGCGTGGGTCTGGTGTAAGACATTGTGACGAACATGATGGAGAGCGTTTCTGCTTTAAGCCTTTTTCTTCCGAGCAATATGCTGTCTCTCAAAGTCCGGATGTGGAGCTGAGCCTTCGCGTAGCAAAGGCTCCTCGCTGCCAGTCTCGCGGGGAAGGAAACGCTGAGGGGGGTGGGAGGGAAGTAAAGGTTTTCCTACTGTTTCTGAATTTCTGTGCATGTGTCGGAGCTGGGAGAGAGCAGTGTAGGAATAGGGGGGCTTGGAATCCTCCCTGGAGGACAAAGGGCTCCAGACCTGGAGTCTCACCAAAGGACAATGCACCCGCAGTACCCTCCAGCTGCCCCCCACACCCGTTATGCTTTAACACCCCCAGCAGGAGAGCTGGGTTTGCCCCAAAGGCTCAGGATCACTCCAGGTCAGCACAAAATCAGAGCACCTGAGGTACAGACATGCCTGTGCCAGCACCAAACACTAAACTCGATGGGTCACAGGTGAAGAATGACGACAAATAGCTGTGAGGGCAGGCAGGGGCAGCAACTCGCTGTGAGCAGCTGAAAGGCAGAAACTGGTCTTCAAGGTGGCAGCAGCCCTGTGCTGCTTTTGAAGTGATCAGAGAGCAAATCGCCACCACCAGAGATCTAATCTACTGGAGAAAACAGCACTGGGAGGGGGTGTGAACGCATTAGTGTGTGTGCTTGGAGACAAGGTGTATTACCAGGGAAACACAGAGGTTTTTACTGCAGACGTATAGAAATCGGCTCCACGATAAACTGAGAGAGTCCAACTCGCTGTAGCCAGCAGCACAGGCCAGCTTTGCTATCAACATTTTCCATGAAAATAACCCCCTTCAAAACAGCCATGATTTACACACGCACACCATTTGCAACACAAACATGGTTTCACAGGATTTGGGTAAAAGCTCAGCAAAACTATCTGCACCAACAGACCATGCACTCTCATTTCAGGACACAAGCAGCACCCATGCAGCTGGGTGCTCTTCTGATGAGCCTGGTATGGGCAATTAGCACCATGCTGCAGCCCTGCCCTCAAGATCTGTTTCATGCAGAGAGCTGGGACAGGATTTTCCTCCATGAACAATGATTTCTAAGAAAGCTATTGCTGCGCCTTCTGCATTAGAGCTGACTGAGTCAGCGTTAGGCACCAAATGTTGGCTGCAGGGAGTTTTTCTGGTCAGATTTATGTATAACTATAGATACGCACGCAGGAGGACGTGCAAAGAGATGTATCTAGGTTACCGTCAGAAAACATTAAATCTTTACAAGTGTGCTGGTACAAGAAAGCCAACAACTGCCCTAGGAAGATTTCGCAAACTCAAAAAAAAAAAAGCGCGTGCTGATTTCATTCTGCCTCCACAGGCTGAAAACGTGAGATGACACCAAGTGCATGTGCTTCAGGTCGGAGCTACATAAAGAAAGGGAGGGGGAGAATAAGAAGTCTGATCAGAGAGGCTGTTTTGCTTCCAAGCGGTACACTGCAGCTGAGCCACCTCCACACACACACTTTTAAAACAATACGATTTTGCCAGACCAATAAGCGACATTTATTAAAGCACATTTATTTATTAAAACACGTTTATTTGAAACCCCGGTGCGCCGAGCTGGGCCTCAGACCCCCCGCAGCAAGCAGCCTTGCCCTCCTGCTCGCAGGCAGGTGCTTGGGAGCAGCCCCGTGGCTCATCCCGAGCCGTGCCGCTGGCTCCACCTAGCGCTGCCCGACAGCCCCGAGCTCGAGGTAGGGGCCGAGCCCGGCTCCCGGGGCCCAGGGCCGGGCCCGGAGCGCTGCGGGGCCTGCCCGTGAGCCCCTCAGGGCCAGGCCCTTACCGCACCCCCGGGCTGAGGGAGCCGGGCCGGAACTCGAATTCGGGGTTTGCGGAGCGGGACTGACACCCGCAGACACGAACCGAGCTCGTTTCACGGCGAAAAATGGGAAAAAAGCAGGCAAAACGCTGCGATTCTACACCCCCCCCCACCGGGCTAGGCCGCGTTGCCATGGCAACCCGTTGCCCTGCACAAACATGGCGGCGGCCGCCGACGGAAGCGGGCCCTGCCCGGCGCCAAGATGGCGGCTGCCGCGTCACTGCCGCCGTGGAGGGGTGGGGGGGGAACGGTGATGGCGGCCATGGCGGCGCGGGCGGCGGAGGCCGAGGCGCTGTTCGAGGCCCACACGGCGGCGGAGCTGCGGGCGGCGGAGCGGCGGCTGCGGGCCGGCATCGAGCAGAAGCGGGAGGAGCTGCGGCAGATGGTGGGCGAGCGTTACCGAGACCTCATCGAGGCGGCCGACACCATCGCCGAGATGCGGCTGAGCGCCGAGCGCTTGCTGGAAGCCGTCAGGGGGCTGCAGCGGGGCGGAACGGCGAGGCCCGGCCCTGCTCCGCCGGTGAGGGTACGGGGGGGAACCGGGAGGGGGCGGCGGGGGACAGGGGGAGCCGGGTCCGGACCCAATTCCTCAGCCCCGGTCCCCCCCTTAGCTCCCCGGTTCTCCCCCTCCAGGCTCCACCACGGGTTCCGGAGAAGCTGTACCGGGCGGCAGCACAGCTGAAGCTGCTGCTGGACATCCCCGAGCGAGCGTGGGGAGCCATGGAAGCCGGCCGGTACCTGCCCGCCGCCCGTCTCTACCTGCTGTGCCGCCACCTCCACGGCCTGCTGCAGCTCGACGCCCCCCGCGCCCGCTACAGCCCCGTCCTTGCCCGCTTCCCCATCCTGCTGCGGCAGGTGGCCGCCGCCAGCCACTTCAGGTGGGCATCGCCTCGGGAAGGGGCCCCGACGCCTTGGTGGGATGTGGGAGATGCTCCCTTTCCTTCTCACTTCCCTCGTCACAATGTCTGTAAAGCCTGCCAGGCAGAAGCTTCTCAGCTGGCTGTGTACCAGCCAGAGAGCCCTGCTCCAAAATGGAAAGCCAGGGATCTCCTCATTGGCATGTGGTGGGTTGTGAAGGACCAGCAGGTGTTTGCTGTGAGCACCGCATGCTCTTTCTGCTCAGGTTCACTTAACTAAGCCCAAACATGTCTGTCAAACCCCAAACCTCCTCCCGCCAGCCCTTGGTTACTGCCTGGTTCATTTCTTTGCCAGATCCACCATCCTGCAGGAGAGCAAGTCCCTGCTCAAGTGTCAGACCGTGTCGGACCAGGCGGTGGCAGAAGCCTTGTGTGCCATCATGCTGCTGGAGGACAGCTCTCCACGCCAGGCCCTCGCAGACTTCTTGCTGGCCAGGAAGCTGGCAATCCAGCAGCTCCTCAACCAGCCGCACCACGGTCGGTACAACGGGGCTGCCTCCTTTTTGAAGTCAGGGCGATCCCCTTTGCTTCCTCTCACCCTGCAGTACCCCAGCAGAAGAGTGGGTGGCTTGGTCCTGTAGAGCTCATGATGCTGGGGATGTGCATTTTGCCACAGCGCTGACTTAACAGCACTCACGAGCTAAAGTCAAGCTCGTCTTTAACCAGGAAGCAGTCAATACGTGGGGCTGAGCCCTGTGCCTTCCAGCCCATCCCTGGAGGGTTTCACCAGACCCACAGGCCTTGAAACACAGGGCTGGTCATATTTGTGTTGAAGGAGCCACCTCCCCTGAAAGGAGTTTCTTTTTTTTTTAACAGGTGCAGGAATAAAAGCTCAGGTGTGTTCACTGATGGAGCTGCTCACCACCACTCTGTACCAGGCTTATGCACTCTTCTACATGATGCCTGAAGGGATGCCACCAGATCCAGCCCTGCCCTGTGGCTTGCTCTTCTCCACCCTGGAGAGCACCACGGGCCAGCAACCAGCAGGTGAGCACCCAGCCAGCAACAGCTCTGTGTGCAGCCCCTTGTGCTGGGCTGACTCCCCCATCCCTTGTGTTTCCAGGGAAAGGCGGGGTTCTAGAGGACGAGGTGAAGCTGTGCAGCTGGTTCAGGTACCTCCCGGAGTCTGTGGTGGAGTTCCAGCCAACCCTGCGGACCCTGGCCCACCCTATCAGCCAGGACTACCTCAGAGACACGCTGCAGAAGTGGATTGCCATGTGAGTGTGATGCTGTCCCCCCTGCACAGGGCCCTCCCACACACCACAAGGTCTCTTTGCTAAGGCGGCACAAAGCAAAGCCGAGCTCACCCGGCTCCTTGCTCAACACTCCCTCTCCCTTGCAATTAAAAAGCCAGAAGCAGCACAGCACAGTCCTAATAATCGGGCTGTAGCATTCAGATGCAGTAAGCCACACAGGCTAACTCAGGGCTGCACAGCATTGTCTAGAGCTACTTTGCACTGCCATAACCACCCACAAAAAAACATCAAGAGCAAACAAGAAGGAAATCCCTTACCTGTCTCTTCTGGCTCTTGGTCCAGCACCTCCTTCCTTCTTGCTGTCCTTGCCCAGACTGTGTGGGTGCAACCAGACCCCCCTTTATAGAGTTCTCAGCTCCACCCCTCCCACCCTGGGGATGCACACAGCCCCTCAGCAGCCTCATTACTCATTGGTGTCAGTCCCACCTCGTTATCCTGTGGAGCTGCTGCTGGGCTGGCCAGCTGGTCCCTGCCATCAGCTGCAGCCCCCCACGGTGAGCTGGCCACGGGAGATTTCTCCAGAAACCTCTCCCAGAGCCCCTGCCTGCCAGGGCTGGCTTGCAGTGGGGGGCAGTTAGCGTGGCCGGGCCGTTCCTGGGGTGCTCCTGGCTTTGACACCCACTGCAGCCCTGGATTCCTGATGCAGGGTGCGGCTGCCTTGCTGAGAATTAGAAATACCCTCAGCCCTGCAAGTGCTTCTGCAGGTAGAGCCTCTTACTGACAGATCAACAATCCCCGCAGCTCGCTGTAGCACATTTTCTCGTGGGTTCTGTGGGGCTGTGTGGCAAATCTGAAGGGCAACGTTGCCTGCAGGTGCAGCGATGATATCAGGGCCGGGGTCAGCAACCTGCTGGTCTACGTGAAGAGCTTGAAAGGCCTGGCGGGGATCCGCGATGCGGTGTGGGAGCTGCTCACGAGCGAGTCCGTAAGCCAGCACTGGGACGTGGTGTGCCGTCGCCTTTTGGACAAGCCTGCTTCCTTCTGGGAGGACCTGCTGCGGCAGCTCTTCCTGGACAGGCTGGAGGTGAGTGCTTTGCTGCAGCGCTTCACGAGCAGCCTTGCTCTGTTCCCTCTCTCGTTGTCTCAAACAGGCCACTGGTGCTGTTAGCGCTGAGTGCTCTGTGACAGGAGGCACGTGGAAAAGCTGTTTTTTTTTCCTTATTTTCCAGACGCTGACCAAAGAGGGCTTTGAATCCATCTCGAGCAGCTCCAAGCAGCTTCTCGTCTTAGCCCTGCAGGAACTCGAAGTCAAATCCACCTCCTCTGCCCCGAGCAAGCACGTCCAGTTTGAGCACAACGTGGCCTCGTTCCTGTGGTCGGAGAGCTCCAGCGATCTGCCTTCGGACGCCGCCTGGGTCAACGTGGCAAACCGCAGCCAGTTTGCCAAGAGCGGGCTGTCCATGAAGGCCCAGGCGCTCACTCCGTGCGTGCAGAGCTTCTGCTCGGCTCTGGACTTGAAGCTGAAAGCCAGGCTGGACGACCTCCTCTCTTACCTTCCCGCCGAGCCCTCGGCCACCAAGGAGGCCGCTCCCACCCCGCAGCCTCGCTCAGCCTTTGACCGCTACGCCGACACCGGGCTGGTGGAGGGCTTGCTGCGCGACCGCTGCGTCGCCTGCATCCACCACGTCCTGGGCTGCGTGCGAGAAGAGCTCCAGAGCGCCCAGAGCCTGCTGGAGGGACAGGCAGATGCTCCCAGCGATAGCAGGCTCAATGCTGTCCTCTTCATGGCCAGGCTCTGCCAGTCCCTGAGCGAGCTTTGCCCTCACCTCAAGCAGTGTGTCCTGGGCCAGTCGGGCGGCGCAGAGACGGCGCTGAAGGAAACGCGCTCCGCCAAGAAGCTGGGGAAGGGGAAAGCCCAAGAAGTGAATCCCGTGCAGGCCAAGTGGCAGGAGGTGAAGGCGGAACTCCTGCAGCAGAGCCTGGTTGCTTACCAGATCTGGAGCTCCGCTGTCACCAAAGTAAGGAGCTGCCGCTCATCACAGCCACTTTCTGCGGGGGTTTTGCTCGCTCAGCTCCCTGTGGCTGGCTGCTGAGCTCATTATGGGCTCCGTGGTGCTCAGTCAGCTTGTGGGAGACGAGGTGGTGGCAGCTCAGAGGTGGCATCCAGTGGGACACGTTCACCTGGGAGGCTCGAGGGTTGCGGGAGGTTGCAGGCAGGAGTGGGCTGCCCGCCCCTCACTACTCCCACTAGAGCTGTCCGGTGACCGGGTGCTTTTGTGTTTTGCGCTGTAGGCTCTGGTTCAGTGCTTTACCCACACGTTGCTGCAAGATACAGCTGGCTCCGTCTTGGCTACAGCCACCAACTGGGATGAGATTGAAATTCAGGAGGAGACTGAGTCTGGAAACAGCGTAACGTCAAAGATCCGGCTGCCTATGCAGGTACGAGGAACATCCTCTTGGGAAATGCAGAGAAAGGATCTGCTGGGGGGAGAAAAGAGCTGGTTTCCAAAAACACTTTGTTGAATGGTGCTGAACTGCCCCCGAGTTTTCCTGGTGCTCTGAGCACGGGGCATTGACCCTCTGGTGCTGTTGTTTGCTCTGCAATACTCATCTCCTAAGGACAGAGGTCAGAGGAAGGAAATGAGGAAGTTGCTGCTGCGTGTTGAAATGATTAAGATTGGCCCAAGTCCTATAAAGCTGAGAGGAAGGAGGAGTTGTGCCTGGTTTATACACAGGGGCCCACAAGAGAGAGACTCCATGGAAATCGGTTGCGCTGAGGGTCAGGACTGCAGCAGGGGGCTGTAAAACATGAGGGCTCAGGTCAAAACCTCTGGTAAAAGTAGCTGGGAGACTTTCGGGACTGTGATAACCAAAAGCCTGGTGTGGCAATAGATGTAAAAGCCATGAAAGTTTAAATCCTGCTACAGGGGCAGGTCAGTCTCGGTGGCAGAGCTCTGGGGTTGCCGAGGAAGTAGGAAGCTCCTAAGAACTGACATCGTGATGCTGATAGAGCTAACGAAGCTTACAGACGACGTGACTAATAATGCTGTTTTGTTAAACAGCCCTCCTGGTACGTCCAGGGCCTCCTCTTCAGCCTGTGCCAAGAGGTGAACCGGGTCGGGGGCCACACTCTGCCCAAAGTCACCTTGCAGGAGCTGCTGAAGACCTGCATGGCAGAAGTGCTTGCTGCCTACGAAAAGCTCGTGGAGGAGAAGCAGGAGAAGGTACGCGAGCAGCATCAGTCCTTGCTCCAGCTGGTGTGGGATGCGAGGGTCGCTGGGCGCTCGGCAAGATGTGTGCTCCGGTCCCTTGGAAAAGGAAACACACACCTGGGAGAGCTAGGAGGGGTACCTGCACCTCCCCAAAAACGAGGCAAGAAGGGATCTGACGCCAGTGTGCTCAGAGTTGGGGTGTGCTGGTTGTTTCTTGGGGAGGATGATTTGAAATGTTTACAGTGCGAGTGAAGAGCCCTTCTCCTGTTCGCAGAAAGCAGGCTCCTTCCCCATGACCCAGAACAGAGCTCTGCAGCTGCTCTACGATCTGCGGTACCTGAATATCATCTTGACAGCGAAGAGTGAGGAAGCAAAGAGCAGCAGGATCAAGCACGACTCCAGGTGCGGTGTAAGCCTGGGGTTCAGATGCTGGCAGCCATCCTTGTGTCCCACCCCGAGAACTGACAGATCTCTGCTCGTAGGGTTGAGAAGGTGACCGACTTCCTGGAGGGACACATCGATCCGTTCGACTTGGACGTTTTTACTCCGCATTTAAACGGCAACCTGAATCGCCTGGTTCAGCGAACATCTGTAAGTGCAGGAAAAGGAACGCGTGCCTCAGGAAGCAGCGCTGCAAAACACGCTCTGAAAGGCAGCTGCGGTGCCACTGTGAACCGCTTAACGTCCAAAGATAACTGCTGGCACTTGCTCAGGAGCGGGAAGGGTATTTAATGCAGCCGATGATAAGAGGAGCTTGCTGAGCTGGCTGAGCGGCACATAATCACGCGTGGAGTTGGCTGCACTTTATCTCACAGGATTCACTGGCGCCTGTGCGGTGCTAATTGGGTTACGCGGTGCTGAAACAGGCCTGGAGCTCAACTACGGTAACAGCGAGCAGTGCCGGTTAAAAGCAGGGGCTGTGAGGGGGGAAGGGGAGACATCTGATATTAAAACTTCAACACAAGCGTTATGCAGCGCCAGTAGACTCAGCAGCTGTGTATTGTGTGGGGAGCTCTGCAGATGGCCCCAGATGCAAACCGCTCCTTGGTGCCTTCTAGGTTCTCTTCGGCTTGCTGACCGGGACAGAGAACCAGTACGCGAGCAGAAGCAGCGCGCTCAGCTCCCAGGAGCTCCACAATATCTTGCCCTTAGCATCCGGCCAGATCAGGTAAGTCGCTGGGCTCTCTTCTGTGCGTTCCCACACCTCTTCAGGAAGCAAGTCCAGAATTGCTGCTTCCCTGTGACCGACGGCATTTCTTACTTGCATCTCTTTTAAGATTTGGACTCCTGCCGCTCAGTATGTCGAGCTCACGAAAGGCCAAGTCTGCTGCCAGGAATGCAGAAAGGGTTCAGGTTGGTAAACCAGAGCCACGTTAACGTTTTGCCAGTGCGCCAACACTAGAGCTTGCAGAGAAAGAAAGTAACCAAACAGTTAATATTTAACCTGATTTTTATTTTCTGTAAAATGAGGACCATTACGGCAACACAGCATGAGACGGTTTAGATTTCCCCTTGACCCTCAAAAAAAAAACCCAACCCTGATGGCCCCTGGATATTTGGGGGCTTGCTGCTCTGCAGTAGAACATAGGCAATAACTACCAGGAAAATGCAGTGAAGACGTGCACAGATGAGTCATTTTGAGATCAATTCATAAACAACTTAATTCATTTAAGGATAGCTGCAAGAAACGTTGAAGGATGCTATCTAATTATTTGAACTCCCTTCCAGTGCGATGCTGACCTTTAACTCCTGACGAAGTCTGGCTTGGGTATTTAAGCCTGTGTGAACGGAGTGGCTTGCTTCTCTTGCAAAGGCTCTGCGTTGTCTCGCTTCCGAGTTTTATCAGTAGACAACCACGATGTCGCTGCGTTTCCTCCAGTTTAAAGCATTTGCTTAGCTGGAACTGCCTGTGCTGAGGATTGAGAGCCAAGGAATACCTCACTGCTACAGGAAGCAGGCATCGGTGACTTTTCCTTTAGCCACAACCAATCCAATAATCCCTCGAGGATAACGTGTCTTCAGCTGGGATGGAAGAATAGAGATGTTTTTATCAGAGCAGAGTGTTACTTGAAATGCTAGCTTTTACTCTGCAGCTCTCGTTCTCCATTATTCAGAAGAATTAAGACCCAGACATAGTACCAGAGTTGGTTAAAAGCCCAAAGCTTCACAGCAAAGGTATTCTTTACCTCTTACACCTCAGCTGTAGTAGTGTGCGGAGTGTGCAGTGATGTTTGTCTCGCTTCTACCACTCCCTGCTGTGGCAGCAGCACTGGCTGTGGTGGCACGTGTAGATTTGCGTTAGCCCCACTTCACAGAATCGCTTGTTCCTTTTATGATAAGAGGTTGAAGTCCAGTTCCTCGAGAACAACTCTGCACAGGCAACAGCTGTACTTTTACCATTACCCCCTTGCTCTAAGAGCAGCAGCCCTCTCTCTGCTGCACAGAATGGTGATCTTGGAGCACTGGAGGACATCTGAAAACTTGCGAGCAGCAGAAAGCTGTGTGTCTGCCACTCAGCCCTGCCTCTGCTTGTCACTAACCACCAGGAGAGGAAACAGTTATGTTGTGGTTCAGGCTCCAGTTGTCTGGGAACAGCTGTTCTGCTGTAGTCTGCGCCTCCTTGCAGCTACTGTAGATGAGGGTAGGGATTAAGTCAGAGGTGTGCTGTAATAGTTTCTGACTCTTGTTTTTAAAAACAACCAGGTTCCACCTCCTGCACTCACAAGAGCAGAAGAGGAGGCGTCGCGCCCTGGCGCTTTGTTCAGGCAGCTTGTAACCGAGGAGGAAGACACAGCTGCGCCTTCGCTCTTCAAGCTGGGATGGCTTTCTGGCATGACCAAGTGATTCAATAAACGATAAGAAGTTTGTCTGTGTATTTGTCTTCACTGAGAACGCTCCGCCCTCAGCAGGGACTGGTGACACCTCCGCTGGTGCTGCCAGAAGAGAAGAGCTTTGCCGTTCTTAGCCAGACGATAGCGGTGCCGCTCGAACCAGGCCCAGGTCAGGGAAGTCCTTGCACTCTGCACGCTGAAGCAGCGCTCTAGCTACTCCCGCACTTTTTATTCCTTAGGAGTTAAAGTCAAATGAAAGAAATAAAGCTACACAATATAACAAAAAATTCACAGCTAGAAATTGGTATCAAAGCAACGTAAGTTTCCTCTTTCCTCCAAAAGCTCCTCCCCAGGCTCTTCTCAGCAGATACCCCTATACAAACCCAGCAGGCACCTGGTATTTGGGCTACAGCTGCCTAAGCTTTCCTGGTTCTAGTTTCACAATTTCTTTTCAATGCTGCAACAGCAAAGATCAAGCAGAATAGAGCCCACCACGCAGCACGCTGCGCCGAGAGCTTACAGCTGGATCAGTCCTAGCGGGTTCCAGTGACAGCACCTATTTCTGTTACTTCTAAATGCTCACAAATATGTTCCCAAATCTTTTTTTGACTAGTTTATTGAAATTAAAAAAAAGACTTATAAAACTGAAGATGAATGTTTGAAAGAATTTTACAGAAAGCAACGTACTGCTAACAAACATCAGGCAGTCAATGGAATTGGACATTATGCAATCCTATAACACAGATGTGGATTCCTCGGTCTCCCCTGGACACGTACTTTATAACCACCCCAAAAAGAATCCTATAAAAATTGCTTCAAAGCCCCTTTTGCATTGCAATAGTGCAGCAAACCACAAGTAAACAATTTCCTGTTGACCTGTTATTTCAAATATAGACTGAAAAGGCAACAGGCGTTTTGTGCAATTCCATTTTAACAAACTTGAAGTTGAAATATCAAATCTACACAGTGCTGTCCCTTCACAGAAGGCAAGGAACTGCTGGTTCATCATGTAGGAGGGCGTCCCCGGCTCTGTAAGCTGTGAAAGTGTGCCTCCTTCAGGATCTGGTTGATGTGGAAGTAAGGACCTTGACTTAGTGCAGACTGCTCGTGGAAGGACTGAGAGGAGACCGGACTGGATCCTGCAATGATGGGGTTTAGGCTGGTTTCTGGGCCGCTCGCTCTGTCAGGGCTGTTGATGCTACTGCTACTACAGCTGCTGCTGCTGCTGCCGCTATCGCTGCTGGAGGACTGAGACAAAGAGAACATGAACAGCAAAACAACATTTTTCTCTCCTGTCCACAACCAAACACCTTACTCAAGCAAATATTCTTGACAGAAGCCCCTCCCTTCCACATTTCCAGGCTTATTTCAGCCCGACGGACAAAAGACAATCCACCAAGTGCTTCCCGGGCACCGAGCGCTGCGGTTATTGCCCCGCACGGAAAGCGTCCCAGAGCTGACGGGAGGAGCCAGCTTTCACCCGGAGGTTCGCTGCCCTCCGGATTGCAAACTTTCCGTTTCAGGCCCCTCAGCGCTGCCCCCGTGACCCACATTTTAGCACTAGTGAAGTTTGCCAAATTCATCCGAGAGCTGGAAAATAAAGAACATTCCCACTGAGCTGCGCGGGTCAGTAGAGGCAGGCAGGGCACGAGGAAAAAAGCTGTACCGCCTTCGCATCTACCACTTCTGGTTGCGCAGATGTGTTAGGGAAGCACCATGCAAAGCATTCTTCTACAGGTCCGTTTTTCTACAAGTGATCTGAAGCATCCAAAGCAACAGGCTGTTAGGAACGCAGGCAGCACGGCTCCCGTTTCAGGTCTTTGAACACCTCCGCGTGCATACGTCCCCTTCTCCCAGTTCAGAACTGGGACCGTCCCCTTCTCCCAGTTCAGAACTGGGACCGCAGTGTTAGCTGATAGCTTTCCGTAACCATTTGCTAAATGGGCAAATTTACAAGAAACGTTAAATGCTTCCGCACACAGAGAACTTCAGCTAACAGGGAGGACAGGGCTCGTTAGTTAGCGCGGGGATAAGCACGCTTTATGGTAATGACTGAAGAGCATTAGCCATCGTTTTCAGTGTTTCAAAGACATAAAACTGTTTGTTTTACGCCATTTTAAGGGCTTTTAACGCAAGGTTTCTGTTAGTTACAGCCGAAATGTTTTAATACTGTGTGATAGGCTGCTGAGGGAAAAAAAAATGCAGGGATTTAGGTGCTTAAGAGTCAGAGAACGACCACTTTGCTATCCCGTAAAAGGCAAATTAAACAAGCAGCCAGCGGAAGTGACAGCAGCTAAACAAGCCCACTTTTTCAAGTGTAAGTTCAAACCACAGAAGCCAAAGCTTGGTGGCCACAGCAGAGGAAGACAAATTGATAGAAGCCAACAGCAATTTAACAGTCAGCAGCACCTCCACGAGGCCTCGCCTCAGAGGAGATGTAAAGCACGGTGCAAGCTGCACCTGAGCAAGGCCCGGGAAATATTTGGAACGGACCACACCGCCACCTGGAAGCCCCGCGGCACCGACTCCGCAGCCGGTCGTTACAACTGGACCTCGTTAGGTTTGTTTTGCTAAGCACCACAAAACGCTCCGGTTGTGGGGCAGTACGGCAAGCGAGGCACCAGCGCCGAGGCTGCGCCCGCGCTGGCGTGTTAGGTGCCGGCAAGGAGAAAACAACAAAAAAAACCCACGTGAAGTCGTTCTGAAGGAAGCAGCAGATGTAACCGGGCGAGCATCGAGCCCCTCTGTCTACTGCTACTAACGCAGAGGGGGAGAGGACACCAGGACAGAGAGGAGCTGCGAAATGCTGCTTGCTAGCCCACCTCATTTCGCACAGAAGCACAGCTACTGAAACGCGATGCGGTTAGGCTTAAGTCACAGCAGCCTTGGAGAGAAACCCACCGCACAGGACACTTTGTTTCCTTTTAGTCTGTGTTCCTTACTGTTTTTCGTTACAGCCACCTTCTGAAAATCAAGGTAAAGATCAAAATGAGAAGCTAGCATTCGTTACTTACTACCGCAGCATCGCATCTTAACAGAACCGACATTTTAGAGCCGTTAGTAACGATTATTTTACGCAGGTCTCGTTTTATTTTGATTTTTTAAAGCAGAGGTTGTGTCCTGGGACGTGCTTCCCGCCTCTAAGGCTGTTGGTAGATCCGTCAGACCCTCTTTATTTCCATTTCTCTAATGCAAAAATTCACTAGCACGTGAAGCCCGTTTATTGCCCAAACCACGTCATGGACCTACCATTTCCCCAGGCTGTGGTGCACATTCTGTTACGCATTTGGACTACAATCAGACAAAAAAAGAAGCCTTAAAGTCATCATGTCAGCAACGACAAGCATCCACACAATGAAACAAAGCTTTAAAGCAAAAAGGGCTAAGGGAGGCGGCCCTACACTTGTTTCTGAGCGCTGTAAGGGCATCTCGTGGTTCACCTGGCTCGCCAGCCCCTCTTGGCACTGCACTTACAAAGTTTTACCTGGACATTTGTGGGAAAGCTATTTCACTGAATTCACCTGCTGAGCTGTGATGTAGCGTCTCCATCGCTAACGACAGGAGCTTAAGAAACGGCTCAGGTCCTGCTGCTCTCCAGATGAGTTTGACAAAGAAAGAACCTGGGTGTAATTAGAATTTCGACCGGCCCTTCCTCAATGTCTGTGGAGGCACAGCTGCAGCGCTACACAAAAGCTCCGACCTGAGAGAAGCGAGCGCTGCCCTGCGGCGCCAGCCTCCACGGAGGGAGGAGCGGCACTCGGAGGCTCTGCGGAATCCACGAGGAATCACAAGAAACGAGGTTTTGCAGAGGAAAGCTACTTGGGAAGGGAAAGAGTTCGCCGATTCCCTTCCTCCCAGGGAGAAGCAGAGCGAAGCGCTTTCCACCGGTGGTTCCCCAAGCTGCAGCGCCTCTGAGGACCGCCGGCTCTGCCCAACTCACGGACAGGCTGGCGGGTGACAGGAGCAGGAAAAGCTTTCGCTAAATTCACAGGTGACCAGCAAGCTGCCCTCCGGGTAAGTGGAGAAGATGGAGAGGCTGGCAGGGAATGAAATGCTCTGCTTGGTTAATGTTTAATTAACATCCGCCGCAGTCGTGTGCGAGTTCACGGGCTGAACTGCGAAGCTGAGGTTTCCCGTGGCTGTCGCCCAGGAGGGGTTTGCTCCAGGAACTGCACGTCGTTACAACCACCTCCCAAGAAGTAGTGCTGATAGGGACTGAAAAACACCTCCTGTAAAAGGCAGCTGAAGTCCAAGAGGCTGCCTACCCTGGACAGAGGGTGACCCAGTGCGACAAAACCACAAATCCTTTTCCATCAGATCTAGCTTACATGCTCAGAACGACCGAAAGGGAGGGACTGAGGGACAACCTGAATACAGACTGCCACTAAAACAAAAAAATCCCTTCACCTTACACATTGCTGCCAGCTACGAAGCGTAAGACAAGAATAAGAGCTCCTGCCATAAGCCGAGGTCCGTTTCAGTGGTGTGTCTGCCTGATGTCTCCTACAGCCAGCTGGGATTTTTAATGGCCACGAGCTCCCTTTGTAGGTTGCAAAGTAATAGGAAACTGCGTACAAGTGTTCCAAATGGCCAAGGGCTTCCAAGTGCCATCCGTCGGAAGCACTTGTGGGCTATAAGCACAAGAATTTCTCTGCTCGGCACAGGAAGTCCTCAAAGAAACATGGGAATAACACCGGGCTGATCCCACAGCTTGCATTTCTGGACATGCTCCGTTCGGTGACTCGACACCGCAAGAAAACAAGCAAAACACAAAAAAAGCTCTGTTCATCAGCAGGTGACGCTGTGAATTCCGTCCCCTCGAGGAAGGGAACGCTGATTTTTGCCCAGCAGGTGCGTTCCTCCGCTTCAGCAGCAACGGCACGGAGCTCTCCCTGCCCGCACGTCGGGGTTTAATGTGTTAAAACACCGCCACAACGCCAGGGCATGCACGGAGCGGGACCCTCGATGTTAGCTTCAGCAGTTTAACTCCGCTCTGCTCGGTGGGGGGGGCAGGCAGCTCACGCCATGCTGTTCGCTCGCAGCACCCCACGCCCAGCGGGAGGTGAGGACAGAGCCAAGGCCGCCCGCTCTCGTGTGGCCAGCACGAGGCCGTTCCCGTCTCTGCGTCGTAGCAGCTTTGCCCAGTCAAAAGTCAAAGTGATCACAACAAGCCAAGGTGCTTCTGCCACTCACCGTCACGGGTTTTCCCGATAGTCTTACTTTCATTCCTCCCACTTCAATCCCTCGTTCCACACTAAATTCTTCCTCCTCCCGCCACAAAGCTCGTTTTGCCATTAACTACTCTACACCGAGGCGTTTAACCTGTTGGACAAGCGATTCAGCGTCAGGCGGCGAGCGGCTTCACGGCTCTACCCGTTATACCCAGGGAGCAGAAAGAACCTCATCCCGGCACTGGAAAAACAGCAGTGCGGCTACGGAACGTCTCTCCTCGGTGGCTTTTTGTGACAAAAACCCCAGATGCTGCTAGAGCCTTCCCAAACAACGTCACTGTCACATCGCCGCTTGGAAAGGTTGGGTGGAAGCCTCCCTCACAGAAGGAACGGGGGGTGCAGAGCCTCGGAGCCTGTTAGCGTGCGTTTGAAGGCGTTACCGCATGATAAAAGATGCGTTGCTCGGTTACACGCCACGTTTTGTGCACTCAAAGCACGGCTCGCGGCTCAGCACAACGGCAGCGTGGTGGAATTACTCACTGCGGCCCGTCTCGGGGGTGAGAGGGCTGCACGGAAAACGAGGCTATTTAAAAAAAGTTAAAATTCATTAACTGCCAGAGACACAAACGAGGCAGCCCCCGCGCTGCAGGCCCTTCTCCGTGAAGGTTTTGCAACAGAGCTACGTTGCTAATTAGAAAGGCACCCAGCGAAATGTTTGGATGATTAACACGGGCAACAATTCAGGAAATCTGGTGGCAGTTTGGAAAGCAGCTTTTTTCAAAAAGAAATCTCAGATGCCAGCAAAGCACACGAGCCTAGAACACCTGCCACGTGAGCGGTAACAGGAGGCAGCTTATCCCACCTCCAGAGAGAAATCGGAGCAAATCCAAGTAGAAGCAGAGGGTCTGAGGTCGAGCATTTCAGCTGCAAGTGAGCAAGTCAACTGCCAGGCTCTCCCAGAGCATTTTTTTTTTTAAGAAATGCCATAAGTGACATGAAATGCTTTTTGCCTTTCTACCCCAAATAATCACGCTGCTAAAAATGCGAAGTTGGATGGGCAGCCGGGCAAAGCGGCCACAGGCACTTGTAACCCACCCCAGTCACCCGCTCGGTTCTGGATACGTTGCGCCTCGTTTCAGACAGCAAACGTGGGGCTTTTTTGGTATCTTCCTTTGGGATTTACACACGGGTATTTGAAATACAACAACAGAAACTTTCTGGTGTAGTGCCAGTTTCCAAACCACATTTTACAGATTTCAGTCTCTGAACACCTAACAGAGCTGGCCTCACACACAAAGCAAAAATGGGTTTTCGTTAACTGCTCTCCCTGGAAAGGATTTCAAAGAACACTGCAGCCGCGATGTAAATTCAGCACGAAAGGAAACCAAGGCTGCCCAAGAAGGTCTCACCTCGGTGTCCCACGAGTCCTGAAGGACGGTGTTCCTGGTGTTACGTTTTGTCTGGGGAACGTGGCTGTCATCTTCATTGCCATTGCGCCTCCTCTTCCTGAGGGAGAAAGAAGAAAAACGTATTAGCAGTCTACTGAGCACCTCCTGTTTTGGCCTCTACGGGCATTTCTACATAAAAGCAAGAAAATTTGGTGAGTTAGCGAGGATTACGTTTAAACTTGTGGCCTGGCGTGAATTCATATTCCCTTTTTAACTGTTGTGTATAGAGAAGAGATCATCGCTCCTCTCACAATGCAGCCAGGCTGATGCTGTCACATCATTTTCCGGGACAGGGACCCGCCATTAAAACCTTTCTAAATCTTTCTTTCTAAACCCATCTTTCTAAATAAATATTTGACGGTTCTCAGCCTTGCGGTGCTGCCGGTATTCAGACGAATCCCCAAAGAAGCTGGGGACTGCGGCCACCATCCGACGGGCCGGGGAGCGCGGCAGCGACCACGTTCCCAAGAAATTCCCCATCGCACTCATCTCGTTTACGCTCACCCACAATTAACGCCTCTGATGATTTTCTTCAGCGTCCCAATTGGAGGGCGTTCACACCCAAACCCCGGCAGCGCCATTCTCAACGCCGAGAGCAAATTTTGCTGCCAAGCCACCGGAGAAGCCCCCCCGGGACCCCTCCCCCCCCCCCCCCCGGCCTTGTGACATCAGCCCGGAACCCCCCGGGAGCCATCCCCCGGTGGCGGCACACGTTTATTTACTTATTTACTTATTTTTGTTTTATTTTTGTTTGGTTTTCCCCCCCGCCTGAACCCCACAGCCCCGTGAGGCCCTCAGCGTGCACAGCACTGGGGCCTGGGCTCCCAAACGGCCCCGGGTTGGCCATAACCCGGCCGTTCCCACCGGGGCCCTGCACCACCGGGCTCAGCCTTCATCCCCCGGCCGCCTCCTCCTCCTCCCCCTCCCCCCCCCCCCCCCCCGGCCCACCTCTGCCTCGCCCCCCGCTCGCTGGGCAGCGGCTGCCGGCAGCTCATGGCGGGCAGCGCCCGGTGCCAGCCCCGCCGCCCGGCCCCGCTCCCACTTCCGGCCTCCCCGCCTCGCTGCGCATGCGCGCCGCCCGCACCGCCTCCGCCCTCGCCCCCCGCCGAACGTCACTGCGCACGCGCGCTGCGCGCCGCTGAGGTCCCCAACCGGCCCCGGTAAGCCGTCGCTAGGGGTGGCCGCGGAGGTGCCTGACGGAAAAGCGGCCCGGTACCGGGAATGGCGGAGGGGCCGGGCGGGCCGCAGCGGTGTCCGTACTGCCAGCGGCAGTTCCGGAGGCTCCGCGCTCATCTCCCGCACTGCAAGGCCGCGCCGGGCCGGGGGGAAGAAGCGGCGAACGGGACCGAGGCGGAGGTGGCCCGGAGCCTCGATCTCCGTCCCGAGGAGGCCGCGGCCGCCGTGGCGAAGCTTCGCCGAGGGCCGAAAGTCGCCATCGAGAAGCACCGCGCCGTGGTGCTCCGGGAGCGGCCCGTTAACGAGACAAGGCCCAGCTCCGGTACCGGGACTAGGCCCGCAGCGAGCCCCGGCCCGCAGCGAGCCGCTCCCGGGGCCGCTGTCCCGGAGGCTGCCGGGCGCGGAGCTCCCAGCACGGTGCACGAAGCCGGCCGCAGAGCGAGCCCCGGGGAGCTCCGCCAACAGCGGGGAATGGCGAGAACCGGGACCGGAGACGGGCAGAGGCACGAGGAAGGCACGGCGGGGCACGGAGCCCCCCGGTCTGCTTCGTGTTCCAACAGCCTCCGTCTGTCAGCGGAGGAACCGGGAGCTCGCGGCGAAGGGACGGCCAAAAATGAGCTAACCGGCACACCGCAGCCCGGTGACCGCGAGCGGCAGATGGCCGGCGTGACCGAGCCCCTCCTGACCGCACGGCGGGACACCCCGCTGCCTCCGCACCCGTTCCCGCTCAGCACCTCCCAACGGCCGCCCATCTGTCCCTCCCGGGCCGCTGGCAGCAGCGCGCGGGCAGGCGCCGTGGGCTTGGAGTGGTTTCCAGAGCTGAACCCGAATTACCACACGCTGAGCCTGTTTGCGGAGAAGCCTTCGCAGGGAAACGGGGGGGTCACGACGAAGACACCGGAGGGCAATTTCTCAGAAGGACGGCAAGGTAACGTAAGAAACAAATGGCTCTGCTGCTGCTGTGCTAAACCGTCAGGTGTGAACGGGAGAGGAGGGGTAGGAAATGCTGAGCTGCTGGGCTCAGGCCTGAAAGAGTCCAAGGAACAACCTGTGCAACCTTCCAGCCTGGAAAACCAGCAGTTTAAATGGGCTCGTGCGTGTGGAGCCAGCTCGCTTTGCGTGAGAAAGAATCGCTCTTCTTTTCTGAGCACTCTCAAAGCTCAGCACTCACGCTCCCATCACACGCTGGCCTCGTTTCCCTCCCTTTGACTGCTGCCTTCTCGTTTCACAGGGCCCCTCGCAGAAAGGCGCCTGATGGATGTCAGGCTGGGGGAGCTGCCCACGTGGCTGGCCACCCGGGACTTCTCTCCCCGGGGGATGCTTGGAGGAGTGCAGAAAGGTGAGGCTAAATTCCCGGCTCTTGGGGCAGAATTGTCCCGCTTAGCTGATTAATCTGCTAACGTGCTGCTGCAGCATGGTCCAGGGGGCCAATCTATAAAGAAATAATCAATCCAACCATATGGCTTCGGGAAGTTCTATGGAAAGCAGTGAAATGTGTGTGACCGGAACGTGGTTTGACCCTCGCATTTTTATTCCAACAGCGTGGAGCAGTTACTGCAACAAATACATCAACGTGAAGAAGGGCGGAGCAGCTGGGGTCTCCATGCTCCTGGCTGGATACTGCATCCTCAGCTACGGCTGGAGCTATCAGCACATCAGTGAGATTTCTTTATTGATATCTTATTTCACTACTTCCCCCTTTTGCAGCGGGTGGTAAGTCTGTGTGCTACTCATGTTGTTTCAAGCTCTGAAGTCATTTAAATACTCCACAGTTAAAACTAATACCGGAGCTCAGGGAATAGCGTTCTGATTTGGCTTAGGTAGGCAGAGGAATGTAGTTAACGAAGGTGGTGGTGACAGTTACTGATTTACAGCTTCTCCCTGGAGAGAGCCAGAAACAGGCGGGAGCGCTCCTTAAACCTGCACAGAGCAGAGGGAGACGTTGCAGCACTGGACACAACCCAGTCCCTGGATTTACTCAGAAATGACAAGGGATTTAAGTGGTGGTTGGGTAGTTTCCCCATCAGGACTTGCTCCCGTAAACAGAAACAGCTGTAGTCAGATTCCCGCTCATCCCTGCTGGGCAAAGTACCGTGTCACGCTGAGCATAGCATCGTGCTAACGCTTTTTTTCTTTTCCCTTCCCCCCTGTTTTGCTAGAGTGTAATCGCTGGCGTAAGTACCACTGAAGAAGCTGGAACAGCAGCCAGGGAACAATCACAACTATTTGACGGAGTCAGCACAAGCTCTCTGGACCAGCATCCCACCAGGGATTGAACCCAGCAGAGGCCCCCTTCCTGTCAGAGACAGCTCGTAAATCGTTGCTGCTGGGGGGTTGTTTTCAGCTACCCTCCGGCAGGCAGAGGGGTGATGCTGACAGCCTGCAGTCACTGCTCTGCGGGTCAGGCAGTGTTCAGTACTGAGAGACAAAGCGTTAGGGCAGCTCCTCAGAGGTCTGTGCAGGAGAACTCCTGTAGTTTGCTTTGCAGCAGCTTGGGTCTGTTGCTGGATAGGTCAGGGACAGGCCAGTTCCCTGACATAGGCTGTTAGCATAGATTGATCTACACATTGTATTGGCAATAAATTATATGATTGATTGTGGCAGAGAGGGATAATCATTCCCTTAAGTTAGCAGAGCTGTGCACAGCACTGCCCAGCTTTTACATACCCCTCTCCACAACAAGATTGTTTGCTTTGCTACCACCCCCAGGAAAAGGGTGGTCCCTGCAGAGCTGCTCCACAAAGGGGTCCCAGCTTCACCACCAGCACAGCACCCCTGGGACTGCCTGGACAGCAGAACAGCCACAGGAAGGATCTCTGTGAAGGCTTTAAAGCAGCAGCACTGAGAACGCAGTGCCCTATTTCTGGAGGAAGAAAATCCATTGGATTAGCTGTTGTGCCCAAAGGGCAAACTGACATCAGACAAACGAGGACAGTTATGAGAGTGCTAGTTGTAGCCTGCCATCACCGAACATGCCTGGAAAAGCAGCATTGGTCACGTTACAGGCATGAAGGGTAAAAAAAGGCAACAAAAATATGAACTCTTTATTCTAAGTGAGGTGCAGAAGTGTTGTGTCAGAGGTGTTTCACCAAGAACTCCCCTTACCAGCAATAAAAGCTTTTGTGCATTTTTGTTTCCTGCTCAGCCCCCTGTGTCCTCAAACATGAGGCTTCTTCCCCCCCTTCACAGGGCATCAGCACACCCACACCCTCCTCTGCCCAGGACTCTGCCACAAGCTGTTCCCCCACCCCTACAAACCTGTGGGTTGGTAATTTCCTCATGCCCCCTCCCCACTGCCCCCATCCAAATGCAGCTGCACAGGAGGGAGCAGGCGGTGACCGCCGGGGAATGGTGAAGAGTGCAATTCCAGCTGCATTAAGGCCGCTGTGAGTCCTCCTTGTGCACAGAGCTGTGAGAGCGAGTGCTGAGCAAAACCAACTGGCTTTTCTAGTCCAGCAGCTGTCCTACTGGGAGTCTCTCTGGCTCCATCGTGCTGTACTGCATCCTCCTTCCCCTCTCCTTGCAGGAGCACTCAAGTCATTTTCCCAGCAGGATTCCCAGCTGATTCTTCCTACACTTGCCAGCGTAGTGACCTTTTTGTCCACACTGGGGAGGGAACAGGGAGAGATAGCCATCAAGTTTGTGCTAGATCAACTCTGGGCTGTTTTACCACGTGCTTTTGTCCCAGCATTTCCAAGGGAGTGGGTTAATGGAGCCTCGGCAGGCACAGCTCTTGCCTACAAGAAGCAGCCCAAGACCTCTCATGTAACAAACCCAGAGAGGCAGGGGGTCACTGCTCTCGAGGGCAAGCACTTGAAGTTTCTTCTCCCCAGCATCACTTGGGGTTTGATTATTCCAGCCCTCCCAGCCAGGTGGGACCCCAGCTGCCAGCCCTGAGCAGGGGGATCCCCTGTGTGAGGACAAGCTCACAGGCCAAAAAGCACAGCCCAAGGAGAGAACACATCCTGATAACAAAAAGCCACTTTCAGAGCCCCCACACCTCGTGCTGCTGCCCACCGTGGCTCTTCACCTTCCCACAGAGGTGGGATCACCACACCCAGGGCTCCCAGCCCTCAAACCACCCACCTTGAAGCAGGTGCCTGGTTCTAGCAGCCACTGCAGGCTGGGGGGGACGCTGCTGGTGTCCCTGGGCTGTGCGGTGCCAGCGGCCAGCAGTGGGGGTTCCACAGGAATCACATCCTCGGGGCTGCTCTCCCCGCTGACAGTGGGTGCCAGCCACGCCAGGTCCCGAGGACACTCGGCTCCCTGAGGGGACACGAGGCAGTCAGACACCGCAATCCCCCGGCTCCTACGAGAGCACTGGAGCAGGGACACAGGCGAGAGGGCTTCAGCTCGAGGGGGATCCGCGTGGGACCCTCCCTGCATCACCTTGGCTGGATCCACACTGCGAGTCGTCAGCCCGGCCTTGAGGCTGGAAGGGAATACAAGGACAGGCAGTTACCCCCAGGACATGGCAAGGGGCATCCCCTGACCCCCCCATGCCTCCCACAGCCTCCCAGTGCTGTCCCAAGGGCCCAGAGAGCTGGCTGCAGGTGTCCCCGCAGCGACTGGGGCTGCCACCAGCTCAGGTTAGAAGTAAGGAGAGATTAGAGGGGTTCATTTAGGTGAAACCTCAACGCATCCTCATCCTTGATCCAGACACCACAAAGACCACAGCCTCAGGAAGGGGACCATCCCCTGGCTGCCCACACGCTGAGCTCCCCTCCGTCCCACGCCGTACGTACTGCATGAATTTGCATTTGGGTCCTTCTGGGCAGAAGCCGACGAGGTAGTTGGCACACATCACCCTCCGCGTGTGTTTGTACTTGCACAAGGGCCCTGCCACACACGGGAGAGCTTCCCATCAGCGGGGACAAGGCATTGTTCCCAAACCTCTGCCGGGCACCCGCTGCCACCCCAGTTCACCCAGCTCTGCCTCCATCCCATCGGGGGGCAGGGGCAGCAGGGGGGTGCAGGCTCCCACCCCCAGTGGTGGGGAACACAGGCAGCCCCCGCTCACCCCAGTGTGTCCCCCATTTTCCGGGCCCTCACCGTGCCTGCAGAAGCCTCGGTCGTACCAAGGACAGGCCCTGTTGTCCTCCATGGTGTCAACGTGCAGGAAGGGACAGTCCTTGTTGCTGCACTCGCCTGGGGGAGTAAAGGGGGGAGAAGGTGGGACAAGGCTCCCCCAAGCCAAATGCATGAAAAAAAAAGCACAAAAAGCTCACAGGGTGGGACAAACCCCGGTGCTGTGGGGTGAAAAGTTTGTCTGGGGGCTCGTGTCCCCAGGCAAGTGGCAGTGGTGCTTCTCCCCACAGACAGGAGGTGGCATCAGGCAACAGCTCAAGGCCAGGCCTGAAGGACATAGGGTGGGCTGGGGGGGACAACCCCAGGACCCCCAGTCTGTCACTTACCAAACTTGGCGTGGAAATAGCACTCGGGCATCTTGGTCACGTTGTAGACGTGCAGGAAGCCGCAGCTGTCGCCCTTCTTGCACAGCCCGCGCAGCCAGTGCTTGCACACCACCGCCCGCTCCATGCCCGCGTGTCGGGATGGGCACTGCACGCCTGCGGCCCCCAGTTACTGACGGGACTGGGACCAGTATGGGGCACCCAGACCCTCCCCAGCCCTCCCCAGGGTGCAGCGGGGGTGGCAGCGCTGCTCCGAAGGGTTTTGGTGGTGGGCTCTGAGCAGAGTTCGGTCTTTGTGCCCCAAACCACCCCCCTGGTGGATATAGGGTCATGGAGAAGGCTGCCGGGGAGGTGACAGAGAAGGGGGGCACCATCTCCCAAAACATCCCCAATGGCAAATTGGCACTGGTCCCATCCCCAGCACTCAGCCCCCAGGTGAAGGGCTTGCAGATGGCCGCCCCCAGCTCTGTGGGGAAAGAAGGGCAGAGAGAGCCTCAACCACAGGCCCCAGCATCGGGACCCCCATGATATTGGGGGGAAGAGCACCCCAGCTCCTTCACAGGGCTGGGCTCAGTGCTTGGAGCCACCCGAGGGGGACCCAGGCACTGCGGTGGGTGCAGCAGAGCAGGGGGCTCCAGCTGGGGCTCTCCTTACCCCTCCTGCAGCCCTGCCGCCCCCCAAGGCTGCCGCAGGATGCTGCCCCCCCACTTACTGGACATACCCAGGACAGACGGGAGCTGGTTTCCTCTCTGCTGCTCCACATCAGCCTCCAAGTCAAACCTCAGCCTCTCCACGCCTGCCACCAGCTCCTGCATGGCCCCAACTCCAACCAGAGGCACCCCAAGACAAGCCCCCCAAAGGAACACAATCACAGCACCCAACCTGAGCCCCAGCAGCACTCAGAAACCTCCCTTCCTCCTCCTTCCTCCTCCCCAAAGCAGAGCAAACCCAGCCCAGGCAGGAGCCCGGTGCCCTCCATTTACAGGGAGAAGCCGCCCGCATCTGATCTCAATTTGCAGCCGGCATCGCCTGGTGCCGCAGCTCAGCTGTGGGGAGCTCAGCCCCGGGCCCCAGCCGCTCGCAGCCCGTAATTGCCTTGGTGCTGACATCTGCTTCTTCTCCGCCCAGATCTGCATTGAGAGCAGCTGGCCGGCAGCCCCTGACCCTCAGCGGGGTCTGCTGGGGCTGACCATGGGGGCTAACCCCTCACCCCGGGGGCTAAACCCTCACCCTGGGCTTGCTGCTCAGCAGGGATCCCAAAAACAGAGCTGAATGTGGCCTGCACGCTGACACTGAATACTCAGAGAGCAAGGGATGGGTCCTGAGGGTTTTTTGTTGCACCCCGAGTGCTCTGAGTGTTTCTGGGTGATGCAGAGCGGCACTGGCCCCAGTCCCACTTCGCAGTGCCATCAGGACAGAGCCACGTCCCCAGGCTCCCAGCGGGGACACCCAGCTCACACCTCGCACCCCCATGAGAACCCCTTCAGCCCCCCGGGGGCTTGCAGGCAGGCCAGGCTGCAGCAGCACGTGTGGGACACGGCCGCAGTACCGGGCCGCACACCGGGGGCACCCCGAGCAGCCCCCCCAGTGCCAGGCATCACCCCTCACCCCATCCCTCCTCCATCACACGTCCCCATCATGCGCCCGGAGCGACAGGGCCTGACACATCGGGGACGGAGACCTGCTCCCATTCTGTCACCAGCGATAAACGCACTGGACCAGTGCCTCCCGCCTGCTGAGCGCTGCCGGCGGGGCCGCGGCCTCGCACCGTGCACCCCCAGCACCCCCCGGTTGTGCCGGCCACGTCCCCAACAGCCAACGCTTGCTGGCACGGCCGTGGTGCCGGTGTTACTCCTCGTTAGCCCTAGCCCCATGGTGCTGGCCCTGCACTGGGGTTGCCGCCCCGTCCCGGGGAGCGGGGCCGCGTCCCGCGGTGCTGTGCCCGCTTTCTGCCCCGTCGGCTCGGGGCAGCGCGGTGCTGCCGAGCGGGAGGCTGGAGCCGACAGGCGTCACAGCGATGGCGATGGCTGCGTGATGGCAGCGTGGCCTCCCCGCGGTTCCCCCTCTGCACAGCACCCTGCGGGAAGGGGCACGGACCCCAGAGACCTTGCTGCTCGCTGCTTCATCAGAGCATCGGTAAGGGACAGCAGGAGCCGGCTTCCCCCTGACCTCCCAGCGGGCAGGGACCAGCACCCATCGGCTCAGGAGGGATGCTCAGGGCAGGGTGCAGCGACCCCAGCACCACGGAGCAGGATGGAGGGGCACAAAGGCACGGGGAGCGGGGCAGAGGCACCCCGGTGAGCTCAGAGCGGCCGCTGGCCAGGCAGCCAGCTGCAGCTGCTGTTGTTCTCCCCAGCCCGGACAATCGCCCAATGTCCCACGCCGCGGGGCATTGTATCGGCGCTGGCTCACGCACAGGACCCCATTGTGTCCCCACTGCAGCACGGTGCCCGCTGCCACCAGCAGCACCCGCCTGCCTCGCAGGGCGATCCCTTGGGCAGGTCTCGGGGAGCCCAAGGTCCTAGGGCTGCTGTCCCCATCCGTACCAGCGGGATGGGGCAGGGAAGGCAGCCCTGGTGCTGGCAGAGCCCTGCTCACGCACAGAAATCCTGCTGTGGGACGGGGACGCCCCCTGAGCTGGATTGAGCCCCTCCATCCACCCACACGAGGGCTGGCAGGGGCTGCGGCAACTCCGCAGGGCTCGGAGCAGGGCACCGAGAGCACCTGCAGCCCGCAGGAGAAGCAAAGTTTCCCCACCACCACCACCTTTCCTCCCTTTCCCCGGCTCGAATCAGGCAGGCTGCGGGAGGAGAGAGGCAGCTTGGCACTGCTGCCCCTTGGCAGGAGCCGGCCTGGCCGGAGGGGCACAGCCCAGAGCCAGATCCGGCCAGCAGGAGCTCGCTGCTTCCCCCGCTGCGATGGGCAGATAAAGCACAGCCGCGGGCACCGAGAGGAGGCCGGGCTGGCACAGCTCCTGCGGGAACAGGGCTGCAACGAGGACAGAGGAGGCAGGACAGGGTCCGGGGATGGCAGCAGGACAGAGAAACTCCATCCCTGCACCAAACCTCATGCAGAACGCAACCCCACCACCCCCCTCCAGGGACTCAGGCCACTGCTGTCACTACAATTTCCTTTTATTCTCTGCATTTTTACATACACGGTATAAAACCCTCCTCTTCCACCCGCCTGCACCAGCCAGACCAGCCCCGGGACTGCAGCCACCAGCACGAGGGCTCAGCCCGGCCCGCGGCACCCCTCCCGTGGGGACAGGCACTGGTGTCCCCAGCACAACCGGGAGCGTGGAGGGTGGCTGGCCACGGAAACGCTGGGATGGATCCATCCATCAGACGGATGGGGAGCGAGCCCCCAGGGCAGCACGAGGCCGGAGGCTCTCGGACTGCACAAAGTCCCAAAGAAACCCGGGAGC
This sequence comes from Nettapus auritus, assembly GCA_011076525.1. Taxonomy (NCBI): domain Eukaryota; kingdom Metazoa; phylum Chordata; class Aves; order Anseriformes; family Anatidae; genus Nettapus; species Nettapus auritus. The sequence continues at coordinate 11,370,877 of CM021782.1, forward strand.
CGGAGCTGCCTGCGGTCCTGGAGCCCTCCGCATGGTGCAGAGCTCCGAGCTCCAGAGCCAAGTCCTTCCTCGAAGGAAATTTCCCCTCCGTTAAAAAAACAAAAGCAGGAGTAAAGAAAGTTAGGTACAAATCGGAGAGCAGTAAAAACTGTGTGGCAGAAAAAAAAAAAATACACATATTACTAGAGGGGCTACAACTTCGAAGCCTCATCTTGTTTGATCCTATTGCTTTACATAGGCGGGGGGGGGGGGGGAAAGCGCTAGCATCCAAAGTCCAACAGAAAGAACCAAGATCGAGTCTGCTTCCCTCTCCCGGGCTGTGCTGGAGTTTTCCTGGGGGCGGAGAGCCAGCGGGGAGCCCCGGGAGCGAGAGCTGTCCTGCCACCGCACGTCCACCCCGGGACCGGCACCGGGACGGGCACCGGCCCACCGGGAGGGGAGAGGGAAGGGGCAAGGAGTTAAGTCTTCCCCTGTGCCGTCGATTCCAGCATCGGGTTCTCCGGCCCCGTGTCCAAGCAACCGCAAATGAGAACCAGACCCCTTGGCTCGGCCGCCCGCCTTATACCCTGATCTCGTCGTCGTCTTCGTCGGCGAACGAGAACTCCTTGTCGGGGCGCTTCGGGGGGCCCCGCTGGCTCTGTGCCCCCGGGAGGGGGCTGCGCTCCTCCGGCCCCGAGGCGCAGCTGGACGCCGAACTGCTGTCCCTGGGGCCGCGGCCACCGGCGCTGCGGGACGGGCTCTGGCTCTGCGAGGCCACCGGGGAGCCGGGCAGGGCGGCTCCCACCTCCTCGCGGCTCTCCTCCGCCTCGGGGTCTTCGTCCTGCTCCCACTGCTCCTTATCCATGATGCTCAGGACGTCCCCGAGCATGGAGGGCCCCAGGTCGATGTGGAAGGACATGATGGACTCGGCGTGCTTCATGCCCGCCCCGCTCTTGGCCACCACGACGGGCAGCTCCGTGATGTCCCCGAAGTCGCGCTCATCCAAGCTGGGGCTCAGCGCCCCGGCGGCCGCCCCGTTGAGGCGCTGCTGCTCTTCGGGGCTCATCTCCTCCGGCAGCTTCTTGACGGGGCTGGAGGAGAGGCTCTTGGGCAGCTGCCCCGCGCTCCTGTCCACCTCCTTCTCGTTGAGCTGGGGCAGGGACACGGCGTTCTTCACGAAGAGCGCCGAGTCCCGCAGCGAGCCCAGCATGTCCCGCCGGTCACCCCGCGTCACCGACTGCGAGCGCTTGCTGCTGCGGAAGCGACGGGACAGGAGGCTGGGTTTGGAGGCTCCCGGCTCCTCGCCCGCCTCCGGCCCCGGCTCTCCGGCCTTGCTGGTGAGGAAGGAGGTGTCCCCGAAGGCGTCCCCGGCCCGGCCCACGTGCATGGTGTGCCGAAAGTCCCCCAGCGGCGCGCTGATCATCTCGGCCGTCAGGTCGGCCCGCGAGCGCCGCTTGGAGTGGGCCGAGTTGGAGACGAGCTGCTTGAGGATGGGCATGGTCCCGGCGGGGTGGCCGAGGGGATGTCACACGTCCTGCAGGCCCGGATGGGCTCACGTCTGCTGCTCCGTGTCTGGGCTCCCAGCCGGCGTCACAGACGGGTCACTGCTAGGGGACAAGAGAGGGACACGGTCAGGCTTCGAGGACACCGATGGGCACAGGTCTACTGCCACCAGCCCTCACCCTGCCAGGCTGCAAAACACAACCCTGGGGCAACAAATGGCTCTGGTACCCTGGTGAAAAGCATCTGATGCTCCACACGCAGTGATGACACACGGGGGACAGGTCCCCGGACCCCCCACATCCCACTCTGCCCCTCGCCCTGTCCCACGGTGACCCACGAGTGGGGACACCCGGTGCTGCAGCCTCACTTGCGCCCAGGTCTCCCTTCCCCTCCTGGGCCGAACAAAAGCGCTTTGTGGCCGCTTTGGAGGCAGAGCAGGGACAGCAAACGTGGCCTGGCCGCAGGGACCCACCACGGCTCTGCATCGCAGCAGGGACGGGGACAGCAGCGCCGCATCCCTCCCTGCAACCCCCCGCAGCCCTCCTACTCTCCCTTCTCCCCAAAAAGCACGAGCCCACCCTCACAGCAGCCGGATCCGCAGCGGCACGCCGAGCGATCCCGCTGCGCCTCGGGGACGGACACAAAGAGGGGCACCGAGGGCACCCGCTGCCCCCTCCCCAGCCCCCCGGAGAGGGGCACGGCAGCGCTGGAGCCTCTGGGAGCCGCACGCCGAGAAGATGCCTGGGATTTTTTTTTTTTTAATTGAAAGAAAGCAGGGAGGAGCGGCCGCCAGGAGGAATTGGAAACAGACGGCAGGAAGTGTGTGAGGAGGGCGTAGAGCCCCCGGGAGGCACCGCCGGGCCGGCGGCGTGCCGAGGGGAGCAGCGCGGGGAGCGGGGATGGATCCCACGTCCTCACACACCTGGCAGCACGGGGACACGGGGACATGGGGACTTGGTGCTGCCCCCGAGCACCCCAAAGCCCCCCACGCCGCTCCTCGCTGTGCCCCCCGGTGCTGAGCCCACGTGAGCCAGGTTCCTGTGCCCAGCCTCGCTGTCCCATGTGCGGCCACCTCATCGTCACCGCTGTGACTCAGGGGTGACAACTCGCAGCAGAGATGACCAAGGGCCTCTCCGTTCCTCTTTCCCACAGCCCGGCAGCGGGACGGCCGCCTCCATCCCCGGTGCCGCCAGCCGCCCCATCCAGCCCAGCCCCGGTGGCCCCGCAGGAGGGGACAAGGACGGCGACCACGTCACCGCATCCCGGCTTCATCCCGGCTTCCCGTGGCGTCAGGCAGCCCCGGGTATTCCAGGGAAGGGCTGCCGGGGAGGAAGAGCTCAGGGAGGAAGAGCTCACAGCCTCCTGCTTCCTCCCCTCGGGCATCGGCGGCGACACCACGGCCCCGTGACGCTCACAGGGAAGAGGACAGCGCCTGGAAACACGGTCCCTGCACGACCCAGCTACGTACCCGCTCAGCCAGACACCCCCACGGGCAGCTTCTGCCCCCCGGCACGTCCCAGAGCTGCCCGGTTTTCCCCTGCCACGCAGCCAAAGCCGGTCCCGTGTGGGCAGGACGGACTCTGACCCCACGCGGGTGCAAAGTCCCAGCGCCCAGCCCCTTTCTCGCCCAGCCCCATTACGCCCGGCACGCTCCACCGCAGCTCCCAAGGCCACGATGGCCCAGGGGGGGCTTGAAGGGGACGCCCCCGGCACACGGCAGGGCGCAAGCAGGGCGCAGCAGCCGCTGTGCCGCATCCCATCGCCTTCTCGCACGGTGCAGCCACCTCAAAGGGAGCGCAGGCGGGCTCCTTCCTTCCCTCCCCACATCTGTATGCGGAGGCAGCTCGCTGGAGCCCCCCGCTCTGCCACAGGCCGTGAGCGTGGCACATTTTCCCTCGGCAAGGTCTCCTTTCAGGCCAGCATTCCTGCAGCCTTCGCTTTTACATAAAACAAACACTCCCGGCAAGCTCCCCGGCTGGGCCAGGCAACCGTGCCGCTGATTTAGGCCATCTGGGGACTGTCCCTCCCTTGTATTTAGATTTCGGGGCCAAGTTCAGCATTTGCGAGATACTTTGCAAGCCTCGGTGAAGGGGCCACCGGGAGGTTCGAGCGTTACCGGCGCGGCCTCGCCGGCCAGAGGCTCTCCATCACCGTCAGCCTCCGAACAAGCTGCGCCCCCCTCGAGGCTCCTGCCCACGAACCCTTCTCGTAGTGGCCGAGGTCTCCCCCGGCACTTCGCTCCCAGCCTCTCCAAAAGGCGACGGGGGAGCAGACGCCGCTGCCGGGGGGAGCGGGACACAGAGCCCTTTTCTCCTGCTCCCCGCTCGGGGCGAGGAGCGGATCCTGTGACATCCACGCTGCAGACGCTTTCACAAAGGAAACCGGAGCAGCTTCGCGCGGATACCTTGGGGGAAGGCTGCGGCACAACCCGAGAGGCTGCGCGGAGGGGCAGGCGGCGCTGCCCGCTTCTGGGCGCCGGGGATGGCCGCGAGTCCTAGCGGGGCGTTGGGGAGGGGGAGAGCTTGAAGGTTTTCCCTTCAAACCTGCAAGTTTGAAGGGAAAAGGGATAAAACAAAGTGGTAGGTCGTGCCCTGCTTCATCCCTGCCTTCTCACCCTTTTGGGAGCACGAGCTCCAAAGGGCGAGAGCCTCAGGTCCCCGATTTGCCCTAGAAACGGGCGGCTTCCGGCAACACCCCCACCACATCTCACCCCGCTCAGCATCAGCCACCTCCTGGGGACCACAGGGGGCAAGAAAGAGGACGGTGTGTGGGGAAACGCCGCTGCAGCCCTGCTCCCACGCAGCCTGCCTCCGGCTCAGCCCGCTCACGAGCTGGGAGAGCCCTCCCGGCCGGCCCGGCCGGCTCCAAACTTGGCTGTGCCGACGCCACGGGCAGCACCCTGCAGCCCAAAGATCAGAGGATGCTCCCCGGCCTGCCTCGAGCTTGGGCAGCCCCAGACCGGTCCGGGCCCCCCGCGCAGCCCCAGGGCAGGGAGGAAACGCTCAGCCCAGCTCCCCAGGGCTCCGGCCCCCCGCCCCAGGCAGCCGTCTTGCGCAGCCCTTTGATGTCGCTGCCTGGCAGGCGGCTGCCAGAGACGCTTCGCAGCTCACGCCCTGCCACCTCCGGTCCCAGGAGGGGACCAGCCCGCTGTCACACCCTGGCGTCAGGCTCCCCGGAGAGCCTCGCCAGGGCCTGGGGGCAGCCGGTCCTGCTGGCGCGGGACGAGGAGGCGCCCGGTGACGGCTTCTGCTCCGGCATGGGCGACGGGTCCGGTCCTGTCCGCCGGCACCGCTGCAGTTCAGGATGCACAGAGGAGGCCCCAGTGCCACTGGAAGCGGAAAGGTGGCCGGCAGGGAGAGTCAGAGCTCGGGCCAGCTCGCCGGGCTGGGAGGAGAAGCTCGGCTTTGGCCGGTGCTATCAGCACACAGATCAGAGCTGACCCGGGGAAGGCGCTGCCAGTGCCAAAAGCGGAGCGGCGATTCCCCCAGGGAGCGCTGACGACCGAGAGCTATCCAGAGTTCAGCGAGTAACTATTGGCAGGACAGGCCAGAACACGCAGAGCACCATAAATCCTCCTGCCATGGGGCCACGAACCGGCCTGCGGAGGGGACGTTTCCGGGGGGAGAGGTTATCTCCTCGCTGGCCTCGCTCCGTCTCGCAGCAGGGGCTGGCGGGCTCCGACAGGATACCGGGGCCGAGCAGACCTCCCGGCCTCCTCCAGGCTCCGAATTCCTGCGGTTTCGCTGGGCTGGACGGGAAGTAAACAGGCAGGGCTTCCCACGGCTCACCCCGGCACCCTACCTGCTGGCAGGCACCCCGCAGCCGGCCAGCTCGGGGCCCCACGGCGGCTGCCTGCGCTCAGACAAAAACCCAGGGAACAAAGGGAGAGACGGCCGCGGTCAGCACAACGCTGCCGGCACCCCGGCTGCTCGGCGGTGCCACGGGGGGAGCCCCGCCACCGTCGCCTCGTGCCATGGCACAGAGTTGACAGCTAACCCCGTGCTCTAGGGGTTGGGGACAACCTCGCTGTCCCCACCCAGCAGCACCCAAACTGGCTGGACTCGTGCTCAGCCTCAGCTGGATTCGCTCCACGGTCTCCGAGGGAGCGGCGGCCAACACAGATCTGTTTACCGTGCGTCCCGCTGGGGAGCGAGCCCTGGCTCAGGGTGCAGAGACCCGTGCTCGGCTCGCTCCCTGCCTCAGTCACTCTCCCCACCGGCTCGTGATCCCGGCCCCCCTTTAACAGCCTCCCCGATCTATAGGTTCGGCGCTCGGAAACATCCGTAGGGCGTGCTGCGACGGCTGGGGTCACACCAGGGCAGGGCGGGTTGCGCCCAGCTCCCTCCGAGCAGCTCCGCCAACCTGCCCAGCTCCGGTGGCACCGGTGCCACGCCGTGGCAGGCTCACGAGCCCCGTACCCATACCCGTAGAGCCCCGAGGTGCCGGCACGGGTTCCATGGGGATGCAGAGCGTGGCCGAGGGCAGGCCGGGAAGCCGTGCCCCTATGCCAGGAAGAGGAGCCGGACAGGGATTTCGGGCGGCTCTGACTCAGCACCCGCCTTCGCCCCGGTCCTGGCGAGCCCGGGGGTGCTGCTGGAGCCGCTCCAGCTCGGGAAGGACCGACCCCACCGGGACGGGCCGCGGGGATGCGCTCAGGACCACGACCCCATGGGCACCCGGCACCGCGCACCCCGGGGCGGGAGCTGCGCACCCCGGGCGGGGCCAGCCGGTGTCCCGGGCTGGGCAAACACGGGACGGAGGCGCCGCATCCTGTTAACTCCTTCGGCAGCGCCGGTCCCGGCTCGGGGGGGGGAACCCCGGGGACCCCACCCACGGCGGCTCCGCACCCCCCGGAGCCGTCCCGCTCCGGGAACCGGGGGCACCGGGGAGCTGCCGGCACCGCGCCCCCCTCGTCCCCAGCCGCTCACAGAGCCCCGCGAGCGCTGCGCAACCCCCCCGAGCCCCCTCCCCACACCGTGGCCGACCCCGGGAGCGCCCCAACCGCCCCATCCCAAGCTCGGAACGGTCCCTCCCGGTGCCAACCCCGGTCCCGCCGCGCCTCATCCCTACCCCGGACAATAGCCAGGGCCCGGCGAGCTCCTCCCGGGCCGTGCCGTGCCAAACCGTGCCGGGCCGGGATGCAGCCCCCCCCTTACCTGCGCGGTGGCGCCCCGTTCCCAGCCCATGGCCGTGCCGTTCGGTCCCGTTCCGTCCCGTTCCGTGCCGCCCGGTGCCGTTCCCAGCCGAGCCGAGCCGAGCCGTGCCGGAGCCAAAGCGCCCCCCCCTTCCACTACCGCCGCCACGGGCATGATGTCATCGTCCCGCCCGGGCCAATCGGGCGGCGCCACGTCATAGGGCAGGTCCCCCCCCCTCCATTCAAACCCGAGGGGGCCGGGGGGGGGGCAGCCCCGGGGCCGGGCGCGCCCCGTTTTTGGGGTCTGGGGGGGATAATGGGGGTTCCCGGTTGCGCACCCCCACACTGGGGACCCAGGGCGCTTCCCCCCCGAGGGGGGCCGAAGGGTCGGCGCCCCCAGACCCGGCAGTGGGTGGGGGCTGTCTGCACCCCCCCCCGTGGAGGTTCTGGGGTTGAGGAGCTCGTGTGAGCGACCCTAATTAATAAAGGGAATTAATTAAGCCGGACTGAGCGGCCAAGGGGCTCAGTGTTGGGGAGCAGCTCCACTTGCAGCCGTGACCCCTCCACACACTCGCCCCCCACTGCCCCAGCTCCCCCCGTCCCTGGATGCCCCCTCCCTATCCCTGGATGCCCCGGACCCCCCCGATGGTCCCAGGCCTGGTGCAGGGGGGGCCGTGGGGACCCCCAGTTTGTGGGGGGGGGGGAGCTCAGGGGGTGCGAGGGGTGGGGGCACCCTGGTGAACCGAGAGCAGGGGCCGGGGGCTGCACGGCCCCCACGGAGGCTGGGGCGAGAGCTCTGTGGGAGAGAAGGGGCGGGAGGCACGAGATGAGCCCGCATCTGCCTAATGCAGCGTTTCTTGCATATTCCAAAGCGTCTGGCGCCTCTGCGTAAAGGGGTGGCCTCGGCTCCAGGTGCCCGACGTGCCCGGGGGGCTCGGGTGCTGGGACACGAAGGTGCCAGGGCACAGAAGCTGCTGGTGTCACCGGTGCGAGGAGAAACCCGTGTGCAGGGCGGTTCCGTGCCCTGCCCTCCTGCTGCGTGGGCTCGGCGGCACCAACCTGGTATCTGCGGCTGGGTCCGTGATGGCAGCGGTGCTGAGCAGCGCTGCGCAGCCCAGGGCTGGCACACAGGAGTCGGACGCTTGGCACGGGCACAGCACCATGGCCAAACCGTGGTGGGCACAGCCCCTGGGAGCTCAGCACCACCACCCGCCTGCTCCTGCGGGCTCCTTCCCGGGCCGTGCTGCTGCCTCGGCTCACGGCGCTGCCATTTCCATAGCCGGTTTGGTTGCCAAATTGTATTTTCCCTGCTTTGCATACGGGAAACCGAGGCAGGACGCAAAGCGCTGCGCCTGCAGTCCAGCACCCTGCGAACCACCACCCCTGGATGTGCTTTTTTGGGGGGTCGGGGGTAGATGTGGGAGAGGAGGCTCCATCCCGGAGCTCTCCCCGCTTGCCCCAAGCCACCCCACACCTCGTTATCTGCTAGATCAGCGCTACCAGGCCGGCTCACATCAAGATGTAGGCCTTGCGTGGCCGGCGCTGGGTGCCTCACCTGATGCTGTCACGGGAGCACAGCGCCGGGCGAGACAGCGCAGTCAGGAGGAATTAAAATCAGCCGGCTGGCGGGGAGACAGCGCTGCCGGGGACGGCTCCCGTGGGCTTGGCGGAGCTGCGGCTGGGAAGAGCAGGCACCCACTCAACTCGAAAAACTGCCTGCCAGAGCCGGCCCCTGCTCCTCTCCGCACCAGCTCCGGCCTTGCAGAGCCCCCCGGGGCTGGATGTGGCCCCTGGGAGGTGGCTGCGGGGAGCTCGGGGGTGCTCGGAGGCTCGGGAGCGGGTGGGCTGGGTGGCTACGACCCTCCCTGAACCCATCGCTGGGTTCTTTTTAGCGCTTCTCACCGGCTTTTGAAAGCAGAGTTAAATACGTAAATAAATAAATAAATTGTTAAGCACTTTGAAAAGCCAGGGAAAATGTGCCCGGGTTTCCCAGCAGCCCCGTCCCCTCCTCCCCAGCCAGCGAGCCAGCGCCTGCCGGCTTTGGCTGCTGCTGCTGCTGGCTTGGCCGCTCAGGAGATGCTGCTGAGAACTCCAGGCGCTTTCCCCCAAGCCCTGGAGCTGCACTGGGGTGTGGGGATCACCGGGCGGGCAGCCAGGGTGCTGGGAGTGGGGCACAGCCCCCCCAAATCCCCCCAGCCCCAGGGTTGTGTTGGCGCTGGCCACGGCCAGAAACCTCCCCAGCAGCTCCCTGCACCCCACAGCCAGCAGAAAGATGGGATTTCACCCCTTCCCCGTGCCGTTCAGCCGGGGTTGTGTGGTTATCCATCCCGGCATGACTGCGCCGTGCGCTCACCGCCGGCGCCTCGGCACCCACAGGTGCCCGGGCGAGCGCCGGGGCAGGGTGCGTGCAGGTCGGAGCCTGCCACGGGCAGGTTTTCCTCCTCCGTTCCCAGAAAGCTTCCCCAGCCCCAGTGTGCTGAGATTGAGCTTGCACAACCCCAGTGCCCTCCCGGGAACCCCGGTGCCACCGCAGCCCCTGGGACGGCTTCAGGGGGTGCACGGCGTGGTGGTGCTGAGCACTACGGGTGCAGGCAGGATGCACAGTCCTGGATCCGTCCTCTCTCTGCTCTCCTGTCGCTCTGCACCGGTGTGCCATCCTCACGGCAGCAGATCCACGTGGCACAGCATCAAAACCACGCTGTGCAGGGGGTGGTGGGGCTCTGAGGACGCGCTGAGCCCCGTCCCATCACCAGCCATGCAGGAGGAGCTGTCCCTGTCCCCACAGCCCGAGGCAAGGGAAAGGTGGAGAGGCTCAGCTCGGCGCCGGGAGCTGGCAGGGAACTGGAGGAATGGGGAGGAAAAGGAGAGCCCAGGCTGCAGGCAGTTCCTCTTCCACCTCGCCGAGCATTTCCCTGAGCTCTGATTGCACCTCCCTTCGGCTTAACCCGGAGAATAAAACGTTACCACTCGGCCGTACCGACGTCACTTCAGCTAAAATAAATAAATAAAAATGAATCACGAAGCTCAAGCCTCGGCTTACGGGTCACAGCCCCGTTTCTGGCACACGAACACCTCCCCAGTGCGTCCCTGCCCCGGGGGCAGCGAGCGGGTGCCACTCCGGAGCCACACGGCCGAGGTTTGGGGTTTCGGCTTCTGCCCTCTGTCCCCCTTGGCTGGCCCAGCCCCGATAAGCTCGCGGTGCTCGCCCTTGGCAGACCGCAGGCTCGGGGATTGCATCAAGGCCAGCGTGGTGCCGGCACGTCACCCTGAGGCTGTCACCCTGCTTTCCCCCCCGCCTGGTGGCAGGGGCTGGCTGCGAGAAACGTGGTGCAGGCAGCGGGGCCCCTTCCTCCACCCCGTCCCTTTTCCCCCAGGCACCGACCCCGCTGCTCCAGGCTGGGAACGTGCAGCGGTACGGCCGCTGCAGGACACACGGACACGTCCCAACAGCTCCTTTGTTGCCGCAGCGGGGTGATGGAAGGGAGACGGGCTCATCCTCAGGCTCTTTATTGGCATCTCCCTCGGCTCGCCGCGGCCCCGCCGGCTGGTGCCCGGCTCGCCGGTAGGCACTGCGGGTGTTTTGCTATGCAGAGACCACAGAAACCACCCCCCCCATCCACAGTCCAGGAACCCCCCGGGCATCACCGCCCCCGCGTGCCCCTCGTGCTCCCAGGCCTCTGCTCCAAAGAGAATTAAAATAAAAACAGCCCCGAACCCCCAGGAAGGCAGGGGGGTGGCCGCGGGCACTGCATCACCCCACCGAGTCCTCTCCAAGAGCCCCTGGGTGCAAATCCGAGGGGAGGTCAGCACCACTTGCACCTCTGGGGGCTCTCCTGGGGTTTTCTCCTGGGGGGGGCGTGTTGAAGAGAGGAATTAATTATCCGCATGGTTCCTGGCACGGTGGCTGCCCCCTTCCCCAAAGGGTCCGGGCTGGGGGCTTCAGCTCCAGAGGCTTTCAAGAAGCAGATCCCCTCTCCCCCTGCAGTTATCCATCCTCTGTGGCACCGCTTGGCCCCGTGGACCTGAGGGACCCCGAGCGGAGGGGCTGGGGTTTGGCACGGCGAGGGCTCCCCAAAAGCTCCCAGGGCACGGAGCCGCCAGCCCCGAGTCCTGCCGAGGAGTCTGTAACGCAGAAAGCTTTGGCCAGAAGACGAGCTGGGGGTTGGCTCCCCCCAGCCCAGCACAGTCACTTGGCATCCTGCTCCCAGTTCTGCCGAGAAAAGGAAAAAGCCCAAGCCTGCGCCCACGGCAGCCGGGGCTTTGCCCCCTGCGAGCCCCAGCGCGGCCAGCCCTGGGGCCCTCAGCATCCCCCTCCTCTTCTCCCCCTCGTCGCTTTTTTTTCCCCTTCGATTCCTCGGGGCTTTTTTTTTTTTTTTTTGTATTTTTTTTTTTGTATTTTTTTTTCCCCTCGCTTTCTTTTATCGCTTCTCTTCAAATATCAAACGAAAGAGGAAAATCCGGCGATGGGGGCTCTGGAGCCAGGGGCCAGGCTGCTGGGCGGGCGGTAGAGGGTGCCGGGCTGGCTGGGGGGGTTACCGGGGGTCTGTGGGGTGGGAGTCCTGCTGGCTTTGGGTCGGAAGAGGCTGCCCTGCTGCGTGGAGGTGCTGGTGGAGAGGGGAGCGTGGTCGGGCTCCCCCGAGTCGCTCTCGGTGTAGCTGTAGGCCTGCGCCCGCGAGATGCCCTTCTGCTGCCGCCGCCACGAGTTGTAGTAGGTGGGGTCGCTGATGTAGTGGTTGACGAAGGAGTGGGCTTTCTGGTGGCCCGGGTCCACCTCGTACTCGCTGTCACTGCCCTAAGGGACGGGGGGAAGAGGTGAGCGCGGGGCAGAGGGCACAGAACCAGAAATGGGGAGAGTTTTCCTGCCGCCAGCATCCCCGCGGGGGCTGCGACACCGTGGGGGGGGTTGCTGTCTTTTTGCTGAAGCAACAGAAAACCTCCACGCAAAAAATGAAGCAGAAATAAAACCTCCATGCAAAAAAAAAAAAAAAATAAAGCAAAATAAAAACTTCTGCAAAAAGAGAGCAAAATAAAACCTCGCACAAAAGGGTTGCGTGGCCCTGGGGCCCCCAGGGTGGTGGGGAGCAGGGGTGGTGGGGGTGTAAGGGCTTTTAGGGTTAGGGCTTTAGGGTTTTTGGGGTTAGGGCTTTAGGGTTTTGGGGGTTAGGGCTTTAGTGTTTTTGGGGTTAGGGCTGTAAGGGTGGTGAGCAGGAGGGTGCTGGCGGGCGGCCCCCCTGCCTCCCGCTCGCTCGCAGTAATTGGATTCAGCTTCTCCTGGCCGCGCACAAAGGGCCCATTGAGGGGCGGCGGGGAGGCAGCAGCCCCGCGCCAGCTTTCAGCTCTCGCCGCTCTTCACGGCTCCTCAAAAGACACTCGATCCCCGCTCAGGCAGGAGGGAGCGGGATCCCGCTGCACCACGGCGAAAAAAAGCTGGCGCAGGCGGAGGAAAGGGGGGCTCAGCGCCAGTCCCCCTCCTGCTCTGGGACCCCCAGGACCCTGCCCCAGGCTTCAGCCTCCTCTTTTTCAGCTTCTTCCCGGCATCCGGCCCCGGGGGCGATGCTCCGTGGCCTCCCCGGGGGCTGGCTCCTGCCCGGTTGCTCGGGGAGGACACAAAGGTGCCATTTTGTGGGGCTGGCAGAGCCGAGGCCGTTGCCACCAGCGACCGGGCAGCAGGACAGTCCCCATCCCGCTGCCCTCGGGGAGGGGGGGGACACCCGTGCCATCCCCCGCGGTGCCCACGGGCCGGGGGCTGTGCCAGCTTCCTGCTGGAGCCGTGCCACGAGGCCGCGGGGAAGCGCTGCGTAAATGGAGGATGGGGCACGGGACCGGCAGTGCCGACCCCAAACGCACGCCGGGACCCGCGTGGTGCCGGGCAGGGAGGGGGGTGAGGCACAGGGGGGGGGGGGGTCCCTGCAGCGCCCAGCCTGCCCCCAGCCCCTCTGCCCCCCGTTTTCCGTCCCCTCCAGGTGCGCACCTGAGAGTCGGAGACCTCGGAGGGCTTCTCGGTCAGGCTGCTGCTCTCGGCGGGGATCAGGTCGTTGTACTTGGTCACGTCCTCGTCCGAGTAGTGCAGGCTGCCGGGGCTGGGCCGTGGTGGGGACCTCGGGGACAGGGGGGTGCTCAGTGCAGGGCCCCTTCGGGACCATGCCAGACCCCGGGACCCCCAAGGCAGGCTCAGGGACAGCACCACGGGGTGCCCCTGGCCACGCCAAGACCCTTCCAGGATGCTGCCCACGGGTGAGTGCCCACCATGGGGACGGGCACGATGGCTGGAAAATGCCCTCCCACCTGGGGAGGGGGCTGGGGCGGGGGTCCCTACCGGGTGTAGATTCCGTTCTTCCTGCAGAAGGAGTTCTTGACGGAGAGGCGCCGGTTGTTGAGCTCCAGGGCGGGGAAGCTGCCTTCGTCCAGGCTCACCATCTCGCCGTGGCTCAGGGCGTTCGCCTTGGAGCCGTTCCCTGCGGGACAGGGGCTCAGCCTCCCGACACCTCCCCGAGCACCGGGTGCTCCGACCCCAACCCCTGCCCTGAATCCTCAGGGGACAGCCCCGGTGCTGGGGACACCCACGAGCCGTGGGTCCTGCAGCAGCCCCGTGCCCGCTGCCACCAGCCCGCCTTGGCTCCCACCCTGACCTGCCGCCAGCTCCCAGCTCAGCGGCTGTTTTCTTAACGAGGAGGTCTGGATTTTCCCCACAATTTGAGCCCTTGATACGGCTAAGAAAACAGAGCCGTGTTTGACTAATCCCGGTGACCTCTGCCGAGCCCCTGCGCTGCCCTGCCTCCGCAGCTGACAGCGGGACGAGTCATTTATTTAATCTCTGCAGCTTCCAGTGCTCTCTGTGAAGCCTGCTGCATCCTTCTGGAACGTCACCGGGTCGCTGGAGGAGGCAGCCTCGAGGCAGGAGGGTTGGGAGCTGCTCTGGGCTCTCTCTGACCCATTTGGACCCCAAAAGCAGGCAGGGGTGCCCTGGAGAGGCCGATGGCATCACCCCACGGGTCCGAGGATGCCCGGCGTGCTGCCCCCCCATCCCATGGGCATTTCATCCTCCTGCATCCCAGGCGGCCCCCCTGAAGTCCCCCAGTGGGTGCCCAGCACCGTCCCCACCCCAGGACCCCGGCGCTCACCCGAGTCCGACTTCTTGGCGTACTTCTTGCTCTGCCCGCGGATGATGAGCACGAAGACGAGCAGGAGGATGAAGATGAGCCCCACGAGGGCGATGACCACCAGGAACCACCACTCCTCGTAGAAGGGGTTGGTTTTCTGGGCTAGGGCACAGAGCAGGAAGGATCAGAGGGGGGGCAAGGCAATACGGATGGATGGGGAGACCCCGAGGGATTTTGTGCAAGGGAGCCGGTTAGGTGGGGATGGCAGGAGGAGACGGCACCCCCCCGGGACACCCCCGCAGCTACCTGAGACCGAGGGGGACGGCGTGCTGGGGGTCCCGTAGCCGTAGTCATTCACGGCGATGACACGGAAGTCGTAGCTGACCCCCTGCTTGAGGATGTCCATGCTGAAGGTGTAGGAGGTCACCTCCTTGGGAATGTCCTTGATGAGGATGTCCCAGAGCCCCTCGTCTGCAGGAGGGAAGGGGCTCGGGGTGGCACCAGCCCTGCAGGAGCCCCCAGAGGCCGGGGACGTGCCCCTTCCCAGCCCCTCTCCCCTTTTTCTCCCCCCGCTCCTGCTGGGAGCGCGCCCTGTGCCATCTGCCCGGCTCCATCCGGCGCCGAGCTCTCGCTGCAGCATCATTAAAACGCCGTAGCGAGGCGCGGGGCTGATTGATCACCTCCCTGCTCGTGACCCAGGCGGCTCCCCAGGGAGCGCAGGCAGCGGCACCGGCGCCCCGTTAGCCATCAATCGGGCTGTCGGTGCTGGAGAAGTCATTAAGGCGGGTTGCAGGAGCCTGCTGGCTCCTGCTGGGGGACGGGGGCTCTTGTCCACCCCCGGTGGGACACCTCGGTGCCTCCTTGCCTGGCCCAGGGGACGTCACCGCCTCCATAACCATGAAATCATGGTTATGATGGATGCATGGATCAGAGCAGCATGGATCAGAGCAGCTCGCTGGCCCCTTTCCATCAGCCCTTTTATCAGCACCCTTGGGGCAAGCGCGTGGCCAGCACCGTGCTCCCTGCCTCAGTTTCCCCCGAACCATCACAGCCCCGGAGGCGATGAGGAGCCGCGGTACCTGAAGGCCGAGCCTCGAGGACGTATCTGGTGATGGGCCCTTGGCCAGGATCCCCACTCGACCAGTGGATGGTGATGGCCGAGCCGTAGCGGGAGATGAAGGGCTCACCGGGGGGGCCGGGGGCACCTGGGGACCCAGAGCGGAGCTGGTGGCACGGGGACGCATCCCCACGGCACCCACACGGTCCCGGTGGTCAGGAGCAGCACCGGGGGGCTGCCCCCAGCCACATCTCCTCCCCCAACCCCCCACCGCCCCCCCCTACCTTCCCCAGGCCCCGTGGTGATGTTCGCTTCGATGTCCGGCCCGTAGGCGAAGGTTTTAGCCCGGATCCGGAATCGGTAGGTGACACCCTCCGCCAAATCCTTCACCTTCATCCACAGCGGGCTGTTCCCCTTCACGTCCACCGTCACGATCTTACTGACACCTGCAGGGACCGAGGCTGAGCCGGGCCCCCCCGGAGCTCCCCCAGCAGCCCCCGCCGTGCCCTCACCGTCCACGGGCATGCAGGGCTCGTAGACCAGCCTGTAGCCCTCCAGGACGCCGTTGGGCAGCGGCGGCGGCTCCCAGGACACGTTCACCGAGGTGGTGGTCAGCTCGCTGAAACGGATGGAGCCGGGGGCGCTGGGGGCTGCAAGGCAACGGGGTGGGGGGGACGGGGACAGCTCAGTGCTCGCGGGGACCCCCCACCGGCACCGTGCCGGCCCCTCTCCCCGCCGGGGGGGCACCGTGCCGTGTCCCCACCTGCCTGCTGCGTCCGGCCCTTGACGGGGGGGCTGCGGGGCCCGTCTCCCGCGGCGTTGAAGGCGGCGACGCTGACCCAGTAGGAGGTGTACCCCGTCAGGTTCTTCAGCTTCACGCCGGTCTCGGGGAGGAAGAGCGTCTTCACCCGCGCGCTCTCGTTCTGCCGCTGGGCCTCCCAGAAGTGGATCTGCGGGAGGACGGGGGCAGCCTGCGTCGTGCCCAGTTCGTCCCCCCTCCACCCCTCCAGGCCCTTTGTGATGCTCAGACACCCCGTGAAGCCCTGTCTAGGCTCTTAAGCCCCTGTCCTAAACCCCTGGGGGCTCTGGGCACGCTGGAGGGAAAGCAGCAGCCTCCCCTCGAGGCCAGCTCCAGGCTGGACATCAGCCGCGCGCCCTGCCCGCAGCTCACACACGCACTGATTTGTTTGGGTGCTCCTCTGGGGACCCGGGAGCTGGAGGCGATGACCCTCGGGGGTCCCTCCCAGCTCGGCTATTTGGTGATGCTGTGCTTCTGGCACAGGATGGAGCCCGGGGATCCGCGCTGGGCGCAGCCACAGCCCCGCACCGAGCGCATCCGAGGGCCGACGGCGCCCTCTGGTGCCCCGCTGCGCTCCGCGGCGCCCCGCGTCCCGTCCCGGTGGCGTGCCTGCCCTCCTCCGGGGCACCCAGCACCTCCCGGGGCACCCCCCAAAAGCACCAGCATAGCATCTCCCCAGGGGACCCAGCACACCCCCGTGGCACCCATTACCTTACCAGGGCACCCATCACCACCCCAGGGCTCCCCCCAAAAGCACCCACACAGCATCTCCCCAGGGAGCCCAGCACACCCCCATGGCACCCAGCACCTTCCCAGGGCACCCATCACCACCCCAGGGCACCCAGCACCTTGCCAGGGCACCCAGCACCTTCCCCAGGCCCCAGCTCAGTGCCAGCTGCCCGGTGCCGGGGCTCAGTACCTTGTAGCCCTGGATGTCCCCGTTCTGGCTCTCGGCGGGTGGTGGCTCCCAGGTGACATCCAGCTGGGTGGCCGTGGCCGCCTTCACCGCCACGTTCTGCGGCGCGCCGGTGGGCACTGCGCCGAGGGAGGGGACAGCGTCACTGCCTGGCTGCAGCCAGGGAGGGGGAGAAACCCCCACGTGTGGGGGACGCACGGGGACGTCAGGGGTGTGCAGAGGGGCTGGGGGCCACGGGGCTGCCGTGCGGTGACACGGGGGAGCACGGGGTACCAGGGCATTGGAGCGCCCCGGTAAGACACGGGCGTGCCGGCACTCACCCGCTTCACCCACAAAAACCTCCTGCGGGGGGCTGGGGGGACCCTCGCCCACGGCGTTGTACACGCTCATGCGGATCTCGTAGCGCCGGTGCTTGCTCAGGTCTGGGGGGAGAGAGAAGGGAAGGGCTGAGCGGGGTCCCACCACCCCCGGGGAGCCCCTCGCTGAGGAAGAGGAGGGTGTCCCCGGGGAGCAGCAGGAGCGAACGGAGGCGTCCCCTGGGCACAGGGCACGAGGATTCACCCCACGGTGAAGGCGGGGGAGGGGGGGTGACACAGGGGGGTGACAGAAGGGGGGGGACAGGCACGAGGAGCGGTGACTTACTGTCCAGCTCGTACTGGGTGAGGGACACCTCGCTGAGGTTGTGCACGGCGTAGACGGCTGGCGGCACGGCAAGAGCAGGCAGCGTTAGTCGTGGCACAACAGGGGGGGTTCCCTCCTCCCAGCACCCACCCCAGGGTGGGCCAGGGGGACCCCACAAGGAGCCCGTCACCCTTGGGTGCCAACGGGGCTGTCACAGCACTGAGGAGCCTTTTTGTCCCCCGGCCCCATCCCTTGAATGGCACAAACGGGGTCTGGGCTGCGGGGTCTCCACGGGGGACCAAGCGACTGCTGCTGAGAGCAGCAGCGGGGCAGGGTCTGGCCTTGGGTCCCTGACATCTCTGCCGTCCCCAGGGTGGACGTGACCCCATCCCCTTCAGGGTCTGAGGACGGCAGCACACGCGGACGCAGCGGGGACGTCACACAGCCCCCGTGTTAGGTGCGCACACGCGGACACCCGTGCTGCAGGCACAGAGCAAGCTGAGCACAGCAGGACCGAGCCAGCACCGGCACAGACAGCGCGTTAGGGACCGACAGACTCGGTGACACAACGGGGACGGTGACACAAAGGGGACGGTGACACCTCCACGGGGCACAGCTCGGCCTCGATGGCTCCGGGCTGGCACCCGGCAGAGGCGGTGGAGCGCAGGACGCCGGTGCGAGCGCAGGATGCTGCCCTGCCCCGCACTCCCCCCGCCGTGCCACCCCTCAGCCCGGTGTCCCCACGTCCCCCGGGACCACGGGCACTCACGGGTGAGCTCTGCCCACGTGGCGCCGGGGTTGCCGATGCCGCGCAGGGTGAAGCCGCGCAGGCTGTCGTACAGCAGCTCGCGGTAGCGGAGGCGGAAGCCCAGCAGGATCCCGTTGATCTTGTCCTCGGCTGGGGGCTGCGGGGAGAGGCTGCTTTGACCTGGGGCACCCCAAAATTGCCGTCCCCGGCTTCTGCAGGGTGGCCTGGGCCAGCACAGCCCCGATCCCCAGCCTCAGAGAGCCCCAGGAACCCCTCGGTGCCACCTCCCACGGGGCAGGTCCCCAAGGGGGGCACAGGGGACGGTACCTGCCAGCGGATGAGCACCGATGTGGTGGTGTGCGGGGTGACGGAGAGGATGGTGGGGGCTTCCTCGGGGGCTGCGGGGTACAAGCAAGTGGTGAGGCTCCGGAGATGCCCAGGGCACCGGTCGCACGCGGGAAGCCACGGCACCGTCCCCGGTCCCTCCGGGCACGGACCCGCCTGCAGGGTGGTGAGCGACTCCGACTCCTCGCTGTACTCGCTGTCCCCGATGTCGTTCGTCGCCTTCACGCGGAACTTGTAGGAGGTGAAGGGCTTCAGCCTGCGTGGGAGCAGAGCAGGACGGGGACAGTGAGGCAGGCGGGCAGCCCAACGGATCCCTCCCCCAGGAGAGGGGACGCAGCAGGGGACACCACAACCCAGCTGCACCTAACTCCCCATCGGATGGGGAAACCGAGGCACGGGCCGAGTGCCCAAAGCAGCGCCCATCTCTCGGGATCCCCACCACGGCACGGCCTCGCTGGGGGCCAGCCCGTGCCTCACCTGTCCACGACGAAGGCGGTGGCGTTGTGGCTGACGGCGGCGGGGTGCGGCGCCCAGTCGCCGTCGGGCAGCTCGCGGGTCTGCACCGTGTAGAAGCGGACGGGGGACAGCCCGTCGCTGCCCGGCTCCCAGGACAGCAGCACGCTGCGGGCACGCACGTCCTCCTGCCGCGCCAGGGGCTTGCTGGGGGGCTGCGGGCGATCTGCGAGAGGCACGGGGCTGGGATTGCCGCGGGCACCCCCCCCCAGGCACGCCGCGTCCCCTTCCCGTGGAGAGCACGGGACCCCTCGTACCTCTTTTCTCCGTGGTCACCACGAGGGCTTCGGCCGCCTCGCCCCAGCCCTTGCGGGTCTGCGCGGCGATGCGGAACAGGTAGGTGGACTCGGGCTGCAGCCCCGTGGCCGTGTACTGCCGGCTGCTGGGGCTCAGCACCTCGACGGCCGCCGCGTTGGCCGCCGTGGTGTTGAGGCGGTGGGTGAGCTGGTAGGCTGCGGGGAAGGGAATGGCACCGTGGGGCTGTGCCCGCCGCCAGCCCCTCTCTGTGCATCCCTCTTTCCTCCCTGCCCTGCTCGGGGAGAGCAAGGAGGGGTTTTTGTCCCAGTTCTGGGGGCAATGGGTGGCTCCGAGGTGCTTGGGGATGGCCAGGAGCTGGTCCCTGCCCCGCCACGTTGATCCCCGCTGCCATGGGATGTCTGCACCCGCTGCAGAGCATCGCAGCACGGACGGGACGGCTCCCACCTACCCAGGATGATGCCGTTGGGTGCCGCGGGCGGCTGCCAGACGAGCTGCACCGAGGTCGTCCTCACTTCGGGGAACAGCATCCCCACGGGGGGGCCGGGCACTGGAGGGGGAGAGACGGGGATCACCACGAGGAGCACGAGGGAGGGCGCAGCGCAAATGGGGCCTGTCCCCCACCGCTGGGAATGGCACCGCTGGGAAAAGGGAATGTCCCAGGGGACGGGATGGGGTGGCCTTTGGCACCCCAGGGACCCCTCGTCCCATCCATGTCTTTCTGCTGGCACCCACCGTCATCCAGCGTCCTCTCGAGCACGGGGGGCCGGCTGGGCACGCCGTCGCCGATCCTGGTGAAGGCCAGCACGCGGACCTCGTACAGCGTGAACTTGCCCAGCCCCGTCAGCTGGGCGCTGCGGGACGCGTTGCCCTCCGCCAGCCAGAACTGAGCTCGCGCCTCCGAGTCCTTCTCCTTGTACATCACCTGCAACACACCCCGGTGACACGGCCGGACCGTGGCCCCCAGCGCCCCCGGCTTGGAGCAGCGTGGCACGGACCCGCACAGGCTCTCGGAGGTGGCGCGACCCGGGCGAGCCGTGGCTCCTGGGGCAGGCAGAGCCGCAGCGCCGGGGCTGCTCACCTTGTAGCCCAGGATGAGGCCGTTGCAGTCCGCCTCGGGGATGTCGCTCCATCGCACCAGCATGCTGCTGGAGGTGGTGGCCAGAGCTGACACGTTGCTGGGGCCGGAGGAAGGCACTGGAGGGGGACAGGAGCGGGGGTCAGCATCAGGGCTAGCCACGGTGAGCACCCGGCGCCGCAGGGGGTCGGCGGTACCTGACTCCCGCGTGCGCCCCAGCACCGGGTGGCTCCAGGGCCCCGAGCCGATGGCGTTGAAGGCTTGGACCTGCACGCGGTACTCGGTCCACTCCTCCAGGTCCTCGATGGTGTACTCCCGCTCCACGCGGTCGTGGACGACGTGCAGCGCTGCCCGCCCTCGCCCGTCCGAGCGCGCGTAGCGGATGCGGTAGCCCACCGAGTCGGGGTTCCCGTTGTACTCCTGCTCCAGGAGGGGCTGGCCCAGGGGGCACAAGGAGGCACCATCACTCCCCACGTCCCACGGCCACCCCAGCTCCATCTCCCTCGGCCTCCAGGTCCAACCATCTCAGCCCCCCAGCCTCCAGCCTGCCCCCAGGTGCACCGCACCCAAGGGCGCAGCACCCCAGGGTGCCCCCCTCACCATCCAGCGCAGCCACAGGCTGGTCTCGCTGGCTGTCCTCAGGGTGACGTTGGCGGGCGCCACGTCCGGGGGGGCCTGCAGGGTCTGGATCCTCCTGGAGGGCAAGCTGGGGGGGCTGGTGCCCACGATGTTCACCTGCCGCATGCGGAAACTGAGAGGGGAGAAGAGGGGAGAAGAGGGGGTCACGGCGGGGGGCGAGAGGGCTCCGGACCCCCGGGGAGGACGGCGCAGCGCAGCCCCGGCCACTCGCCTGTAGTAGGTGTAGGGACTGAGGTTGGGCACCTCCAAGGAGCGGGCGTCGGGCTCGTTAGCCAGCTGGTGGACGAGCCTCCACTCTTCGGCCTCGCCGCTCTGCCCCACCTGCAGGGCGGCAGCGGGGTGAGCCGCCCCCCGGCACCCCCGTGCCACCCCACAAAGCCACCCCCCGTACCTGTGCCTCCACCTGCCAGCGGGAGATGGAGGTTTTGCCGTCGTAGCCCGGGCGAAACTGGAGGGTGACGGAGCGGGGACCGATGTTGGAGATGCCCAGGTTGGTGGGGGCACCGGGGAGCTCTGCGGGGACGGGGCAGGGCGGTCGGCACCGGCAGCTCGCCCCAAAGGCCGGCGACATCCCGCAGGCTTCCCGCGCCGCTGCGCTCACCTGGGGGCACCCCCGAGGAGATGGTGGAGGAGGAAACCTGGCCCTGGCCCTTGGAGGTCATGGCGGCCACCTCGATGGTGTAGGTGGTGAGGGCGGTGAGGCCGGTGACGCGGTACTCCAGCGTGACGTTGGGCAGGTAGTGGGTCACCCGCGTGTTGGTGCGGTTGTACTCCTCCCACGAGATCCGGTAGCCTGGAGGGCACCCCGAGACGTCAGCCCCCCCCCGTCGCCCACCCCCTGGAGCTGAGCAGGGCGCGGGGAGAGATGCTACGGGGTCGGGGCTCTGCCCTCAGCACCCTCACCCGTCAGGATGCCGTTCTTCTCCTGGGGCTCCCTCCAGCTGACCTTCAGGGACGTGTCCAGGATCTCGCTGAAGCTCAGGTGTCCCACGGGGCCGGGCACTGCACGAAGACACCGGGGGGTCAGCACGCAGCCGCGCGCCCGAGGGAACCCACGGGACCCCCCCCGAGCGGGGCGAGCACGGAGGGAGCTCGGGGGCACCCCGTGCCACGTCCCCACCGTCGCCATCCCCGCACGGCGGGGCTGCTCGCTCCCTCCCCGGGAGCCGCGGGGTGCGCGGAGCCTCCCCGTACCGTCCTCGTGGGTGCGCACCAGCTGGGGCGGGCTGCGCGGGCCGTCCCCCGGCGTGGTGAAGCACAGCACCGACGTCAGGTACTCGGCGAACTTCTTCAGCCCCGCCACGTAGCCCACGTGGACGCTGTCCTGGAAGTTGGGCCGCACCGTCACCACCGTCGCCTCCTCCTCGTGCTCCGGCTCCCAGGCGATGAGCTGCGGGAAGAAGGCGCTGGGGCGGGCGTCCCCACGGCACCACCCCAGGCAGCCCCAGCAGCCCCGTATTTATTCGAGGAGGATTAAATATCAATTAAGGGTGCGGGGAGCGCTCCGTGCCGCGCGTTTACCCGCACGAGCCGATTCCGAGCGCGCGCTCTGTGATTAACTCCCCCCCGATAACGGCGCGTAATCGCCCGCTCGCCTCCCGTTTAGGACGGATGTTTGGGCATTTAATTGCTATGGTGCAAGATAGCCTATAGCAACTTAATTAAACACTAATTAGCCCCTAAAAATACTAATCAAAAATACTAAGTGGCATTTAATAAGAACGTTAAATATCCTGCGTGCTCCGGTTATCTCTTTCAGCGGCAATTAAATTCCTGAACTTCTTTTGAGTGGATTAAGAAACAAGTTGAATGTTTTAATTCAATTTAATTAATGTAAATTTGAATTAATTGCAAACTGGAATTAATTACAGTGACTCCGAGCCCATGCAAGTGTTACATCTCGGTAAATATTGTTTTAACAGTCGGGCTGGAATCCATTCAAACGGCTGGGGCTGGCGGCGAGGACGCTGAGCCGCCTTGACCCGGAGCTCCCCGCCGCAGGCTGCCCGGATTTCGGGGGGGATCCCCCCTCACCTTGTAGCCCTGGTTGATGCCGTTGATGAACTGGGGGCTGGGGGGGTTCCAGGTGAAGCGGATGGTGGTGGAGTTGGTGGCCTCGGTCTGCACGTTGCCTGGGGGCACGGTGGGGACTGCCGGGACAAAGGGGAGGCTGGTGGCGGCTCTGCCAGGTCCCCTCCCTTGGCAGAGGGACCCCGGGCACCCCGGAGGGTGTCCCAGGACATCCCCCATCCCTTCCATCCTCTTCCTCGGGAGCCCCACACCCTCACAGCACAAGGCCAGCAGAGCCCTGGCCCCCCGAGACCACCGCCAAGCCGCTGCCCATCCCTGCCTACCTCCCTGCAGCGTCCACTCGGTCACCTTCATGCTGTACACCCCCAGGCCGGCGCTGTTGTACGCCGCCACCTCGATCTCGTAGTTGGTCCAGATGATCAGGTCCTCCAGGAGCAGGTTGTTGACGTCGGCGTTGGTGATGTTCTTGAACTGGTAGCCCACGGGCAGCCCGGCCAGGCAGTACCTGGGCACGAGGAACCATCAGCGCCACCGGCGTCCCCACGAGCACCCCGGGGACACGGGGGACAGGGTGCCCGCGCCCCCCTGCAGCACCTACCGGATGATGTAGCCCTTGAGGACACCGTTCTGGTGGCTCTCAGGGGGCGGCTGCCACTGGATCATGATGGACTGGTTGGTGCGCCCGCTGGCGATGACGTTCTGGGGGGGCGCGGAGGGCGGCTCCTCGGGCAGGGACACCCTACGGGGCACGAGGCGAGGCTGAGCACCCGGCCCCCACGGGGGAACTCGGCCCCTCGCACCGCAGCTCACCTCTCCGTGTCCTTGCTGAACTGGCTCCTGCCCACGTCGTTCACAGCGCACAGGCGGAACTGGTAGGAGCGAGCGGGGACCAAGCCCCGCACCACCACCGACGTCAGCTCGGGGTCGACGCTGGCCAGCAGCACGGTCCAGGGGGCATCTGCGGGGGGAGGACCCAGCCTGCAGGGTGCCCGCATCCCCTGCCCGGTGGCTACGCAGCCCTGCGGTCCCCAGGCTCCCCGCAGCATCCCCTTCCCTCCCTCCTCACCCCAGCCTGCCTCGGGGTGATGATGAGGATGGGACTTGGCCCCCGTGTCACCGTATGGGGACGGCAGAGCCACCAGCACGGGGACAACACGGGAATGAGGCAGGTGAGGGCAGCCCCTTACTGTTCTCGGAGACCTCCACGACGTAGCGGAGCAGGGGGCTGTTGCCATCGAAGGGCTTGGCCCAGGTCAGGTTGATGGCCCGCTTCTCCAGGGGGCTCAGCGCCGCCACGGGGCTCTCGGGGGCGTGGGGGAGCTGCCTGGACGGGGCAGGGGACGCAGCGGTTAGGGTGGGTGCACGGCGGGGGGCACGGGGTGCCCGCGGGGCGGGGGTCTCACCGGACACGGAGGTGGGCGCTGCGCGAGTCGTTGCCGCCGGCCGAGAGCACCTTGCAGGTGTAGGTGCCGATGTCCCCCGACCAGGTCTGCGAGATGTGCAGCGTGCCCACCTCGTCCAGCCGCAGCCGGGGGCCGCTCTCCGTGCCCAGCGGGGCCCCGTCCTTCTCCCAGACGTACCTGTGCCGGGTGGGAACCCAGGGGGAGTGTCCTGGCACCCTGCAGCCCACCAGCACAGGGGACCCGGTGCCGGGATCCCCGTGCGCACGGCACCAGGTGGCACTGCAGGACCACCGAGCAGTGCTGAGCATCTCCCGCCGCGTCCCCAGCCCCTGGAACCCACCTGACATCCACGCTGGGGTCGTGGGTGACCCCGCAGCTCATGGAGGCTTTGGTCCCCTTGATGACGCTCTGGTCCTGCGGCGGGTCGGTGATGCGTGTCCGTGCTGCGGGGGGACAAATGAGCCGCCGGGCATCAGCGGGGGGACAGAGCCACTGAGGGAGCCACAGCGGGGACAGTGCCACACGTGGCCTCGTGGGAGCGAGTCTGCGCATCCCTCCAAGCAGCCCAGCAGCGTGCCAGTGCTCATCCCTGGCACCCCGGGAGCTTGCACCCAGCAGATCCCGTCCCGCAGCGCACGGAGCGGGGCGACGCGGGTGCCTTACCCCAGACAACCAGGTCGGCGGAGGCTTCGTCCACGCCACGCGAGTTGGTGGCCAGGCAGGTGTAGGTGCCGGCGTCGGCGAGGTGCGCGGGGCTGACGAGCAGGCTGCCCGACTCCAGCAGGGTGAAGCGCGGGAGCTGCACCGAGCCGCTGGCCAGGATCCGCTCCCCTGGGTGGCACAGGGGGGGGTCCCCGTCACCCGCAGCACCCAGCCACAGGACGTGCTCAGGGACCAAACCGGGGGGCTGTGAGTTTGCAGAGACCACCCGGGGCTGCCCGCGCCCCCATGCCCCCAGCCGCTTTACCCTTCTGCCAGGTGATGGCCGGGCGCGGAGCCCCCGAGGTCTCGCAGTTGAGGATTACAGACATGCCGTCGATCACCGTGCTGTCCTGGGGGCCCCTGGTGATGTTGGGGGCGATGCCTGGGGGGCAAAAAGATGGGTGGTCACCCGTGAAACCCTTCCCAGCGCCCATCCTGGGCACAGGGGGGTCCATCCCTGCTTGGAGGGGGTCCCCATTGAGCCCAGCGTGGGGGTCCCACCCCACGCAGGGCACCCCAGGCTCCGGGGGGACAAGGAGGGGCTGGCACCTACTGGTCACGGCCAGGTACGTGGTGGTCTGCACCTCTCCGGCCGCGTTGCGGGCGAAGCACTGGAACATGCCGGTGTCGTCGGGGAGCAGCCCGCTGATCTGCAGGCTGCCGTCCGCCAGCAGCTGGAAGCGGGGCAGCTGCTCCGGGCGGAGGAGGGACGCGTCCTTGTACCAGGCCATGTCGGGGGGCGGCACGCCTGCGAGGGCAGGGGCTGCGTCACGGATGGGGTCACGAGGATGGGGCCGCGACGGGCAGGGGGGGCTCTCCTCACCTTTGGCTTGGCACGGGATGGCCACCACCTTCTCCATCTCGGCCGTGATGTGCCTCTCCGGCTCCTTGATGAACTGCGGGGGCTCTGCGAAGGGGAAGCGCCGAGACGGGCGGCGTTAGCACCGGGATCCCCCGTCACCCATCCCCGGCGGCCCCTTCCCATCCCGGGAGGGGGCTGAGACCCCTGTAACTCATTGCAGGTGTGGCTCAGGCCACCCAGGGCAGGGTCTCACCCAGCACGGTCAGGTAGGCGCCCTCGGCCACGGCGGGCACGCTGCTGCTGCGCAGCACGGCCTCGCACTCGTAGTAGCCGCTGTCGCCCAGCGCGGGGTTGAGGATGGTGAGGCGGCGGCTGTAGTCGCTGATGCCGCTGGAGAGGGGCACCCCGTCCTTCTTCCAGATGATGTGCAGCTTGATCAGCGGCCTGGGGGGGCGAGGAGGGTGTCAAGAACCAGCTCTAGGCCCCCTCCTCGGCCCCCCACCTCCCTCCACCCTGCGGGACCAAGGGTTGGAAGGGTCCCGGCATGGCACCGGGGGAGCCGGGGCACCCAGCCCCGGGGCTCACGCTTCGCCCCGGTGCTTGCAGAGCTGACGGGGGGGGTATCCCCCATCCTCATCCTCATCCCCTCCGCCGCTACTCGCCTGGCGTTGGCCACGCACTCCATGGTCACCTCCGAGGTGCCGGCCACCACGCTGGTGTTCCTGGGTGGGACAATGATGGTGGGCGCGATGGGGTCGGCCGGGCCACCCACGTCTGGGGAGAAGCAAGCCAGAGCGACAGCCGTCAGCACCCACACGGCGTGGAGGAGGCAAAGGGGGCAGGCACCTCAGCCCCCCAATTCCCCCAGGACCCCCCGGCACCCGCCACAGGCAGCAGCTCCCTGCACGGCGCCAGCTGGCAGGGAGGAGGGAGTACATAAAGCAAAATAATTGCGA
Source organism: Nettapus auritus (assembly GCA_011076525.1). Taxonomy (NCBI): domain Eukaryota; kingdom Metazoa; phylum Chordata; class Aves; order Anseriformes; family Anatidae; genus Nettapus; species Nettapus auritus. Next base: position 11,397,458 of record CM021782.1, read on the forward strand.
CAATAAAAAACCCTCATGTAGACGTTGTAAAAATGCGATTGGCTTGAAAGCTGCTGATATAGCTGAATCCATAAACGCGGGCTCTAAGTTGTTTATTACGCACCGGGACGGCCGAGGTACGGAGCGGCGGATTAATGGGGTGGGAGGGAAGGGGGGACAGGCACCAAGGTGTAAAAGCAGTCGTGGAGGAAGCAGTGAGGGGGAGCCAGGACGAGAGCTCCAAGACTGAGGCCACTTTGGGACATCTTCCCTGGGCTGGGGTCACCACTGAGCGGGGACCCTGGGCTGGGTCCCAAGGGCTCCGGACGTTTGGGGCCACTCAGGTCACCTCCAGACGGGGGCTGAGCCAGGGTAACAAGGACCAAGAGGGGTCCGTGGCCAGGCCAGGGGCAGGAGCAGGGCACGGTGACCCCCAGCAGAGCTGATCCCACACCGCACCATCCCGTCCTGGGGCACTGAACCATCCCAGCACCCGCGGGCATCCTTGCAGTGCCAAGCCGGAGCCGGGGCCAGCAGGGAGGGTTCATTTGGCCGTGCAATTAGCACCCGGCGCCGGCTTCTGCAGCACGGGCCACGGTGCCTGCGTAAAACTCGAGGCAGCCGAACTGTTAAGTCAGCAGAAGCCTCCGAGGAGATTTACTGCAAATGAAGTCTGGGTGCGAGCCAGGCGGCGCTGGGGAGAGGGTCCCGGGGCCCCCCGCACTCACTGGCCACGGTGAGCGTGATGGGCTGGCTCGTCTTGTTGTCGCCGTTCTTGTCGTTCACCGCCTGCACGTAGTAGCGCCCCGCGTCCGGGGCCACCGTGGAGAGGATGACGAGGGTGTTCTCCAGCGTGATGGCTCTGTGGGATGGGGGACGTGAGCCCAACGGGGACAGCGACGTGCCGGGATCCTCGTTCCCCCACCCCACGGCTGCGGCAGACCCGGGACCCCCGGATGGATGGGATGGGTGCGAACCCGGCGTGCCACAAGCACCTGGACACGTCCCCGTCCCGCGGAGGGAGCAGGGCTCAGCTGGTGGCCTCAGGTCCATGCCAGGACCAAGCCCCAGGCCGCCCACAAACCTCCCACGCCAAGCAGCCGCCGAGCACATCGGATGGTGCAGATTAATGGGGGTTTTTTTTTTTTTTTTGCCTTTTTTTTTTTTTTTTTGATGGAACGATCTAATCTGCTGGCAACATGAAATGGTTTGGGGAATATATTTTACCATTAAATATGAGATAAAGGAGTTTTATCTCCTCAATCCTGCTTTGCAAATAGAAAGGAGCCCAGTTCAATTCCTGCATAATGTGGGTTACAAATTCAATTCCCACGGGCTGTGTGCGTCTGCCAGCAGTGGGCTCGCCGCTCCGGCAGCGCTGGGACCCAGCCTGGCCCCGCAGGGATTCCTGGCACATGTGTGCCATGCCAGATCCTCCACCCCAGCACATGCTGAGCCCCCTTTGCCCACCCTATTTTCTTATTTTCCTTTCCATTCATTTCCCTGATGGCAAACGGAGCCAGCAGTCGCCGAGTCCCTCCCCAGGTTTTAGTGCAAAGCGCTCGAGACCGCTGCTGAGCACCCTCACTGCCGGCTGAACATGGAAAGAGCAGCCCCCCTGGAGGCTGGGGGGATACTGGGAGATACTGGGGGACGTACTGGGCTATGGGGGCTCCGCAGGGGCTACTCACATGCGGCTGCTGGGGGAAATCTTCCTCCCGTCGCGGAACCAAGTGACCTGGGGCTGGGGGAAGCTGGCGATGCGGGGCGCTCGGATGACGGCCGCCTCGCCGTGGGACACGCTCTGCTGCGCCTCGCTGTCCTCGAAGCTGCCCATGTCTGCGGGGCAAAGGGGACACAGGCATGGGGACAAAGCAGGATTCGGCCCCGGGAGCAGGATGGAGGCTACGGGGATGGGGTCCCAGAGGGGTGCGGAGCATCCGCCGGGGTCTGCTCTTCCCTCCTGAGCCCCCTCACTGCTCCTACGTGCCCGGGGCTGTCCTTGCCCCAGGATCCCTCCCCGCAGACCCCAGAGCAGCTTATCCCCATCACCACTAACCAGACTGGGGACTCCACGGAGGATGGGGACAGCAAGGAGGGGACAGCCCCAGGGCTACCCCATGACCCCCCTGGGCAGGAAGAGCCGAGGCACGACCTCGGCTCCGCGGCAAGGTCGGGGTGCCCGCGGCTGCGTGCGGGCTGCAGATTGACAACAGCGAAAAGAGCGAAGCAGGGTGCATGGAGAAAGGGGAAGGGGGGGGGATTTTTATTGACTTCCCTTAATTGCTGTAATTAAAAACATGTAAAGAATCTTTTTTTTAACGACTTTGCCATTATCATTAGTTGTTAGCGCAGCTGCCTTATTAATTTCTCATTAGCTTCCTGATTTGTCATTGCTCCTCGGGAAGGGCTTTATGGGGATGGGACCGGCGGTATCCCGGAGGGAAGGGGGTGGCAAACAGCAGCAAGGTCCTGGGACACGGAGCCAACAGCCCGGGCACCAGCACCCTCCTGTCCTGCTTAACGTGCCCCATGCTCCCAGCTCGGGTCCCTCCCTGACCCCCAGCACAGCCCCAAGGCCCCACACATCGCTGCTTTGCCCCCCTCCAAGCCCTCGGTTCCCAATGGACTCCTGTTAGCAGGATCGGTGCCGAGGACAGGCACAGCACCCGGTGCTGAGCCGCCCGCCCGGCCGCCCGCTGCTCCCCGAGCTGATGGATGCGGTGCCGGCCCCGGGCGTGCTCCTGTTTGCTTTCCCTAATGATTACAAACGGCCTTTGCTTTACGCACACCAGGGAGGAGCGGGGCTGCCTCCACGCCGTGCTGCCTTTCACACCTCCAGGGAGCCGCAACCGCCCTGCACGAGGTGGTGCCGTGGGTTTCCACCTGCCCCTGCGCTCCCCATGCCCGTGGGGCACATCCTGCACCCCTGAGCCACCGCGGCACCGAGCCGGGGGCAGTGACACCCCTGTCCCCATCAGCATCACCCCAGGCTCCTACACCAGCCCTCGGCTGCGTGTGTCCCCGAGCTGTCCCGCAGCACGGACCCGGCCAGCCCAGACCCCCGCTGGCTGTCCCTGCCGTCCCCAGGGCTGTCACTTACAGGCCACCTGCACCTCGGTCTGGCGCTGCAGCAGGGCTCCCATCCGGTTGCGGACGATGCAGCGGTAGAACCCGGCGTGCGTGCGGTCCAGCGAGGTGATCATGTACCTGCAGGAGGGAGCGGCGCTGAGCGCTCGGCGTGCTGCCGCCACGGGGGACAGCGAGTGATTGCCACAGCCCCCAGGAGGGGCTGAAGGTCCCACACAAGCACCACAAATGCTGGGCTGCAGCCCCTGCACCAGGTCCATTCCCCAAACCACAGCTGCTGGAGGTAGGTGTGCATGTGTGTGTGCAAGCTGGGGGGCAACACAGAGCCCCCCCAGCACAGAGGTGCTCACGTGCAGGCCGCCAGCCACGGAGCTCATTGCTGTACTTCCCAGAGCCGTGGTGCTGCCAAGGTGACAGCTTTGGGGCTGTCAGAAGCAGGATTCGACCTGGGACCTGCAGGCGGTGCTGCCTTCTCCATAAAGCCAGGCCTGGTTGGGGGGGTCCGCCCGGGCTGCCGCCCCTCGCACGCGGGGCTCCGACAGCCTCAGCAGGGCACGGACCTGGGACAAGGCATGGAAGCTGCCCTGCGGGGACCAGAGCATTTCCCACCCTGATATGAGCAAGAAGCCCCTTTCCTCGTGCTCCCCCCACCTCCAAAAGAACCAAGGCTCCGAGCCCAGCACCGCTCAGGGCTGAGCCTTATCAGCTCCAGGCCCTCGTCGCCGCTCTTATCAGCGCCAGCGCCGCGCAGGCTGATGGGCAGATGGGGAAATAACCACGGCTCGGCTCAGCCGCCACCACCCAGCATCACCCAGTCCACGCTCAGCACTTCCCAGGGCACTCCCAGCCCCTGGGACCACCACACGTCCTCCTGCTGGAGCCCCCCCGCTGACCCCCGGGGGCCGGGCAGGCTCCGCACCGCCGCCTCCCCGAACAGGGAGCGCTCGGAGATAAAGCGGAGGGGGAATCAAGAAGAAAGCTCGGCCCTCCTCGCCCGAAATCCAATCTTGCATTAAAGCACGCCGCGGGCTGTTTCGGCAGAGCTTTGTTTGTTCTCTTGATAGCGGAGCGTAAATTAAACTTGCATACGATGCGAGGAGCGCGTCCCCTCTGCGGGGATCTCCCGGTGAGGGAGACGGCGCCGGGGGCGCGCGGCTGCCCCCTGGCCAGGCTGGGCACCTCGGAGGGACCCCTGCCAGCACCCACCCTCAGGGGCACTTTTGAGGGCTCCAAGGTCTGGCCCTGGGATGCTCCGACAGCCACATTAGGGACCGGCTGGGTGTGCATCCAGAGGGAAAATGTGCTGGGGAAGAGCGGTGTCCCGCACGGCGGTGGTGGCATTCGGAACCCCGGCAAGCACCAGCATCATGCAGAGCCCCAGCGAGGCCACAGCACTGCCACCGACGTGGCCACAGAAAGGGACAGATTTGGAGGGGTCCCCACTTCCCCTGCAAAGGGGACAGGGCTGGAACACCCAGCTCCCCCATCCACCTCCTGCGCCGCTCTGGGGCCATGCGCCGAGGCAGCAAAGGGCACTCGGTGTGCCAGAGACCGCGAGTCCCCGTGGGAGAAGGGAGGGCGCCCTTTGGGAACGAGTCCTTGAGTGTCACAGCTGGTATTTAAAACGATCCCTACAGGCTTTAAATAAGATATTTCAATTCCAGGGAGCTGTCAGGAACTGAGGCGGACACCAGAAATAATGGGCACGCTCTCCTTGCGTTGTCCTCGTTAATAAATCACACGGGCACACCGTGACTCCTACACGTGTGTGGATGGATGGATGGACGGACAGACAGACACCAGCCCATGCCAGGCACCCACAGCAGAGCAGAGGGGCGCACGGAGCCCCCCTGAAGCCCCCTGTGCCTCTCCTCGCTGCCACGTCCCCTCCATGCACGGAGCACCCGCCTGTTCCCTCTGCAGCATCTCGTTCCCGAGACACCTCCGTGGGCACGGGGAGGCGTCACCCCCCCGCCGGAGACAGCCCTGCAAAGCCCAATTAACAGGGCCTCGTCCCTGCGCCACCGGAGCTGGAGGAGCTATTAAGGAGACGAGCTTTTGCACACACCTAAGCGGATGAAAATAGCCCAGAGAAAGGAAATCAATTACCGGGCGCAGTCTGGCCTGCAGTTATTAACCGACACGAGCGGAGACGTCGCTCTCTGCCACTTGGCTTCTGCAGAGGCTTTTATCCCAGATTGCTCGGATGCGATTCCCTTCCCCAGCCGTGGATGCAGGAGGAGGGTGGCCAAATTCATGCTTCTCGTGGGGTGAGCGCTGCCTGGGGGCTCGGTGCGAGGAGGGGGAGAGGCGAAGGGTGCAGGTTTGGGAGGGCAGGGGCCGCAGCATGCCAAATCCAACCCAAACGGGCTGTTTTTGCCAGGAAACGAGCCCGCATGCACGTGTTGCACCAGTTCAAGCTGGGAAGGAAATCTTGCCTCGCTCCGGGAGCATCCCGTGCTGCTGACTCCTCCGTTTCAGGGGCTTGTTTGTTCTGATTTTACAGACAGAGGTTGACAGGGCATCATCCATGGGGAAAAGCACTTCCAAGGCAAGAAGTGACCAGCGCTTCAAAAGAAAGCCACCATGGAAAGCAGCTGCAGTCTCCAGGCTCGCTCAGGAAGCTGCACTGGCACCGGGGGGACCCCGAAGCCAGAAGCCCTGTGCCAGGGGACCGCTGGGTTCTCAGAAGCATCCAGCGAGCAGGAGGCGGCTTTGGCACCGGCTGGGTTTGACAGAAGGATGGGCTCACGCTGGAAACCAAGTCCTCTCCATCCATCTACTGTGCCAGGGAAGCACCCACCACGTTCCCACTTAGCAGCTCGGCTGCAGCTCCCTCCCTCTGTGCTCATGGAAAAAAGGGGTGAAGAGCCCCCAGCCCCAACCCCGACCCGAGCCCAAGCAGCTGCTTTCGCCCTGGGGCAGAGACACCACAGCACAGCCCAGGGGGCAGCGAGGGGAGGCTCCTGGGTGCCCCAAGGACCCCCCCTCCTATGGGTGCCTGTGCAGGGACCCCACAGCCAGGGGAGCATCGCCCTGCTCGTATGGCACAGCCACAACTCCTCACCGTGCCACCCTGGCAAGGCACCAACAGCACAAAAAGCACAGGCACAGGGTCCCCAAACTCTTCCTGCTCCACTTCCCGGCACAGTGGCTGCACGCCCTGCCTTGTTATTGTAGGGTCGCTCACAACACCGCGGGGCCCCCGCGCTCCGGCAGAGCGATGCCCCAGCCTTGGCTGCTGCCGGCGGCTCTGTTATTGTAGGGTTGATGAGGAGCGTGGGGCTGACGTTGCTGAATTATTATTAGATTGAGGGGGTGGAGAGGGGCCGGGAGAAGCACCAGCCAAAGGATCCGATCCATCAAATTTAAAGCCAGGAGAGCGCAGAAATCCGAGCGGTTCCTCCAGCGCAGCCCGGGAACAGCAACAGCTGGATCGGATTTTGGGTATAAGCACACTGGCACAGCCCCCTTTGATTAATATCCTGTATAACGACTAATTAATTCTAGAGGGGACATGTATCTGAACAGTTACTGTGTGATAATCAAATGTCAAGTGAGCATTAAAACACACTTAGCGAGGGTTTAATGACTCCCAGCATCGGAGCCGGGTGCCCCAGCACCTCACCCACACCACGCCGCCACGCTGGGCTTCTGCTCAATATGTTTTTAAATGCTCCCCCTAGGATTTCATCAGCGCCCATTAGCTCTATTATTGAATCTCAATTAGCTCCTGATTGGAAAGGGCTCTGCTTTGACACACGTGGCCGGAGCCATCGCCTCGCCGCCTGCCAGCCGTGTTTTCCTTTGGCCAGGGGAATTGCAAGGGCACCAGTGGCCCTGTGAGCCACTGCCTCAACGAGCCGTTTAATAATTAATGCCCACACATCGATCTGCTGCCCTCCTGCAGAGCAGGGAGGGGAGCGAGCGGCTGCAGCAGGGCACCAGGCTCAGCCCAGGACGTGGCACCCAAAGGGTCCCCAGCGCTTCGCTCCCTGCGAACTCACCCACGGTGCCAGCAGCCGCAGCCTTTGAGCTTTGGGCTCAGCAGCCCCCCGTGGAGCTTCCCTCCCCCTGCTGCCCGAGCCCACGTAAGGCCCAGGAAGCCAAACAAGCCCCCGGGGACAGGGGGGGTTTTGCGCCACCAGTGGCACCCACAAAGCCCACCCCACACTGCCCTTACCCGCTGGGCGCAGCCTCCACGGTGCCAGAGCAGCACACAGTGGTGCTGAGCACAAAAACAGCACAACACCCCCACTTAGCCTGGCTGCAACCCCCTTCTTATGTTCATCAACTGTAATTACATTAATGAATGGCAATTAGCACCCCAGGGGGCTGACTGCACTTCACACCTGGGCTGGCAGAGAGCTCACGCAGGCAGCCTCCGGGCCCTGCTCCTGGCTGGCGGCATCCCAGTGAGCGGGGAGCCTGGGGCAAGCCACCCAGCGTGCCCCCGGACTGGTTTTCAGGGGGTTCTGCCACATCTTTTATAAAATTTGGGGGTGAAGTACGTGCTTCAGACACCTGGGACCCCCGGAGGGCCGTAAAAGCTTGGCACAGTCCCGTGTTTGTGGCGTGCTGCATCCCCGGGGGACGTGCACCCCAAAACACCCCGATCCAACAAAACAGCACAGAGGAGGGAGCCAAGGAGCCCCAGAAAACAAAAAAAAGGGCAAAGCCAGCACGTGTTGGAGCTGTGCTTTTATCTTGCTGGGCTCCGAGCTCCTGGCACAGGGGGTCCAGGCTCTTGGGAAGCTCTGGGGGCTCCTTGGCTTCCCCAAAAGCTGGGGTGGGAGAGGAGAGAGGGCTGACGGCATAGATGCAAGATGCATCTCCAAGGATGGGAGGCTGTCCAGAGGTAATCTATGTGTAAGGCAATTTCCGAAGGCAGCAGGACTCGATGCAACCCTTAATAGGACAATCTCATGTGATAAATTACCAGGCCCAACTCATCTGCATGTTAAATTTCTTGTACGAGAAATAAATATCCCCAATTCACCAGAGGAGCGCTTTCCTTCGGAGGATTTCATTAAAGGCATCGAGCTGCCTGATTTGCATGTTGTGATTCCTCGGACGAGGAGAAGTCAGGCCCCGGAGAGCTCGCGGGAGAGCCCGGCACCGGCGAGATTACACATGGAAAAACAGAGCCGGCCCTGGAGAGCGCAGTGCAGGGGCGCAAAGATCACAGGGAAGCCTCTGCCACCTTCCTCACCATCACCTTCATCTTCGCCAAGGTCACATCAGGCATCGGGGATGCCCCTGGAGAGCCATCCCCATGCCAGCAGCAGGTGATGGAGGAGGCAAGTGGCCAGGGGATGGTCCCCCGTCCCCCGTGGTCCTCAGGGATGCTGGGGACCCCGTGGGGACGTCCCTGCCCCTCGCTGGCCAAGCGCCGGGGTCCCGCCGAGCCCGCTCGCCGCCTGCCCTTCGCCGCGTGCCAGCGAGTCGCTCCCGCCGCGAGCTGGCGGCTGGCTTGCTGCGGGAAGGAAAGGGCAGTTGCCATGGAAACCCGCTGGAAAATTGGGAGAGCGGCTCCTCGCCTTCCAACGCGGGAGCGAAGCCGTGCGGGAGGGCTGGAGCTGCTCGGGGAGGGCGCGGGGCAGAGGGGGCGCGAGGAAAACGGGTGAAAAGCGTGGGGCTGGGGGCAGTGGAGGAGTGGGGAGGATGCTGAGGCTGAAGGCTCCCGTGGTATGCTGCCCCGGCCAGGAACCGTGGCTTCATGGGCACGGGCCCAGCACCGTGCATCCTGCCCTGGGCACAGCAGGGTCCTGGGGGGGTCCCCGCTGTCCCCAGAGCACGGACACGCCGGGGGGTATGGACCAGCCCCAAGCAGGGGGTGTCTGCACCCCACTTCCCTCACCCACCCCACCAAGGCACCCACAGCCCCGGCATCCCTGCGCGCTCCCGGCCACCAGCCCCATCCCTCCCCCCTCCAAGGATTCCTCTGTTTCTAAACTCGTTAACTTTTAATTACTACCTTCCCACTGCCTGAGCGGGCTGGCTCCGAGCCACCTACATCTCTATTAAAATTCAATTTATGCCCATCATAACTAATTTTGGTCCTTCGCCTTCCTCTCCGGCAGCCTCCAATTGCAGCCGAGGTGTCCAAAGTCTCCTCTCGCCACGCGAAATCCCCGCGGGGAGCCGGGGCCGGGCAGCGCGTGCCGGGCTGCGACGCCGCTGCCGGCAGGTTGTGGGGCCGGGAGGAGCCGGGCAGAGATTTGCACGGAGCCTGCAGTGCTTGGTTAGCTCGGCACCAAGCTTTGTTTGGTTTTTTTTTCCCCGTGTTTTTGTTTGTTTCCTTGTTTCCGTCCTTAATCTTTCCCTGGCTGCGAGCTGGAGCCGGAGGCAGGGGGCTCGGGGGAAGGCGGTCACCATGGGACAGGGACGTGGGCTGCAGGGCATCCCAGGGCGGTGTGGGGACACGAGTGATGGTCCCGGGGCACACGCTGCTCCTGCATGGGCTCTGCAGCCCCAGCCTTACTTCCACAACCCCATTTAACGCCTGGCATTTTGCACTGCTGCAGCTGGGGTCCTGCACTGCCGGCACCACAGGGCCTAGGGACAAGGGACCCGTCCCATGGGGCCACCAAGCACCCAGCACCCGGATGGGCACCGCTGGAGCACCTGGGTACCGAGCCAGGAGCATCGCAGAGCTGCAGCCATGGGGCACCTCTGGGCTTGGTGGGGGCACCCCAAGGGTCCCCAGGACCCGCGGCCACCACGCTGTGGCTCCACGGCACCCGGTAGCAGAGAGGGGACCAGCACACATCATGGTTTGTGGCACCAGGGACCAGCATCGGTCACGGCACGGTGCTGGGGAGGGGACCAGCACCCTGCCCGGCGCAGGGGAAGGGACAGGGACGTCCCCCAGCCCCGCTGCCTGCATTCCTGGCACCCCGGAGCAGCCCCGCATTGCTACAGCAACACGAAGCCTTCGGATGCAATGCCTTTAAACGGGGAACGGCGTGTCTCGGGCTGAATTATTGATTAAAACAGAGAGGATGACACACGCACGCACAGAAGAGACGGCGAGAGGTGCCCGGCTGGGTTTCAAGGCGAGCTGGAAGCGGGCTGTGACGGGGCCCGGCAGGATTACTCGGTGCACGGGGCTGGGACCGGTGCTGGTCCGGGCAGGCCAAACCTGGCCACAAGCTGGCCGTGATCTGTGGCCCGCAGCTAATCCTGCGCTGTGCAAACGCCTCCTCTCGCTGTTGACCCGCTTAAATCCACTGCTCTGCTCCCGTTTGCTCTCCAAACAGAGCGAGGCAGCTCGCGGCATGCTAACATCACAGCTCCAGCCTCCGCACGGCCCCGCTGCCCACCAGGCGTCCCCTTGCCACGAGGAGAGCCGACGGGGACCAGCACGCCGGGCAGGATTCGGTCCCCCCCTGCGCATCCCCAGGCGGGCACTCACCGGTACTCCAGGGAGAACTTGGTCAGCTCCCGGCTGTTGTGCAGCCACTTGAACTCCAGGGGCCAGCTGCCCTCGGCCATGCAGGTCAGCACCAGGCGGTTCCCCTCCAGGTGCACCTGGCTCCGCACCGGCTCCGTCTTAAAGTACGGGGAGACGTCGTCTGCGGGAGAGAAGGGAGAGGGGTGAGAGCCTGGAGCTGCCCCGAGACACCCCAGGAGCAACGTCCCCATAGCAGGGCAGTGCTGAGGCCCCAGCCGCTGCATTTTGGGCACGGTTTTATTCCAGCAGCACTCGGGGATGTGGGATCCCAGCTTCTGCCTCTCCTGTCCCCCCACCACAGCTCCCAGCCCAGCCTGGGGACCCCTCCACCTGGGCACCCCCCAGCCGAGCCATTTCCCGAGCGGGAGCTTAGCCCATCCAGGGTTTCTCTAAGCCGCTTTCTTTGCTTTATTCCTGGCCGCCTTTGTAGCGTTTCAGAAGCACGGAGCTTTTAACTCGGGGGGTGAAACGGGGCGGAGGGGCTGGGAGCAGAGTGAGACATAAACACTTACTCGTCTCCTGTTTTATTTGCTAAGTAAAACTATAAATCGAAACACACAGCTCCATTTTCTGCTTAACAAATGGAAGCCCTTTTACTTCAAAGACACATTCATATTCCCCAGCAGCTTTCAAGTGCGCTTTCAATCACGGCTTTGGGTTTTTTCTTTGGGGTCGGGCTTTGCTTTCTTGTGTGCGCCTGCTGAATTCCAGCCCCGGCGCTCCGCACCGCGAGCTGCCAGCAAAGCAGCGCCGGCCCCGAGCTGCCCAGGGCCGGGAGGGAGGCTGGGCTCAGCCCGCCGTGGGGTCCCTGCCACCCTGGGAGGGATGCTGGGGGTGTGCAGGAGGCACCCAGCCACCACCAGTCCCGCAGGGGGTCACAGAGCCGGGCTCGGAGGGCCGTGTGGGCACACACGTGCCAGGGGCAGCAGCAGAGAGAAGCTTGACCTCGAACACCAGGGCTTCTCCCACGCCGGATGAGTTCACGCTGAGGATGGAGACCCCCGGGATTACCGCAGCCCCCCGCTGGGGCTGAAGCACAGCCAGACACCGACACCGTATCCAAACCAGAAAATGAGCCATGGACCGATTTGGAGCCCAGCTGGACAACGCTGCCAATGCACCTGGGGACCGGGAGCAGTTCAATGCCATCCACAGGCACAGCACTCATGGGAATGCCCGGCTGGGGGCTGCCACGAGCCCCCCGCAGCCCCCACGTGCTGCAGCAGCGCCGCGGTGGCCCCGAGGGCTGCGTGCCCGGGGCACGTCCCCACGCCGAGCGCGGCGATGGTGCGGGAGGCGCTTGGGCGCAGGGTGCCCCCGCCGCACCTTCCCGGGGGCAGCGCGCTGTTTGCATACATCCTAATTTGATTTTAAGCAGCTAAGTCTCAGCTCGCTTTGAAGCGCCCCAGCCATCTGTTCTGCATTAAAGGGTGGAAAGCGGTGCGCGAGGAGGAGAGGCGCATCCTAATTCCGCTATTGATCATGCGATCGTTATCCGCCCACCAAGGTCACGGCAGACGCCTCGGATGGAGCAGCTCCCCTGTCCCCCCTTGGAGCCGCTGCTCCGCTTTCCCTGGGAAGCCAAAATCCCCCCCGGCAGGGCGCAGCCAGGCTGGGGTTCCCATGGGGCTGGGAGCAGCTCCGGGCTCCATCCTCGTCCCCCCGCAGCGGCTGCGCTGGAGCAGCTCTGGCTGCACGCAGGGGTGGCCGCGCGTGAAATCCTCGCTGCCCTCCCGACGTGTGACAAGGGCGCCCGTGCCTTGGCGAGGGGGTGGCAGGAGGAGCAGAGGAACCTGGGGAGAGGAGGACGCCTGATTCACTGCCGGCGTCTCAGAGAGGGCTCCGAGCAGGGGCTGGGCTGCTCCCGACCTTCACCTGCTCACCAGCACCAGCCACGGGCACAACTCAGCACCATGCGGAGGGGAGAGGCGTCGCAGCACCCAAACTGCATCACCAAACGTGCCACCATCCTCCCCGTCCCCCTTCTGCAATCCCAGCCTCGCCGACGCATTTCCCAGCCGGAGCAGGGCACAGAGCTGTAGCTGGGAGGTTCCCCTGCAAGGAATTTATGTTTCCTCCCCCAAAATCTCCCACTGCATGGGGCAGGATGGGCCACGGCAGGGTCCCAGCGCCGGGTGCAGGTGGGTGCCCGCAGCATCGACACCGCCGCCCTCAGTCCTGAGCCCGGCAGGAGAATTCCTGGGGCGTGCCAGCTACATTCCCCCCCTCAGACGAAGGGTCATTACTGCTAATTCTGCCTCTCCCCCATCTGTTGTGACTGTTTACACTCCACTTGCTAATTACAGCCTAATTAGTTGGTGCAGAAATTCATCACTTTCCAAACACAGGCGGCAGCGAGAGGGAGAGGCGGCCCCGGGAACAGCTGCACAGCTGCTGGCGGCACGGGCGGGCGCTGGGCTCCTCGGGGTGGATGGATGGGTGCCATGTGTGCCATGCCATGCCGTGCCACGCCGTGCCACCTACGCCAGCCCAGCACAGTCCCCTGCACACCGAGAGGTGCCCCCAAACCTCTCCACCCCCTGCCTGCGGTGCAGAGGAGGGGGAATGGCAGCGCATCCCCTGGCCTGGGTGCCCGGGTGATGAACAGGATAAATGGGATGCCGAGCGCTGGCAACGGGGAAGGAGGACGGGAAGGGGAAGGGGGGTGACCCCGGCTCCTTTCTCCCTGCTCTCTCCCTCCCCTGCCTCTGACATTTTAATGCCAAGGCCTCACAAGGCACTAATCCAGCCTAATGGGATCTTTGGTCCTTACCCTTTATTTACATAATGGGCATCGGGAGCTGGGTCTGAGCTCGTGGCTGGTGCATTAGCACTGGGGAGGGCACGGGGATATAGGGCAGGGGGGCCCGGCCTCGCTGGCAGAGCAGTAATGGATCCTAATACCAGGGCGTAATGGGCGAGCTGGGGTCTAAGCATCTCCCCCCAGAGCTTCAAATCCCTCCTGATGGGAAGAGACGGGGAGTTTTAAGCCCGGAGGAATCCAGCCTGAAGCCTTGCCAAGGGCACGGCTCTGCCGGGCAGCTGCTGGCAGCGGGGGCTGAGTTCAGGCCCCCCCGTGCTCAATGCGCCCCAGCGAGGGGAGCCGAGACGGGGCTGTGGGCACAGCCCCATGGGGTCCCCACGGCTCCATCACCATGCTCACCTGCTCCCAGCCCTCCGTGCAGGACCAGCAGCTCACAAGACGCCCAGGTCCTTCCCCTGTCTTTGCTGCGGACGCCTTGCACGAGCACGGAGAGGTTTTGGGTCCCCCCTGCCCAGCACGGTGACCCCAGGCACAGCGGCAGGGGGACCGCAGGCTCCATCCGTTCCTGGGCTCAGCACAGGGCCTGCTGCCCCCTGGGACACGGAGGTGACACCCAGACACTCCCCACCCCGTCTCATTAATCGGAAGCTGATCAGCCTTGCGCCTGCTTCCCGCTAATTGCCATTAATCAGGGCGAGGAGCAGCTGGATGCACCAGGCAGCCCAAACCCATCCCTGCTCATCACGGAGCCAGACCCCGGGGGACACCCCGAGCACACAACGGGGGTGACAAGGCCACAGCCCTGCTCCCCCCAGGGTTTGTAGGGCTGCAAGCACCGGCCCTGGCACCAGCAGAGCCCCGAGGATCCTCCATCCCTCCCGGGGTGTCCCCGCACGGCAGTCCCGCTGTGCAGCCCCCTAGAGCCCCCCCAGCAAGGGGAGCTGGAGCTAAATCTCTTCTGCATCAGACTATCGCTGGCGCTACGCAGCACGAGGAGATTAAAAAACAATAAAGAGAAAGCGAAACCCTCCGCTATAATTACCAGCCTTTAGCCGCCAGCGGAGGCAGGGGAGGGAAGGAGAAGCGGGGGGAAAAAAAAGGAGCAGAGAAGAAGAAATCCACTAAAATTTTAATAGGAACCACTGCATTTAATTTAACGACACATTTTTTCAATTACCAGAATAATTGTTTTATTCATAAAACGAGTTTCAATAAAGAGGGTAATTTTCCTTTGTTTTTATTATTCATTTGTGGAACATATTCGCGGCGCAGTTCCCTGGCGCCGCAGCAGCCGCTCCGCAGCCGGGGGATTGGGGGAGGCGGGCAGGCGGCAGCGTGGCAGGGAAGGGGTTAAAAGCACCAAGCACGGCACCCATGGGAGACCCCAGTGGGGTCACAGCCCTGGTGGGTGGGTGCTTGGTGCCACGCAGCTCCCCTGGATGTGGGACGGGTCCGTGCCATCACCACAGCACCGGCCACCCCCTCGGAGCCCCTTTAATCCAACCTCGCTTCTCCAAAGAGGGAGCACCCAAGGGTGCCCGTCCCCAGGGATGAATCTCGTCCCCTCCACAGCCACCCCAGCACAGTGTCCCCACGCCCAGGGACCTGACCCGGGGCCAGGCACTGCCCCGAGCGGTGCACGGTGAGCCGCACACTGGCTCAGCTCCATTTTCTGCTCGCTCAACGCCAGCGTGCGGTGGGGAGGCATCAATTTTTCATCGTGTTGGTAAAGCGCGATGGAACGGCACGCATCCCCGTGGAGCAGGGATGGCACGGTCCCACCACGGGGACATGGCACCGTGCACGGCCCCCCTGCTCGCGGCCACCCCCGCTGCCCCCCATGTGTCTCCCCGGGACGGTGCCGGTGGCCACGCGGTGGCCGGCAGGTGCTGGCGGATTAGCAGCGCTCTCCGCCGCTGCCATTAGTATTCCTGAGACGAGGCCTCTTCCCCTTCATAAAAAGCAAACAGAATTGAAATGCCAAACGCTGCCGGCACCTGGGGAGACGCGGAGCTCGACGCGCCCGTGCCACAGCACCGAGGGGGAAGGTGGGCGCGGGGTGGGGACGGCGCGGGCACCCTCACCGAGCCCTGCTCGCCCCCAGAGCCACCCCCGATCATCGGCTTCCCCGCAGTGACAAGGCAACAGCTTCAAACACGGGGCAGAAGCACTGGAGAGGCACCAGGAGGTGCCTTCGAGGCAGTAGCGAGGACCACGGCTTGCACCCCAAAGCCACCGGCATCGCCACCCACGGCATCCCCGGCACGGGGCTCCCGGCACAGCCTAATTTTCATCTCCTGCTGCTGGATGTGGCAGGGAGAAGCGTTTCAGGCAGTGCCAGCCCCACTTGCTCCGTGGTGGCTGCACATCCCCAGCACCAGGGGCTGGTGCCAGGATTAACCCACCTGGGGACACCCAGAAACCGCAGCTCAGCCACCCGAGGAGGACAGGAGCAACGGAAGAGCTCAACAAAAACCCCACCAGTCCCCAAGCACCGTTCACGCTGTCCCCATCCCGGTGTGCCCAGAGTCCCCAACCCCTCCCCGGGTCTCTGCCAGGGGGGCTCAGCCCCATTGCCCCCTCCCAGCACAGCTCCTCGGTGTGTTTTTAACGCTTTTTTTTTTTGCTTTTTACCAATAAAAAGACTTATAATTGCAGCTGTGTCCGTTAATCCTCGCAACTTACTTTGTTCCTCTCCTTTCCTGCTTTTCCCCTCCCTCCCCTTCTCCCCCCGCTGAGACCAAGAGCTTTATAAATCTCCTCCTGGCTATTAATTAAAAGCAACCTCTCTGCTATCATGAGTGTACTTGCCATAAATTAATAGCGGCCTTCTTAATCAAATCTTATCTCCTCTCCGAGCGCCCGGTGCTGGAGTCGGTATCCCAGCCCGCCCGGCCGTGAAATGCAATTTCCAATGCTCCAGCAGAGGCTGCGGCTCCGCTCCCTGTCCCTGCTCCGTGTCCCCTCTCCATGTCCCCTCTCCAGGTCCCCTCCCCGTGTCCCCGCCACCTCCTGGTCTGTCTTTGAGGCCCCGGGGTGGCCGGGCTAAGCGTGGAGGTGGCTCCCCGCAGGCACACTCTGTTTCTCAGCCTTTTACCGGGTTTATCCGTGGCCCCCACGGACAGCCTGGCCTCTAAAACTGCCCAGGCCCCCGACCCTACACGCCTTCTCCATAGGGTTTCCTCCTCCCCACCCACACGACACCGTCCCACTGCACCTCAAGGTGCTGCTCCAGCTCCGGGACCCCGGACAAGCACAGGATGATGCTGAGGACCCCGTGTCCTGGCCCTGCCCCACGAACATCACCACCAAACCCGGTCCCATTCCCGCTGAGAGCTCAGCCGGGCCGTGCCAAAAAAAGGCGGCTTCTCCTAAAGCGAGGAGCTCGGAGGGTTTTTACCAGAGGCAGCACAACCTGGAGAGCCTCCCTCGCTCGGCCCCAGCCGCGCAGAGATCTGAGCGGTTTTTAAGGAAGAAAACCACCTTTGTTGCATGGAAATGGGGCTGTGGCCTCGCACCGTCGGCAGGCTGGAGCAGAGCCACACCACCTGCGTTCAGAGGATGCGGGAGGGTCTCGGAGCCGCTGCCTCCAGCAGCACAGCCCGGAGCCGTGCCACGCTGAGCCTCCTCCGAGCCCGTGCCCGGTGCCTCCCTCGGGGGCAGAGCTGGTCCTGGAGCAGCTCCCGGTGCTGCACGGGCACCCAGGACCCACCTGGGGGGACACAGGCACTGGGTGCCTCCTCCCAACGCACCCCGATCCCCGAAAGGCAGGGGAAAAGAGCAGGGATCAGGGGACAGGAGGGGCCCCCCGCACCTCCAAGCTGCCGCGGCACGACCACAAATGAGCCGAGGCCGGGCGCTGTCCCCAGGGACCCGGCGGAGCATCCTGCGCCTCCCTCGCAGGAGATTTGGGGTTTCTTACATGCCGTAAGCCGATTGCAGAGGTGTGTTAACTGGATTAGGTGGGAGGCTTGGAGAGAGGCAGACCTGGAGCGGCTGCTAAGCGGAGCACCGCTGCAGCCCGTGTGACGCCGGCAGGATTTGCAGAGCTGCCTTTTAAACTGATTTCTTCCCTTAAGCCTGCAGAAAGGAGAAGCTGCGGGAGGGACGGGGGCTCTGCCGCCTCCTCTCCCCGCACAAAAACCCTGTGGGGCCCTGCATGGGCTGGCAGCGGGGTCGCCTCCCCACGCAGCCACCCCTGCGCCCGGCTCCGGCACCCTTTGGGTGGCAGGGTGGGCGAGATGACACCCGCAGAGCTGCCCGGATCCCCGGCACGCACCCAGCCCCAGGGCAGAGGAGACCCCGATGGGATCCGCAGCAATCCCCGGCTCTTGGGAGGCACAAAGTGCCCCCCCCGCCTCATCACACGGTCGGACAGACGGAGGACGCCCCGACCGCTGCCGTCCCCGCTTCCTCCTCCCGCATATCCGTCTCCAGGCCCGCGCTTATTTATTTATTTGTTAATTAACTGCTGTTTCCATAACAAACGCTCCAGCTTCTCCCAGACTCCAACAGCCCTGGGGCTGGATTGTTAACTAGGATTTTAATTTGTTAATTAAAAGCAGGATGGCTCTGTAACAAGCTCCTCTTCCGCAGCCGGGCTCTCGGAGGGCTCAGCCGGCCATCGGCTGCAGGGGGCTCGCGGCCTCGCCGTGCCCGGCCAAGGCCCACCGGGGACGGGGCGCATGGGGAGAGGCGAGCACGGCTCCCCCAGGACGAGGGACACTTGCAAAAGGGGTGCTGAGCCCCGCAGCACCACGGTGCCCGCTCAGGACCTCCCTTCCCAAAGCCACCTCCCTTTGCAGCCTCTCCCAGGACCCCTCCCCAAGCCTCACGCAGCTCCCAGCACGTGTCCACGGCCACCAGCGGGTCCCAGACCTGGGGAGCTCCCCCTCTGTGCCCCAAGCTGCGGAGCTGAGGCCACGCCAGCATCGCCCCCTCTTAGCCCCCAACCCCCTGCCCAAGGATGGTGGCCCGGGAGACCCCCCAGCACCCAGCCCTGGCAGTGGGGACCCGGCTGCGGGCACCTCAGTGCCCATGGGGGGGGCCAGGTGAAGCCCGAGACCCCCGCGGAGCAGAGGGAGAGGCGCCAGCCCTGGCCAGGGAACAGCAAGCACCTCATCGAGGGAACAGAGCGGGGCTGTGTGCGTGCCCAGCCCTGCCTGTCCTCGCACACCCAGCCCCTCTGCCCGCCCGGACCGGCAGCTCCGGCTGGAAAAAACAACATTTCCCCCTGCGGAAACCCCGAACAAGGCGCGCACACACGGCACCGCTCTGCGTTCCCAGCCCCGGAGCCCAGGGAGGGGGCCAACAAGCAGAGCTTTGTGCTCCGCAACGCTGCGCAGCTCCGTGCGCACAGACCCCGGTGCCTGGCCCCCATCCCTGCCCCAAATCCACAAACCGCGGCCCCAAAAGCACCGACCCAAATGCGTGAACCCTGGTGCCTGGCCCTGAATCCAGTGGCCCCCCAGTACCAGCCCCGCATCAGCTCCAGAGCCAAGCAGGTCCCCATCAGCTGCTGCCCCAAACCCCCTGCCCAGGCTGGCTCCGTGCCCCGCACACCCCAAAGCGAGGTGCCCAGCACATGCCAGCGTCCCCGTGTCCCCACGGCCACGTCAGCACTCCTGTCCTGCTCCCGTCAGCCCGCATCAGCGCGGGAGCCACCTCCAACGTCCCCTCCCTGCTCCAGCCACACGTCCCTCTGCATCCATCAGCACTGCACTGGGGACAACGCACGGGGCCGGGGCTCAGCAGGGGGCCGGGGGCTCAGAAGGGGGACAGGAGCTCAGCAGGGGGACAGGGCACTGCAACCCACCCAGCCCAGGGGCTGCCCAGCTTTGGGGTCACAGCTGGATGTCCCCGCAGGCTGGAGCAATCCCATCCCCTCCGAGCGCATCCTGTCCCCATGCGTGGCACAGCCCCGTCCCCAGCTGGGGCCACTTAACGAGCTGCCAGGCTCCGGCCAAAACTCCTTCCCCAGCAAACTCCTTCCGAGGCCACAAATCCTCCTGACGCTGCGATTGCACAGCTCCTCCGAATCTGGGTCACTGCTGTGAGTCACGGACACCGGGGGTGAGTCAACGCCACCAGGGCTCTGCCGGAGAGGGACCGACCGGGTCACGCCGCTGGCTCCCCGGGAGCGACCCCGGCACAGCGAGAGGGCGAGGACGGGCACGTCCCCGTGGGATGGAGGGCACATGAGCCCGGTGCAGCCCAGCACGGCTGAAGGATGGATTTGGCCCCATGGAGCACACCGAGCGCATCTTCCAGGTTGTCCTGGAGGGCAGCAGTGGCTCCTGGCCCCAAAGCCATACCACGGACCCAGGGCCACTGTGGCTGGTAAGGGGCAGGAAAGCAAAGGCTGTGAGCAGCCCTGGCTGACACACGGCAACCAACGGAGCCCTTCAGCAGCGCCTGGGCCCTCGCTTCTGCAGGATGAGTCCCCGAGCTCCCAAAGCCCCCCGCACCCCCTGGCCATGCAGGATGCTCAGCACAGCCCCGGCCCCGCAACCGCCCTCGCAGCCAGCCAGCCAGCCGCTCGCCAGGCTCACCGCGAAGTCTCAACAAGGCAGCATTTCCCAACGGAAAAAATACGCCAGGGAAAGAAAAACAGAAGGCAGAAACCACAAGAAAAACCCCACTCAGCCTTTCCCAGGGCGCTGACGCAATTAAGTCGCCGGCCCTGCGGGATGGAAAAGGCTGTACCAGCTCCCCCCCAGCGCTGAGTGGGACAAAGCCACCGGTGGCCGAGGTCCCCTGCCCGCGTCCCCGTCCCCCGAGCCAGCAGGCACCGCACAGCTGGGACAGGCAGGCAGGGATTTACCGGGGGGGCCGCCCAGATACCATTTATTCAGACTATTAATTAGTCATTGCATTGCTCACTTCAAACACAAATAGCTGCAGCATGAGCGCAAGCAGACTTTTTTCCTTGGAAAAAGCCTTTTCCAACGCTTTCCTCTCCAGACGCCCTTGTTTGCAGGCAAGGGACGGGAACAGCTCGCGGCCCGGCAGCCCCCCCCCAGCCCTGGCTTTTCCAGGGCAGAGAAGCAAACTCCGGTTATTGCACTTATTCACACACTTGTGGCTCCCTCTCAGCCCGAGGGGCTTTTGCAGCCAGCGCTGCGGAGCCAGGCCAGCGCTTCCAGCGGCAGAGCCAGCGCCGCTGCCCAGCCTGACGCGCGGCTTATGGGGAGAAGCCAAGCGAGCGAGGCTCTGCCATCGCCCCAGGTGAAGGGCTCGGCGGCTTATTTCCCCTGCTCAGAGCGCGTGCCTTATTTCCACCCTCCACTGCACAGCTCGGCTCCCCGCCGCTGCCCTCCCAGCCCTTCTCTCCCCCGGTGCAAGCAAGCAAAACGGGGAGCGCAGGGAGACGAAGGCACCCATCGGCTCCCTCCTCTCGCACCCAGCGCGCAGGCAGAGGCTGGGTGCTCCGCGCCTGCCGGCAGCCCCCGGGGAAGGGCCCTCCCAGAAGCAGAGCTTTGAATTAAACATACCACCCTAATGAGTTGATTTTATTAGTTTGCGAATGCATCGAGAACTCATTATCAAAATAAACATCAATTCACTCCACTGAGCGTGCCGCGCACACGAGCCCCGGCAGCGCTGCAGCTGGGACCACCGCAGCTCCTGCCCCGGGTCCCCTCGGTGCCCGTCTCCCTGCACCCCCGAGGATCCTGCACCCCAGGGATGTGCAGGGGCTGCAGCCGCCCACCCTACAAAGCGCCTCGCACCACCAGGTTTGCTTCTCCATCCTGGCTGCGGGGCTCCGGAGGGGGGACGAAGCATTCCCGTTTGCTGGGACAGGATGGCCACAGCTCCTAGGATGAGGTCCCCAGCACCCCCTGGGTGCTGCTGCAGGGGCAGAAGATGAACCATGGCCCCTCCACGCTGCGCTGGGCAGGATGAGCCCCAACCCTGCTGCACCCAGCAAGCACCCCAGGAGCCTGCCCGGCACCAGGGCGGTGCTGGGGACTTGGCAGCCCCCAAGGACATCGGGGACAGCCAGGGCAGGAGGCACCCACCCCGGGGACCCCTCGCCAAGCCCCTCTCCGTGCTGGGGCCGGAGCACCGAGGCGTGAAGCGAGGGACAGCGGGCGCATTGTCCGGCTGGGCAGGACGTGCTCCCTTTGGAATCAGCAGCTAATCCCATTTCATCCCCCTCCATGGCCATCAGCTGTTTTTCAGGCACGCAGGAGGCGGGTTGCTGAAACCAGAGCTATTGTGTCCGCCGCACCGCCCCAGCCCCCTCCATCCATCAGGGCCCAGGCACCCGGCGGCATTCCCACACCCGTTCCCACCCCGGCACCGTGCCCCTGCTCCCCGTCCCCTTCCCCCAGGACCCTGTGCCCCAAGCCCAGGTGAGGAGGAGGAGGATGAGGAAGCCCCTTGTGTCCTCCCACGCTGACCCCACGGTTTCAGGGACACCCCCAGGATACCACCAGCACGCCCCAGTGCTTGGCGCTCCCCGCCGGGAGGATCAGTTCCCGAAGGAGGGCAACGAACGAGATGCCGATGACACCAAACCCCAGTTAATGCCTGGGCCTACATTCAGCCCAGTTTCTTAATTCCAGCAGCCCCCCAGGGAACCAGGACCTGGCTGTGGGGAAGTACAGAGGGGACACGCTGGGGCCAGGCTCCTCCGGGCAGCCCTGCAGATGCGGCACAGGACCACAGTCCTGCTTCAGCCCCAGTCCCCCTGGTGAAACGCCTGCAGGCTTGGGCGATTCGCACGGCCAGGAGTGGGCACGCACGCCCTGATCAATTAAAAGGCTCTAAAAATAGCATTTGCCTCCATCACCTTGCTGTGAGCCATAAACACAGTGATGGTGCTGAGCGCTGGGGCACGCAGCCCACGTCTCCCACCGGCCCCGGACCACCTGCAGGAGCCTCCCCCCAATGCCACACACGTCCCCATTCCCCAGGGGGCACAAGGGACACCTGCCCACGCAAACCAGGGCACCCTAGCCCTGCAGCACCAGGCAACCCCCCCCACAAGGATCAGTGCCCCCCAGGACCACCCCCACGTCCCCCAGGAGCCCGGCACGCAGGCAGGAGGGCTCAAGGTTACAGCCGAGGACTTGCAGGTTGTCGCCTGGCCCAGCAGCACGGAAAGCAATTAGCTATCGCAGCTAAAATTAGCTCCGTGGTTTCTTCCTGCTAATGGTCAAACCCTTCAAGGTTTCCCTACACCAGGGGCCTCGTGCGGGCGGGCGGTGATGGATGAGAGCCGACGGAGACGCTCACGTGTGCGCCTGTGCCGGGCAGCAGAGCCCATCCCCAGGGGGCACGGCACAGGGACACCCGCCTGGCCAGCAGCCCCAGGGGTCAGATCGCCCCTTTCCCCCCTCCCCACCTCCCCCAGCCTCTCCCCCCTCCGCCCCCTGCCTCAGTTTCCCCATCTGCCGCTCCCGGCGCGCTCAGGGCAGCTGTCGTGCTGCGAGATGGGGACAGCAAAAGGCTGCCGGGGAGGGAAGCGAGGGTGGCTTTGGCACGGGGACGGGTTCTGGCATTCCTGGCATTGTCGTCGCGCCGTCCCCGCTCCCAGTCGGGGCACTCAGCTGCTGGCACGAGGTAGCAGCTGGCCACCGTGCCCAGGGCCTTAACCAGCCCGCGGTGGCCACCAGCCAGGAGGTGACACCGATCCCTGCGGGGAGGTGGCTGCCACTCGCAGCATCTCCAGGGACGGCACCGCACCCCCCGCACCCACATTCCCCGTTCCTGGGGGGCCGAGGGCGCAACCGGCCCCATGGGAGCAGGGGAGACAAAGGGGGCCGGGGACCAGCTGCAGAGGGAATGTCCCCTGCCCTCGGCCCCCCGTTCCCAAGGATCAGGTTACCCAGTTCCCAGGCAACCCGAGCCCCCGGCGCAGCTTTTCCAGGCGCAGGCATTCCTGCGCCCTGCGGGGCTGGGGGCAAAGGGAGGGGGGCCGCCGAGGGGGCGCGGGCAGGTGGTCGGCGGGGGCTGGCGGCAGCAGGATGCATCCCTGGGAGCAAAGGGGGGGGGGGCAGGATGCACCCCAAAACATCCCTGGGAGCAAGGAGGGGATGGATGCAACCCAAAGCATTGTTGGGAGCAAGGGGAGGGGATGCACCCCCAGCAGCCGGCCGGAGGGGTGCCCGGGGCCGTGCCCTTGCAGGCGGCATCGCCGGCGTGCCCGGGGTGCGAGGGATGCCAGGAGGGAGCAGAGCAGCGGGGAGCTGCTGCCAGCACATTCCTGCCTGCTGGGAGGGTGAGTTGACAAAATCCTGCCCCAAATCCAGACCCACGGCCACGGATGGCTCTGGGGAAGCAAAGGGTGGGAGCCCCAAAACGGAAAGCAGCATGCCTAGGGATTTTTTTGGGGGGGAGGTACCTGGCTTTGCCACCACATCTCCAGCCCCTGGGTGACACCACAGCCCCTCCAGCAGCCCCACACGATGCTCCCCTACAAAGGACAGCTCCCACCCTGGCCTGCCCTTCCCCAGGAGCACCCAGGACACCCCTTTGCCCCCAGCACCCACCGCTCTGATCCCCATGAGGGTGCCGGATCCCACGGGTGACCCCACTTCGGACAGCCACAGCCCAGCACCGTGGCACCAGCAGAGCCCCACCGGCCCCTCTGCCCTGCCCCACAGCCGCAGTGGGGCCGGGCTCCCCCTTCATTAGCGCGATCACATCACAGCTGACAGCAGCATATTTATTCCTGGCCCGGCACTGACCATTTCTCACCCAACGACACGCAACCTGCTAACGAGCTCAGGGGGGTAACGAGGGCTCACGGGCCAGGGCACCCGCTGCTCACCCACCCAGCTGGGACCCAGCACCACAAGGTATTTGCTCCCACGCAGCTCCGCACCCCGACACGAGCAGCGCTTCGTTTTCCCCAGGCACCAGCCTGAACCGCTGCTGCAAGCATCAGCACAGCCGCTGTTTATGTAGGACCTACGTAATGTGCTGTGGCTGGAGCTCGTCCCGAGGCAGGAACCACCAGCAGGGACCAGCTCCAGATGGGAAAGGGAGGACGGGCGCTCCCCTTACGCACTGGGTAGGGAAGGGGAGTCCCCCCGGGGCAAAGCAGCACCTCGGGCTTCACAGCCCCGGGCAGAAGCTGCGGGAGCTGCCCCATTCCTGATGGATCCACAGCACAGGGCTCCCGAGTCCCACAGCAGCCGGGCTGGGGACAAGGACACAGCTCATAAAAACCCACAAAGGCGGACGGGGGTCATTCCTCATCACACCCGCGAGGCAGCCTCCCTCCTCCCAGGTTTAATTATCAGCGTTTCCCCAGGATCACAAGCAGCCCGCATCCGCCTGCCTGCCTCCCTCCGTCCTCCAGCTCCTCCACTTGCTCCCGCTGAGCAGAAATGCCACCGCAGCCTCGTCCCCGACATTAAGGGCCGGGCAGCACTCCATGGGGCAAACACACCCGGCACCGCTGGGCAGGGGCAGCTCAGCCACCCCAACGCACCCAACCACACCAGGATGGGGGTTTCTGTGCGAAGGGGGTTACAAGCCCACAGCTGTACCCGCACCCCGATCCTATGGGGACCCCCCAGGGCACCAGGCACGGCGCCGTGGGCTGCCCGCGAGCGGATCGCATCCCTCCTGCGCACGTTTATCAGGTCATCAAAATTTCATTGCTGCGCCCGGCCACTAATGGCTTCCAAAGAAGCATCAAATTTTAATCTCCCTTTCCTCTCCCCTAAAAGCCACTTTCCTTCCTGAGCCGGAGCTTTGCACGAGGCCAGCGGCTGAAGCAGCAGCTGAGCTCACGGGGAAGGGGAGGCGGCACAGGAGCTGCCCCGCTCGGCTGTCCCTGCCCCACAGCACCACGCACGCCGACCTGCCCTGCTGCTCGGGGCTTGGCCTGGGGAAAAGCCAAGAGAAAAAGGCACCCGGTGCTCCGGGGGCAGCACGGTGGTGGGCAGGAGCCAGCCCCGTCCTGGCCAGCCCTGGGTTGGTGACTGCCACCCCACAAGCGGGTGTTTCCAACCCCACAGGGACACTTTCATGGATAAAGGCACCTTCACACGAGCCCTGAGTCCTGCCGTGCCTGGCACGAGCCTGTCACCGCTGTCACATCCCCAGGAAGGGGCAGGGGCTGCTCCCCTCCAGCTCTGCTCTGCAGGCTCCGTGCGCGCAGACATGCCTGGGACCCACACACATGGGTGCCAGAAGGAGCCGCACCTCCACGCCAGCCCCTAATAAGCCTCTTTGGCTGCCTTTTCAGGCCCCTGCCCCAAATCCCGTCTGGAACCTTAAGCCTGCCAAATCCCTCCTGGGACTGGCCGCAGCCTCCTCAATCCCATTACAGCCTCTGTGCCCGTGCGGGGGGTCCTGGGCCGTGCCCCCAGCCCCAGATGAAGGAAAACTGTGTCCCTGGGGGCCACAAAACCTGCCCGCACCCCTGCGAGGGTCGCACTGCGACACAGCTCCCGCCCGGGCGGCGCTGACTGATTAGCCTTCCACCAGCACCGCATTCGCCTCCGGGTAATTAGTGCCGGGGCCCTAATCAATAAGTTATTTTTTGCCACGGGTAATTAATAATTACGCAGCGCAGCCAGGCTGTAATTAAACTTCCATCCCATCTCTTCCCAGCGGTACGGAGCCTTTGTTTTAGTAACTGCAGGTATTAAAAGTGTTTCATCCTGTGCCCGGGGAGCTCGGCGCCCCGGCCGGGAAGGTCTCGCGCCCTCCTCCCCCGCTGCTCTCCATCTCTATTGATCCCATTTCCCTCGGAATCGATAGCACCCGCACAGAGCGTGTCTGCCTCCGCTCCCGGCCTGGCCGTGGGGCCGCCAGCCCTCCGGGGGTGCCCACACCAAGCTGTCCCCGCAGGGCATCACCCCGTCCGCCTCACCGCAGCGGGGCTGAGCAGAAACATCGCGCCCACGGGGCTGCTCCTCTGCCCCGGCACCCAGTTGGCCACGACGGGCAGCCCCACGCATGGGGAAGAGCAGCCGGGGAGGTGACCCTGCCCGCGTGTCCCCATGGCCTGTGCCGAGCCCGTAACGGGGGACAGGCACGTGCCAGGCTGGCGACGCTCCCCGCGCTGCTCGGTCGCAGGCAGCCGGCCGCCACGCAGCGCAATGTCACGCTGCCCGCCAGGACGCGCGGCGCGCTGCAGGGAGAGGAGATGCAAAGCCCAGACCGTGCTCCAGGAAAAGCTCCTTCGCCTCGCTTCCAGGCACGGCTGAAGCGCCGACAGACTCCCGAGGAGCCCCTGCAGCCCCCCGGGGAAATGGGAAGGGAAGGGGTGCCGCCAGGAGCCCATCCCGCAGCCGGGAACAAACGGACCGTGGGGGACTCGCGAGCTGGAGAAGCCAGCCAGGAGGAGAGAAACTCAGCAAGGGAGTGAATCAATCAAAGAGACCTTCACAGCTCCCCACACAGGGCCTGCCCGGATAATATACTGCCGCTTTAGATGTTATGTTCTGAACTTAATTACTGAGAAATTATAGCAGTGCTAGGGGAGGCTCAGGGGGAGCGGGAGGACGGGAACGCACAGGGACTTCTGGCTCCACTTGCTGCTGCAAACAAGGGCGAGAAATGTCGCGGGCAGGAACCCCATGAGCCACGGCGCTGCGCCCCGCCGTGCCCCCCATTTTGCAGCCTGGATCCGCTCCATCCAAGCAGCGGGGATGGAGGAAGCTGCGCTGCAGCCCTGCCAGACAGGAGCCTCCTCCTTATCCCCATGGGGATCCTCTCTGCTACAGAGGGGCAGGACCCCAGAATGGCCCCCCTTGCACCCCTGAGCCCCATTTGTACCCCAAAGGGCCAGGAGCTGTTTCCACCACTCTCTGGGGTAACGGAGCAGCTAAAACCAGACTGTGCCACGCCAGAGCCGAGGAGCAGACAGGGCTTGCCTTGCCCAGCGACACCAACTCGCCCCAGGGACCGGCTGGGTGCACGGGAAGCTCCAGGGCACCCACTGGGGCTTGGGGATGCAGCCCCCCTCCAGCCCCAGCACCCTGCCCGGCCCAACCAGCCAGCTGGAGGTCAATGGGACCAACACCAGTGCCAGAGCTGCTCCCTGGGAGCTCCCAAACTTGTGCCCCAGGTCCTGCCACACAAATAGAGTCTCCTGGGAGGGGGTGAAATGGGTGCCCTCACCCCACGCTGTCCCTGGAGGGTGCTCAGCCGCCCTGGAGCAGGCCGGTGCAGTGTCTACCCCATGCTCAGGGCAAAATTTCCCTCCCACCCACAGAGCAGGGGCTGTTATGGGGCAGGGGGATGGAGAACACAGAGCAGAGCTGTGCTGCACCGTGCCGTGCTCTGCACCCTTCAGCCCTGGGCACCAGCCCCTGGGGGGCTCCTTAAACACCGCCGGGGCTGTGCCCCCTCTTCACTCCGAGCTCCGGGGCTGCCTCGGTCCTCACCCCCCCAGCTGACACCCAAACTTCCCAAGGCAAGCTGGGGGCTCCCCAGAGCTCCCACCTCAGTGGGCTCGGCTGAAGGGGTGGGCAACGCCGGGAACCCCTCTCCCCCCATTCCCGCTCCACCTCCAGCATCAAACCGGGAAATGGGGGAGGGTGAAGAAGCTGCACCCCGCGCCGGGACCCCCCTCGCATCCCCTTACCTTGGGCTCCGGCTCCCGGGGGGCCGGGAAAGGCGAGCACCACGAAGCACAGCAGCGCCCAGCTCCCGAGCCGGGCCATGGCTCCGCCGAGACGGGGGCAACTTCCCCGACTTTATAATCCGGGCGGCTGCCGCGCCAGCCCTGGCTGCTCTCCGAGCCCCCCGAGCAGGGACCCCCGCAGCAGCGCTGCTCGGGGGGG
>CM021782.1:11476687-11502916 GCA_011076525.1 Nettapus auritus
GTTCCTCCATCTCCTCGTTCCTCCATCACCTCATAACCCCATCAACTCGTTCCTCCATCTCCTCCTTCCTCCATCACCTCCTTCCTCCATCCCTTTGTGCCTCCATCATCCCAGCCCCGTGCTCTTCCTCTCCCCACAGGTCAACACGGAGCGGGTGGAGGTGGAAACCCGCGGCGTGAACCACGTGGAGGGCGGCTGGCCCAAAGACATCAACCCCCAGGAGCTGGAGCAGACGTCCCGCTTTCGGAAGAAGGTGGAGAAGGAGGAGAACTACATCAACACCATCGTGCACCTCGGCACCGTGAGGCCCTGACCGTCCCCCAGTCTCCCCATGGCTTCCCGCAGCCCCCGGGGCGGCGGCACGGCCTCAGTGGTACTGTGCCCGCAGCTGATGGAGCACTGCGTCAGGCAGAACAACGCCATCGACATCTACGAGGAGTACTTCGGCGAGGAGGAGGAGGCAGAGGTGGAGGACGAGCCCCCCTCCGCCAAAACCATCAATGTCATCAGGTAGTGCCGCTGGCTGCACTGGGCCAAGGCACTTGGTGGGTGGCTGTGTGAGCTGAGCCTTTTAGACAGGAACCTTTTTTTATTACTTTTTTTTTTAGTGCCTCAAAGATCGTTTTTAAATGTCAGGGGCTGCTAGGTCATTACTAGAAGTCAGATCCAGTAACGTAATTGGATTCTTAGAAATGTATAACTGGAAAGACTTTATTAAATCATCAGCATTTCTTCCCCCACCCAGCCCCCAGGAGAATCGTTTCCTGCACTCAATGCTCGAGAGCTGTAGCTTGTTTTAATTGTGATCGCCACAGCTTCCTTTGGGAGACAGCATTCCCAGGGCATGTTGAAACTGTTAACAAACTAACATCTTTTTTTGATGTCCTGTTACCAAAAAGGGATCCAAACGCCACGAAGAGGACAGCCGCACATCTCTCCTGGCACCCTGACAGATGCAAGAAGCTGGCAGTGGCTTATTCCTGCCTGGAGTTCCAGCAAAACACGAAAGATATGAGCTTGGACTCGTACATCTGGGACCTCGGTAAGGGAATGAGAGAACTCACCAGTCGGTAATGGTGCAGCTGCGGAAGCACTTTGTGCCTTCAAAGCATCTCACGGATGTAGCAAAGCCTCACAACCCTCCGGAGGGGGAGGAATGGGGGTTCGGTTTCTGTTTTGCCCACAGATCAATGGAAAGAAGGGCAGAAATGGGACCTGAAAGCTGGCCAACAGGTGGAAGATAACCGCTAAAATCCCACTACATGACTTCATGAGCTCGAGCGCCCGCCACCACAACAGGCAGCTGAGCCACATGTCTCTTATGTGGTTCTTGTGTTTCTGTGGTTCTCGTGCTTGATTAAGAAAGGAAGAGGCAGCACAAGCCCAGGCTGAGAATTGTCCCGTTCTGTCAAAGAATCTCTCAAACTTGTTGTATTTTGGAGTGAAAAATGCAAAAAGGGGGGTCAGTGAACCAGGGGTCTGTCCTCAGGCTGGTGAGCAAGGACAGATCACTTCTCTTCCCTGGCGTGTGGCGCCAAGAGGCTGGTTTGGAGGAGGTTTGCTGCACCTCCGGGCTGTCTGTGCTCTGCTCTTTACTCATTCCCTCTCTGCAGAGAACCCCAACAAGCCGGAGCTGGTCCTCAAGCCGTCGTCCCCTCTCGTGAGCCTGGAATACAACCCCAAGGACGCACACATCCTGCTGGGAGGCTGCTACAACGGGCAGATGGGTGAGGAAGAAGGGTTATGCGTGAGGCCGTGGTAACGAGGCTCCGGCTTCATTTTAATTCAGCAAGAGCCTGGCTCCAGCACCGCCACGTCACAAATGACATAATGGCAGTAACGCTGCAGCTGGGAATATCTTAAAGGATGGCTTGAAGCCCTGGGGCTCGGCGTGCACAGAGAGGCACGTGCTGACCCGAGCAGCATGTGGAATTAGGGGAGGGCAGGGCAGAGTGCTCAGGGGGCCACAATTCGTTGGGGGATTTACCCAGGAAGCTGCAGAGGGGCTGGTGTGTGACTGGGGACAGTGCAGGGGTGCGCAGGCACTCAGGGCAGCCGGAGCTTGGCAGGATCGGGCCACCGAGCAGCACAAGCACCGTGCTCCTGCATCACCCACTGCCCCACATCTTTGTGTGGCAAAAGCCCAGAAGAGCAGCCGTCACCTCGTTCACTGAATTGTTCCCGTGCTGCTGTTTCATGTGCCTGGAAACGAGCCCCCGTTTGCCAGCTTCATTTTATGGCTCTGTTATTTACTTGGCCACGCGAGCCCTCTGATTTAATTGCTCTCATTTTGATGTTTTCCTTGCCATTTGCGGCAGCAATCAGATCTGACAGGGCATGCATCACGGGGCTGTTACCGCGCGCTCCGCAGGTGCTGGAGGGGAGGGGATTTTCACCCCGGCCTCCCCAGGCGTGTGGCGCTGGCCCAGCGGAGCGCAGGCCGTCACATCCCATTGCCTAATTAAAAATGAGCGAGGGGGGGGGGCACGCACGGCTCGCTGCCCCCACGGCCCAGCCGCCCAACCAAGGACAATCCCGCACCCTGACCTGTCCTCTGCTGCCTGTCGGAGGCAGGGAGAGGGATGGATGTCTGCCGCTGTCCCTGGGGACCTGCCTTCGTTAGCCACTGCCCTCAGGGCACGCGGGAGGGGAGCGCAGCCAGGGTCAGGGCACACGGGGCGGTTCTGAGCAGCGCTGAGCAGAGGAGCTGCTCTTTGGGGCGCTGCTTAGACCACGTCTGGTCCTGCTGCGACCCCTCGTGCAGAGCCGGGGGGGTGGGGAGCTGGGAGGATTAATTGCCTCTGGGGTTGGAGTGCATCTGCCGCAGGGATGATCAGCGAAGAAATGCTGCGGCTGGTTAATACGTTGCTGCTGCCCAGCTTGGCATTTGCAGAAAGTGCAAATTGTGCTTCCCTTCGCAGCGGGCGCCCCTGTGAGCGATCGCAGCGGCGGGGTCCCAGCCTGGGGGGCACTTGTGTGGTTCCAGGGAGCCAGGCAAGGCAGCTGGTGCAACTCTTGACAGTTCCTTTTCTTTCGCAGCTTACTGGGACACCAGGAAAGGGGGGCTGCCCGTGGAGGTGTCCACCGTGGAGGCCAGCCACAGGGACCCCGTGTACGGCGCGATCTGGCTGCAGTCCAAAACGGGCACCGAGTGCTTCTCGGCCTCCACCGACGGGCAGGTACGGGGCAGGGGCAGGCACAGGGCCGGGCACTCACGCACACGCTGCCTGGCTCCCGCAGCACCTCTCCCGGTGCCTGTGCCCTGCAGGTGCTGTGGTGGGACATCCGCAAGCTCTCCGAGCCCACCGAGACGCTGGTCTTGGACATCACGCGCCAGGGGCTGCTGGAGAACGCTCTGGGTGCCATCTCGCTGGAGTTTGAGCCCACCATGGTGAGATCCCTGGCCTGCCACTCGTCCTCCCTGTACCCAAATAATCCCCAGCCTGCTGACGGCTGCTCTCTCCTGCTCCCACCCTCAGCCCACCAAGTTCATGGTGGGCACAGAGCAGGGCATCGTCATCACCTGCAACCGCAAGGCCAAGACACCCCCCGAAAAAATCGCCGGCACCTACAGCGGCCATCACGGGCCCGTCTATGCCCTGACCAGGAACCCTTTGTACCCCAAAATCTTCCTGACGGTTGGCGACTGGACTGCGAGGATCTGGTCGGAGGAGACCAAGGAGTCGCCGATTATGTGGACCAAGTAGGTGGCAGCGTGCGAGGGTTTATCCTGTAAAAAATCCTCCTGCTTTGTGGAAGAGCGCGTCTGGGGTGGGTGACCGGCGGGGTCTGTGCCCAGGTGGAGGTGGTGGGACTGAGCCAGAGGTGCCAGAGTGGCTGAGGGTGCTGGAACAGAGACAGCCCGGGCTAAATTCGTGTGCTGGAGGCTCTGTGAGCCCATCCCGTGGCACCCAGCAGCACGGGGTCCCCGTCAGGTACCACCTCTCCTACCTGACGGCTGGGTGCTGGAGCACCGTGAGGCCGGCCGTCTTCTTCACGACCAAGATGGACGGGACCCTGGACGTCTGGGACTTCCTCTTCAAGCAGAACGACCCCTGCCTCAGCCTGAAGGTCGGTCCCCACGGATCCTCTTCCCTCACCCCGGGCGGCGCCGTGGGGCACGGAGTGGGCATCGCCCGCGGGTGGGGTGAGGGATGGGGGGCATGCGGGGCTCCGGGTGTGCTCCGTCAAGCAGCAGCTGGCCCCCACGAGCTTTGAAGCCCAAAATTTCACACGCAGGCTCCTGTTATTGGGAAGCATGTGGGTTTCACTCAGCCAGCTCTTCCTGCCCGCCCTCGAGGTAAGGGCTAAGCGCTGACATCCGCCCGTCCTCCCTCCCCAGATCTGCGACGAGCCCCTCTCCAGCCTGCGCTTGCAGGACAACGGCTGCATCGTGTGCTGCGGCTCGAAACTGGGCACGGTCACCCTGCTGGAGATCTCCTCCGGGCTCTGCACCCTGCAGAGGAATGAGAAGAACCTGGCCAACGCCGTACGTACGCCGCGGGTTGCGAGGCGCCGTGCCGGGTGGAGCAGCCAGATGCGCGCACGGCAGAGCCCTCAGTGCTGCCAGCGTGTGGCTGCCTGCTCGGCCCGTGCTGCCCTTGAGCCCTGCTTGCAAAGCACCGGGGCCAGCCGTGTCCCCCTGCGCCCCTCAGGCCCCCTCTCTGCCCCAGATGTTCGAGCGGGAGACAAAGAGGGAAAAAATCCTGGAGGCCCGGCACCGGGAGATGCGGCTGAAGGAGCGCGCCAGGTCGGAAGGTCAGGGTGCAGAGGCAGAGGAGATTCTGGAGGAGAGCGCCCAAGAGGCACTCGACCGAGCCCAGAAGGAGTTCTTCGAGGTTATTGAAGCGGAGCTGCAGAGGAGGGCGCGGGTGGAGACCCAGCACCTACAGGGCAAGGTACTGGGAGCAGCACGGCCTGGTTACAGCGGGCTCTGAAGTCCCTGGGGAGCACCCCCGGCCCTGCCTGGCTGCCCGGTGCTGGGGGACGGGGACTGGTGGAGCTGGGCAGGGGACGTGGGGCAGCCTCTGCCTTCCAGGTTAAAAAGCACGCGGAAGAGGAGGCAGTGGTGCAGGGCGAGGAGAGCGAGCTGCCCAAGTATGAGGAAGAGGGCGAGGAAAAGGATGCTCCCAAGGTGAGCTCCCTGCAGCTTCACGCCAGGCAGGGCTCCTGGGGGTCTCTGCCTCCGTGGGGCAGCCCCCGGACCCCCCGCCTGCTCTCCCCGCAGGCGTAGCAGCGGATCCAGGACCGGTGGATCGCACAGAAACCGTGGAGCTGTTCACAGATGCTCCTTGGCCCTTTGCCCTCGTGATTTTTTTTTCCCTGTAGCGTGAATAAACAGCAGCTTCCCACGTCAGGCTTCCTGTTTTGTCACGGCAGGGCTGAGCGGGGGGTGGGAAAGTGGCGTCCTTTCTCCCTTCCACCTCCCCTCCCGGGGCCAGGCTACGGAGCAAAGCTGACCATGATGGAGCAGCAGCGGGGTGCCCCGTGGTGCGTCCCCAAGCCCAAGGAGCAGCACATCGCACAGTGGCATCAGGATCCCGGTGCAGACGAAGCCCCTCTCGCCCCGCCAGCTGCTTCACCCCCTCCTCGCGAGAGCCGCCTGCGGTGCCGGGGGCCGGGGTTATCAGCTCTGGGTAAACACAGCCCGGCTGTTATCACGGAGCCGCCGAGCTGGCGGCTTATCCGCCGGTCAATTATTAATGAGCTGCGTGCTGTGCTCGCCCCACGGCACGGCTGGTGGCAGGGGATGGGGCTGCCGGGGGGAGCTGCGTCCGTGCTATGGGGCTGGAGCCTTCCAAAGCTCTGGGGGGCAGGCACGGACTGTCAGAGCCACCCTGAATGCGTGGGGACGGGGTTTGTGGTCCCCAGACCCCAGCTGAGCACCGCTGCTGCCCCAGTGCGCAGTGCCCCGGCCCCCACACAGCCCCTTGGGGACCTCCCTGTGTGGAGGGAGCCTGGCAGCAGCTCAGCCGAGCACCTCGTTAAGGGCCAGCATTAATTGTACCAGCTGCCAGAGGTGTTTCCACTGTCTGTGCCCTGTACAGGACACTGAGTTGTCACCCGGCTCTTGGCACCCTGGTGATGCCGGGCCACCGGTGCAGCCAGGAGAGGGCACGGAGCGGGACTGGAGCTGCCCACGCCGTGTCCCCAGGAGGGCTCACACTGCCGTGGTGCTTAGGGCACAGCCCCAGGGGACCCCCAGGGCAGGGGGACAGCCAAGGGGCCGGGGAAGGAGCTGAGCCGGGCTGGGCAGCGGGGGACATCGAGGGATGCGGGGTGCCAGCATCAAGAACCGGCTCGAGGTGCGCGGGCAGCAGGCACCTTGGGCGCTGCGCTCACAGAGGTGCCTTTGTGCCCCTCGGCACCGCACAAAGCTGGCTCTGAGCCCCGGCCCGGGGACAAAGGGACATTGAGGAGCACAAAGGGCCCCGCGCCGCCAGCACCAGGACCGACCCTGCACCTTCTGCTCCCCGGCACGGAGCGGGCAGCAGCAAAGCCGAGGGGATGGCACCGAGCCCTAGGAGGGCTCAGACCCATTGGGGAGCGCATCCCCGCAGCGGGGTGCCCCCAGGGCTCCGTGCCCCAGCCCTGCAGGCACACGGGAGTCCCTTGGAGCGTGTTTGTGGTGGGCGATGTGGGGAGCACGGCCAGGAGAGCCGGGATGGGGGCGGGCCGTGGTCCCGTGGGAGATGCAGGCGGTGTCGGGGCAGGGCGCTTGGTGCAGGGGCTGCGTCACCCAGCCCTTCGACAGCCCCCAGGCGATGTCGTTTGGGTTCTGAAACACGAGTCCCAGCAGGTCGTGGTGCTGCGAGCCCCCACGCGAGCCCCCGATGATGTCCTGTGTGCCAGCCCCCGGGAGCAGCGCTACACCAGGACCCCACAGAGCCAGCGGCCAGGTGAGCCACGTCCCCATCCTGCCCCCATCACACCGACCCCCTCAGCACGGGGACAGCACCACGGGCAGCCCCGGGCTGCAGCTGAGGCACCATCCTTCCCCGGGGTGGACATCGGGCTGGGTTTTGGTCCTGCTGGGTGGCATTCAGACGTGCTGAGGCTGGGGGTGGTGTGACAGCCGATGTGTCCTTGTGGCTGCCCGTCCCCAGGGCTGGAAGATGCCCCAAAGACGCCCCCGCAATCCCCGTGCTCGTTTTCTGCTTTTATTAGGAAGGGGAAAGGGGTGCCCGGGCAGGGGTGAGGCGGCTGACGGCTGCGAGTGGGGGCTGCACCCCACAAGTGTCCTCTGCCGGGGGAGGCAGCTGGGAGCCCCCTGCCCTGCCACGCTCCGAGCTGCGGCCGCGGGGGCTGCGGGGTGGCACTACGGGGGCTGTCCCCGTCCCCACCGTTGTGTTTGTGAGCCCAGCACAGGCTGAGCCCCTGGCTGCGCGTTTCCAGAGCTCCCCATCCCCAGCAGGCACCCGGGGACGGCGACGGGGACGTGGGGTGGCAGTGGGACGGCCAGGCAGGGGTGTGCAGCGGGGGGCACAGCCCCGGGGTACCCCCGGCACGGGGACCTCTGTCTACCTACAAAAGGGGTCGGGGCTGGAGAGGCAGATCCCCACGCACCCAGTCCGGCATCAGCGGGGCAGGGCACGTCCCAGCTACTTCTTGGCCTTGATGAGGGAGTGGTAGACGGGCTTGATGATGATGTGCAGGTGCAGGGAGTTGTCGATGAGGTACTCAGAGGTGCGCTTCTGCAGGTCGGCGTGGGCGAGGAAGTCGGCCGCCTCGTCCGAGCTCTGGTGGAAGCTGTAGGCGTGCTTGACCAAGACGCGGCCCTGCTGCCGCACGCCCACCAGCACCGTCTTCTGGAAGCTGACGCCGGCGAAGTCGGGGCTGCTCATGGCCGGGGTGACGACGAGGCGCGGGCGGCCGTCCTCGATGCGCGCCGCCTGGACGGCGCCCGACACCGAGTCCGAGTAGACGGGGCGCAGGCTGACGGGCAGCCAGCGCGGCGAGAAGAGCGCGTTCCACGTCAGCCTCTTGCCGGCGTCGTGGCTGCTGGGCCCCAGCTGGGTCTGGAAGCTGGTGCTGCGGTCGTCCCGCGCCGGGTTGTTGATGACCCACTGGGAGCCCCAGCCGGGCGCGAGGTAGTTGCGGGGCAGGAACATGCTGCAGTTGACGTCGAAGTACTTGGCGAAGTGCAGGGGGGAGGCGGCGTGGAACTGGAAGGCCTGGAAGAGCAGGTCCCGCACCGCGCCGTGGTGCCGCGCCAGCACCGCCGACTGCGCCTGCAGCCGGAACAGCTGGCTGGGCGCGATCATGGGGTAGCGGATGGCGCGCAGCACCCGCTCGGCCACCGCGTCCTCGGGCTGCCGCCGGCTCAGCCAGCTCTCCACGGCGGTGTAGAGCTCCAGCTCGCTGTGCAGCACCAGGTCGGAGCGCTCCAGCAGCAGCAGCAGCAGCTCCACGCTGACCGAAGCCCACTCGGCGCTGCCCAGCACGGCCGACAGGTTCCAGGCCAGGAACTGGAGGCAGCTCTCCTGCAGCGCCGCGTCCCCGACGCGCACGGCGTAGTGGTACCAGCCCACCACGTGGCCCTGGCTCGACTCGCTGGCCAGGTGGCTCTTCATGTAGTCGGCCACGCCGCGCTGCAGCCCCCACACCCGGTACTTGCTGGCCAGCTGGTGCATGGGGATGGCTTGGTGCAGCAGGATGGAGACCCCCCCGCAGTACAGGTACCTGGGGCCGGAGCGTGGCGCGGTGACACCGCTGTCCCTTGACCCCCTTCCCACCCCGCTGCACATCCCCGGGCTCCAGCAGGTCCCCGGGAGAGCGTCCTCCATCCTTGGCTGCACCCTGCAGCATCCCCACCCTGCAGGGTCCCCACGGTCCCCGGTGGCATCGTCCCCGCTTGGCTGCACCCCTCCTGCTGTCCCCATCCCGTGAGGTCCCTGGGGTTCCCAAGGGAGCATCCCCACTTCCTCAGCTCATCCCTTCGGACATCTCCATCCCATAAATCCCCGTTATCCCCAGGGGAACATCTCCCTCCTCAGCTCATCCCTCCGGGCATCCCCATCGCACCACGTCCCCGCCGTCCCCGGGGGAACCTCTCCCTCCTCGGCATCCCCCTGGACCTCCCCATCCCGCGGGGTCCCCGCGCACCTGATGAACTTCTCGAAGAGCGCGGCGGTCTCGGGGGGCTCGTGCAGGGTGACGACGCTCTGGTTGCGCAGGAGGCCCTCAAAGACCTCGCTCTGGAGGCTGAGCAGCAGCTGGTGGGTGTGGAAGACCTTGGCCTCGTCGGAGGCGGCCGTGCGCACCCGCAGCACCGAGTCGCTGCCGTTGCCGTTCTGCAGCAGCTCCTGCAGCCGCTGCAGCAGCGTCAGCGAGTGGTTGATGGTGGCAGCCGTGGCGTCGCCGCCGAGGTCGGCTCTCTGGGCTGCGGGGAGACACAAATGGGGACAGTCACAGCGCCGTGCCCCCGGGCGCGGGGAGCTGGGGCAGAGCCAAGAGGGACATGGGGGAGCCGAGCCCGGCTGCGGGGCGATGCGCGGTTAACGGGGGGCCGGAGAAGCCTCGCTTTGTGCACGGCCTCCCTCCGCTCCTCCCCGTGCCAAAAGGCTGGCCGGTGCCAAGGGGGTGTGGGGAGGGCGAGGGGACGTGGGGACAGTCGTGTCTTTGGGAGCCAACGAGCTGCCTTTCCGCAGCAGCAGGGTTGGGACCACCGTGTCCCAGGCTGGGCCGTGCTGGGAAATGGCCTCGTGCCAGGCAGGGCTGGCTCCCAGCCCGGGCTGCCGGCCCCCGTCCTGTCCCCGGCGCGAGCAGAGCCTGCCCTGGGCACTGCCCCAGACCCCCAGCATCCCAGGCGGGCTGGCACAGGGGGCACACGAGGGCTGGTGGCTTTGGGGGGCTCCCTGAGCTCCAGGCAGGCTGGGGGTGCCGATGGCAGACACGGTGCTGCGCCCACTCCTGGCACGGTCACTGCCTCCCCGCTGGTGCTGCGAGCCCCCACCAGCAGGGAGAGGGGCTGGGAATGCACAGCGGTGGGCTTGGAGCTCCTTTGGGCATGGGGAGCCTTCCTCCCGCTCCTCGCCCTCCCGCACGCCTGGCACGTCTCCCACCTTCCTCCCCGGAGCATCTTTCCCTCGGGGAATTTGGCTCCGTCTCTGAAATCTGCTGCTTGCCGGCCGGCGATCCCGCAGATTACCCATCCCAGCGCCGGCTTAAGCCCGGCTGAGCGGGGATCAGGGAGGCGATCGCAGCCCCTCGCCCCGCGGTGCCTGCCCACGGCACCGAGCCTCCCCTGGGCAGCGGGGACCCCAACTCTCACCCCCAGGCACCTCCCGGGCACCACGGGCACGTCGAGGAGCCACATCCAGCCCTCCCCGTGACACCACGGCTGCTGGAGAGCCGTGCCCAGCCTCCCACAGCCATCACCAGCCACCCACACCACGTCCAACCCCACCCCGGCACACGGCGAG
This sequence comes from Nettapus auritus, assembly GCA_011076525.1. NCBI lineage: Eukaryota > Metazoa > Chordata > Aves > Anseriformes > Anatidae > Nettapus > Nettapus auritus. Next base: position 11,487,112 of record CM021782.1, read on the forward strand.
GACAGCGGGGCTGGGACCTTGAGACCCCTCCACTCCTCCCACCACCGTGAGCACCCTTACCGGCTTGCACGGTGAGGATGAGGAGGAGGAAGGCGGCGGCAGTGCAGCCCCAGCGGCGGGCGGCCGCGGGCCGTGCGCCCGTCAGCCTCACCATGGCTTCGCAAGTGCATCTGCCGGCGGCTCGGCGCGGCGCGGGCGCGCGGTGCCCGCCGGGGGCTTATGTAGGCCACGAGCCCTCCCAGCCCTCCCAGCCCGCGCCGCCACATCGATTGGTGGAAACTGGGACCCGCCGTTACCACGGGAACGGCTCCCAGCCCCAATCCATCCCACCCCGAGCCCCCGGGACCCCCCGGTCCTGCATCCCCCGGGGTGTTGTGCCGGGGTGCCCCGGCGAGCCTCGGGCACGGCGCACGGCACCGCCGCACGGCGATGGCCCCGTGCGCGGCCGCAGCCCTTTGTGCGGGGTCTTTGCATGCAGGGCACGGTGCAGAGCGGCCTCCCCGCTCCCCCTGCTCATGGGTATTCATGCGGCCCTCGCCTTCCCATCACCATGGCATCCGGGCCGCCGGCAGGAACCGCCTGCCCTTTTCCCAGCCTTTGCAGCCAAGGCGCTGCGTGTGCTGCGCGACTGCCCGGGGAAGGCCTCCGCTGGCCCCTCGCCCGCCCCGATGGCTCTTGGCGGGGTTTTGCGATGGGGTTGGAGGGGGCCGGTGGTCCCCGCAGGCCTTGTGCCATGTGCGGGGCAGGGCGATGGGGATACGGGGACGGGATGGGGCCGTCGCTCTTCTCCCTGCAGCGCTGGGCACTGCGGGAGGTGGGCACCGCGCTGTGTGGGAACATCTGCTGGTCCCCGAGCAAACCCCGCTTTTTTGTGGCCCCAGTGACCCCCCTGGGGTGGGGAGAGGGGCCTGGAGCCCCCACGTGGGACACAGCAGGGGACAGACCCCACGGACATGGGCACAGCACCCCCTGTGAACCCCCCATGGAGGCAGAGGGGGGCTGCCACACCGGGCACAGGCAGGAGCCTCCCCTGCCCCATAGCTCAGCTCCTTCACGCTGCTCTCCAGGACCTCACACAAGGTCCCCGGGGTGCAGCAGGACCCCTGCAGGACGTCAGCACCTTCGTTTTGGGGGGGGCATCGAGGGCCACCCCCTCCCGGGGACATTGCCACGCGATGCTGTGACCTTCAGCGTGTGACAGCTCGGGCTGGAGCCGCACATTAGCCAGCTCCCGGTCCTGGAGTGGCTCCGAGCTGATGGGATTAGCGCCGGCGCCCGCGGCATTGCAGCTCCGGTGCCAAGCTGCTGAGCGAGGCGCAAACCCAGAGAGGCTGGCCACGGTGCCAGCGCCGGCGGCGGACCCAGCAGCAGGAGGGGTGCTGTCGGGGGTGCAGGGGGGCCGTGGAGGGGAAGGGGGGCTCCATCCGAGCAGGGGGGCTCGGCCCATCTGCCCCTCTGCGTCAGGCTGCCGGGCGCTGGCACCGTGCCGCCGCGGCTGGGGGTGTTCCCGTGCTTCGAGGGGACTCGAGGACAGGGGCCGGATCCAGAGCGTCCGGAGGAGGATGGGGACGTGGGGGTGAGGAGCTCCAGCCCCCAGCACAGCCTGGCCGTGCCGTGGTCCACGGGGATGAGCGAGGAGCAGGGGCTTAGCCGGGGTCTCCAGATGCTGGCTGTGGGCAGATGTGGCCACGCAGCTCCGGGGGGGGTGCCCATCTGGCCCCGCTCGGTGGAGGTGGGGAGGGAAGACCAGCTCCTCGTGGGGGCCGCTGGGGACAGGGAGAGCTCCAGGAGGGAGACGCAGGGTGCAGAGCCCCTCGGATGTGCCCGGCCAGCAGCTCTGCAGCCCACGGGGCACAGGAACCAAAGCGCACGGTGCAGAGAGAACAAACACGTGGGAGAGCGCTCCTGTCCTCCGGGGGGGCTTGGAGCAGCGGGGGGCTCGGGGCCCCCGCGGCAGCACAGCGGGTTAATGGCTCACCACATCCACCGACGCCTCATTTAACCACCGCACAGCAACGGCCTGCCGGCAGCGTGCGCACAGCGGCCGCCGGCACCGTGCCAGCTCAGGCTCTGTCCCGTGGGGCCGGTGACCCTCCGTGTCCCCCCCTCTCGGGGGATGCCCCTCATCGGCTGCCCACAGGCAGGGTGCTGGCGGTCAGGGACGTGGGGTGCCAAGGGGCCAGTGCTGGGGGTGCTGCACTCATCCCCCAGCCCCGGTGAGATGCAGCTGCGGCGGCCCCGCTAATTGCGGGGAGTTTTGGCTCACCATAGCGACCCGTGCCAGGCGGCTCCACGGGGGTGCTGCCAGGGGAAGGGTGCTGGGGAGGCCCCCACGTCCCTGCGCTGCTGGGGAAACTGAGGCACGGGCTGGCTTTTCCCCCCTCCAGCCTGCCCCGTGCACACCGAGGCAGGCGTGGATGCAGGCACACGCGTGCACACTCGCACACACGCTCACGTGCGCCCAGACAAAGCCGGCCCCGGTGCAGCGGTGAGGCCGTGTCCATCTGTCCTGGAGGTAAGGCCCCGTGGAGCTGTGCTGGGGAGGGGGCAGCAAGGCGCCAGCCAGCCCGCGGGTGGGCAAGCAAAGCCCCGTGCGCCCCCACGGTGACGCTTGGGGTACCCCGGGGACCCCCAGGCCACTATCCCTGCACTTGTGGCATGGGGACGAGCTCTGTCACCGTCACTCGGGGCTGGCTCAGCCTCCCCAGGACCCCCACCCCTGGTCCCGGGGATGTCCCCCCACCCCAAATCCCCCTGCCCATCAGGAGGCTGTGCCATGCTGCGGGTACCAACGCTTGGGGACGCGGCCACCGGTGGGGACAGGCACCCCCTGACGGTGCCACCGCACGCCCAGAGGGTGGCACAGGGGCCACCGAGGTGAGAGCCCCCCCTCGGGCAGGGCACCCCCTGGCAGAACAAATGGGGTCAGGGCTGGGGAAGGGTTAACGCGATCACGCCGCAGCTGCCACCGATCGATGCCCACCGTCCCTTGGGGATACAAAGGACCCGGGCCTGCTGATTAGCCAGATCTAATTTGCAGTTAATTGACATCTCTCCCACGCTGCCAGCTGGGGGGTGAGGGGGGCTGCCCAGGGTCGGTGCTTCCATCCCCTGGGATAAGGGGCCAAAACCTTGTGCTGGGCTGGGCTGGGCTGGGATTGGGGATTGGGATTGGGATTGGGATTGGGACTGGGACTGGGGACTGGGACTCGGACTCGGACTCGGACTGGGACTGGGACTGGGACTGGGACTGGGACTGGGACTGGGATTGGGATTGGGATTGGGATTCCCCCCGCAGCTCACCCAGGGGATGTTAATTTGGGGGGATTCTGACCAATCAGAACGCAGCGCTCAGGTTTGCCCCCCCACACACACACACACACTTGGAGGGCACCTCTCTGATTGGCTGCAGCCTGCCCCCCCCAGCCAATAGGAGCGCAGGGCGTGGGGCAGGGATTTGTGAATGGGCCGGGGCGCGGGGCCGCATCCTGCGCGGGGGCACAACCGGACCCCCCAGGGCCCCCAGGACCCCCAGGACCCCCCAGTCCCCTCCACCTCCCAGCCGCTGTCCCCACGCCGTGGCCGCCAGCCCCAGCCCCAGCCCCGCAGCCAAGATCATCATGGTTGCAGCCAGTTTTCAAGTCGATAAAAAGGGGCTGGGGGGGGATTAAAACGGGGGGCACCCTCTGCCGTGGGGCTGGGGACAAGAGGCTGTCACCCTCGTGTCCCTGCGGCGATCCTGGGTCCCCACATCGTGTGGTGGGCAGCTCCAAAATGCCCCATCGGATATGGGGTGAGCTGAGCCCCCCGCGATCCCCCCTGGGCCGTGTCCCGGCTGAGCCCCCCCCGACGCCCCCCGTGTCCCCTCGCAGCCGGTGCGTGCCGGGGGGGGATGGTCCCGGTGCCCAACAGCACGGCGGCGATGTGGGCCGGCGACTCGGCACGGCCAGATCCGGAGCGGTCACCCTGCATGGTCGGCATCTTCCCCGTGGTGTACTACAGCGTCCTGCTGGGCCTGGGGCTGCCAGGTGAGGGGCTGGGGGCTGCCAGGGGGGCTGGGGGGGCACAGCACCCATCCTGCCTCACCCACAAATGGCGCTGGGCCGTGCACTCGAAGCTCAACCTCCACGCTCTGCTTGCAGCCCCCCGCAGCTCCCTTCCCGGCCCTTTTTGGGGCGGTGAGGTGGGGGGGTCCCGACCTCCCCCCACGGTGCCCCCCGCCTGGGGGCCAGCACCAAGCTGCGGACCCCCGCCACACACGGCGGGTGCCCCAGCAGCGGGGACAGATGGCATTTGCCTCGCTGGGGCTGACACACGGAAGAGATTAATCAGCTCAGCAAATCCCCCCCCGCGCTGCGATATTTATAGCCCCCTGCCCCCCCCCTGCGCCCCCACCAGGGCCACGGGGCTGAGCCCGGCGCCGGGGGGCCGTGAGCCGCGGGGGTCTCACCGCCGGGCTCCGCTCCCCTCCCCGCAGTCAACGTGCTGAGCGCCGTGGCGCTGTCCCGCCTGGCCACGAGGACCAAGAAATCGTCGTACTGGTACCTGCTGGCCCTCGCCACCTCCGACATCCTGGCCCAGGTCTTCATCATCTTCGTGGGCTTCATCCTGCAGACGGCCATCCTGGCGCGGGCGCTGCCCAGCGCCTTCACCCACGCCGTCACCGTGCTGGAGTTCGCGGCCAACCACGCGTCCACCTGGGTCACCGTGCTGCTGACCGTGGACCGCTACGTGGCCCTGTGCCACCCGCTGCGCTACCGCGCCCTCTCCTACCCGCGGCGCACCCGCAGGATCATCGCCGCCGTCTTCGCCGCCGCGCTGGCCACCGGCGTCCCCTTCTACTGGTGGCTGGACGCGTGGCGCGACGCCGACCCCCCCACGGCCCTGGACAGGGCGCTCAAGTGGGCTCACTGCCTCACCGCCTACTTCTTGCCCTGCGGCATCTTCCTGGCCACCAACTCGGTCGTCATCCGCAAGCTGAAGCGGCGGCGGGGGCGCCCGGGGGGTCGCCGGCCTCTCCCGAGCAAGAGCACGGCGCTCCTGCTGGCCGTCACCGCCGTCTTCACCGTGCTCTGGGCGCCCCGCGCCGTCGTCATGATGTGCCACCTCTACGTGGCCTCGGTCAGGAGGGACTGGCGCGTGCACCTGGCCTTGGACGTGGCCAACATGGTGGCCATGCTCAGCACCACCCTCAACTTCTTCCTCTACTGCTTCGTCAGCCAGACGTTCCGCCGCGCCGTGGGCGAGGTGCTCCGCGCCCGGCCCCGGCACGGCCCCCTCCCCGCAAAGCCCCGCATCCCACCCCCAGCCCTGAAGCCCCTGGAGCTGCTGGCCGGCACGGCGCTCTGAGCCGGGGGCTGCCACCGCGTGGGGACCCCCGGAGCTCGCCCAGCCCCTGGCATCGCCCCCGGCACCCGGTGAGACCCTGCCTGGGGGACGCTGCCCGGATGCGCCCACCCTGTGTGGTGCTGGTGGGGTTGGGGGGCTGGGGGCTGCTCCCAGCTTCACCGAAGCCCCCAGGATCTGCGGCTACCCTGGGGGGGCCGGGACCTTCCGAGGCGTAACGGGGCAGCTCCTGCCCCCATAAACGTCTTTCTCACACCAAAATCTGCCTGGGTCTGGCTCCGTGGGGCTGCCTGGGACGGCGGCACAGCACCCCCATAACGTGGGGTCCCCCTGTCCAGCCCGCTGCACCCCGGGTGCTCTGCGGGGCCGGGTCCCACCCTGTGATCCCCCCCAGACCCACATAGGGCACCCCACACGAGGTGCCACCGTCCCGCTGTGACCGTGCCAGCCTGTCCCCAGCTGCCACCAGAGGGCAGGGACAGGACGCCCGGCACCCAGCACCCTGGCACCCAGCACCCCGCGGGCTCAGCGGGTTCGGAGCGCCAGCCCTGCGGCCCCACATTCCTCCCTAATTCCCCCGTAAGGTCCTTAGCGTAATCCCCCCCCAAAATCCCAGCCTTTCCGCTGTAATTCCCCATAAACCAGCACCCGTGGGGCTGTCCCGGTGGCGGGGGCTCTGGGGGGATTTGGGCTGCCCCGTGCCCACCCGGCTGAGCCCGGGAGCGCAGTGGGACGGGGGGCAGCGGGGTCCCTGCCGGCCTTTGTCCTTTAAAATGATCCCGAGGTGGCTCCGTGACGTGGGGCTGACCCACACGGGCACCGCCGCGCACCCAGCGCCGTGCACCCAGCACCCTCCATCCCCAGCCCCCTTGGGCAGACAGACCCGGTTACACCAGGGGGGGATCCAGCCCCTGGTGCTACCGACAGGGTTAAACCCCGACCTCTCCCGGGGCGGGTGGTACCTGGGAGGTGCTCGCTCCATTAATTCTGGCATTTCAGGACCGGGACCAGATTAGACAGATTAGACATTAACTCGAGCAGCGAGCGCCTCCCGCCCGCCCCGCGCCCTCCCGCGGGATTTCCCACCCCACCGCTCGCCCGGGGGCTGCTGGGGGGCACGGGGCAGGGGGGGATCGCTCGGGAAGGGCAGCGTTGGGCCCCAGCAGCAGCCCCGAGTGCGGAGGGAGGCCAGGACGGCCGCCAGCCCCCCCTCGGCAGCGCTTATTTACTTGGAGAGGGAGGTGGAAACGTGCTAACCGCGTCCGCCCGCGGAGAGGGGCTCGCTGCTGGACAGAACCGGCTCAGATGGAAAACAGCTCCCCAGCCCCGGCGTAAACAGCAGCGCCGGGGAGGCGGCTGCCCCCTCCCCAGCCCCCAGGTAGGGCCCTCACCTTCGCCAAGGTGAGGCCGAGCGGGAGCCGCCGCGCAGCCGGGCCTGGTGCCGCCGTGCCGCCGCCTGGCCCCGTGGCTCTGGAGGAGAGGTAAGCCTGGAAAAAATGCGCCCGGCGTGGCGATGTTTTCGGAAGCTCTCCCCGCGAGGAAGCCTGGCGCGGCTCCCTGGCTGTGCCGAGCTGCCCCCCAAGCCCCTCGCCGCGGCTGCTGTGCCGCCAGGGTCCGGCTCTGCCGGCCGTGCTGCGGGGGTCACCGTCCCCAGCACCGAAAGGGCACCGGGACCGGGCTGTGCCGGGTGCCGAATGCCCCGGCACGCAGCCACGTCCCTGGCCCTGCAACGCTGCCGGCACATGGCAGCATCACACCCAACTTACCCCTGGCTGCCTCCCCAGTGTTCCTGTGGGACCTACAAAAACCCCTCCTGAGAAACCGGGGGTGGAAAGCTTGGGGATGGGGGGGCAGCAACTTGACGTGGTGGGCGCACGTGGGCCGGCACCGGGCACCACGGGGCGGCCTCGGCGGGATGGATGCTGGCCGGCGGCCTCACAGCAGAGGGGGGCAGCGGGGGCTCGGGCCAGGCAGCCGCTGGGAACGCGCCGTGAGCGGAAGGAAGCGCGGCAGGAAGCCGCGTGCAGCCTGGCCTCTCTGCAGCAAGGGTCGGGGGCAGCGGGGGCGCTGGGGAAGCCGGGCCCCGCTCTCAGCCTGAGCCAAGGCTGAACACGACTCCCCGGGGAAACTGAGGCACGGAGAGGCCACGGGGGGAGGCAGCGGAGCCCCGTTGTGCGGCCCCACCGCCCTGCTCCGGTGCCTGTGTGAGGGCACACGGGGGGTGCGTGCCCCCCGCAGGCAGGGACGAGCCTGTCCCGGTGTGGGGCTGGAGCCAAGCGCTCTTTAGGGAGAAGGAGGGCAGGAGGTGGCCGTGTCTGTGGCACCTGTCCCCAATGTCCTGCCCCGTCCCCACGGTGCCACCCCTCGTGCTGCCAGCCCCAGCTCTGCCTCCCGGTCTGCTCGGATTGTTTTCGTCCCAGCCCGGGCTGGGGGAGGACCCGCCGGCGGCGCGCTGAACTTTCGGCTGCATCCTTCACCCTCTTGCTTCACCCTCCCAAAATAGCAGCGCCTGCCTGGAAACCTCCTCCGAGGCCAGCAGGGCCACAGGTCCCCGGGGTGCACGGAGCCTTCCGCGGCTCTTCCCCATCCCCGAGCCCCGGGGGATCGCGGTGGCCGCAGGGTGCCCTGACCGAGCTGTGGGTGCTGGGTCAGCCCCACTCCTGGGACCACCGACCCCCCCGGGATGGGGCTGCCCCAGCCCCCAGCCCCTCTCCGGCTGCAGGCCTCTCCCGTGGCCCCGAGCCCTGCCAAGGGCTCAGCCGCCAGCTGACATTCCTCCGGGAGGCCCCTCGGGCCCCCACCGCCCGGCTGCTCGCCTTGGGTTACGGGGCTCAGCACCGCAGCGAGCACCCGGTGCAGAGCACCCCGTCGGTGAGGCCACCCCGGTTCCGGCCCCGTCACCCCAAGGAGCCCCCGGGGGCTGAGCCCCCGCACGCTCATCGCACCGGTGCTCGGGGACGGGGCTCCCACCCAGCCCCGGCTCTGTCCCCTCCGTTTGGGGACGGCCCCCGGCGGGTGCCCCCCATCCCCAGCCCGGTGCGCTGGGGCAGGTCCCGGGCGCGCCCCCCCGGCCGTGGCGCACCTCGGGGAGGGGCCGGGCCGGGCCGGGCAGGCGCGCACGGGGCTGCGGGCTCGGGGCTCGGCACGGCACGGCACGGAGCCGCCGGGACACCGGGCGCTGGAGCCGGTGAGAGAGACCGGGAGGGGGTGAAACATGCGGGGCTGGGCAGCTCCGGCACCGGGAAGGGACCCGAACGGGACCGGAACCGGCACCGGGGGCGCAAACGGGACCGGCACCGGGACTGGGAGAGGGAGGGCAAACGGGACCGGGACCGGCACCGAGGGTATAAATGGGGCCAGCACCGGGAGCGCAAACGGGACCGGCACCGGAACCGGCACCGGGACCCGTCCGCCCGGGGGCTCTCCTGGCCGCAAAGTTGGGGAGGCTCCGGGAGAGTTTGGGGCCGGCACCGCTCGGGTGCGCGGGGGGACCGCGGGGGGCACCGGGCACCGACCGGGCAGGGGGTGGCAGGGGCTGGGTCCCAGCTCCCCGGTACCGGGGCTTCACGTCCCCATCTCCTGGGGTGGCTCCGGCTCGGGAGGGCTGAGCAGAGCCCGGACACCGGGGGGTGCCTGGCCCCGGGAGGGGAGCGGGAGGGGGCCTCCGGGGGGGCGCAGAGATGGGGGCAGCGATGTGGGGCCCCCGGCCACCCCCCGTCCCAGCCCCGGGGTGACCTTGTGGCAGGTTTCCTGCTCGGTTTCCTCCCTCCAGGCAGGGGGAGCGCAGGGGGCTGCAGCTTTCCCCTCGCCTTCCTCCTTCCCACGGGCACCCCACAGTTCTTGGGGCTGGCAGCGGGGCCAGGGACCCCCGTGCCCAGGGAGCCGTGCCGTGCCGCACCGTGCCGCGCCGTGCCAGGCTGCGTGTGGCAGGGAGCTGTGTGGGGCCAAACACGGGACCTGTGCTGGGTCAGTGCCAGAGCCACAGGAGGGAAGTGGGACAAGAGAAGTGGAAAGGGGAACATGCGGCGCGCGGTGCTGTGCCAAGGGGACCGACCCGGCCCCGAGTGGTACCTCTGCAGCCACCCCTGGCCTGCATCTGGTGCTCCAGGGAAGCCAGCGGGCATGGTGCCGCATCCAGGCAAGGAGAGCTGGGGGATATGTGTCCATCTGGGGGCACCCGGAGCTGCTCGGGGCTGCGGCGTGGTGCTGGCACAGACCCGGCTCACCGGGACCCCATCTCCAGCCGTGGTCCGGCAGGAGATGCCCGACCAGGGACCGTGGGGTGGGTGCTCCAACTCCCGGAGACGGCACAGGCAGGGCCCTCTAACACCTCCTCTTTCCCACAGGGTCCGTGGACGCCCCGCTCAGCGCCCGCCCCGCGGTGCAGGATGGGTGCTGCGGCGGTGCTGCCCGCGGCCGCCTGCGTCCTGCTGGCCCTGCTGCCCGCGGGCCGTGCCCAGAGCACCCCCCCGGCGGGCTGCGGCAAGGACCTGTCCTCTCTCTACTACAACCTCTGCGACCTCTCGGCGGCCTGGGGCATCGCGGTGGAGGCCGTGGCCAGCCTCGGCGTGGTGACCAGCTTCGTGCTCACCATCGTGCTGGTGGCCAGCCTGCCCTTCGTGCAGGACGCTCAGAAGAAGAGCCTGGTGGCCACGCAGGTCTTCTTCATGCTGGGCACGTTCGGGCTGTTCTGCCTGACGTTTGACTTCGTCGTGGGGCCCAACTTCTCCACCTGCGCTTCCCGCCGCTTCCTCTTCGGCGTCCTCTTCGGCATCTGCTTCTCCTGCCTGCTGGCGCACGCCGTCGCCCTCAACTTCCTGGCGCGGAGGAACCGGGGCCCGCGGGGCTGGGTGACGCTGGCGGTGGCCTTCCTCCTCGCCCTGGTGGAGGTCATCATCAACGCCGAGTGGCTCACCATCACCGTGGCGCGCCGGGAGGGCGGCCCCGCGGACCCCTGCGTGCTGCCGGACGCCGACTTCGTCCTGGCGCTCATCTACGTCATGGTGCTGCTGGTGGCCGCCTTCGGCACCGCCTGGCCGGCGCTCTGCGGCCGCTACACGCGCTGGAGGAAGCACGGCGCCTTCATCCTGGCCACCACCGGGCTCTCCATGGCCATCTGGGTGGCGTGGACGGCCATGTACCTCTACGGGAACCAGCGGGCGGGCGAGAAGCCCGGCTGGGACGACCCCACGCTGGCCATCGCGCTGGTGGCCAACGCCTGCGCCTTCATCCTCCTCTACATCATCCCCGAGGTGACGCACGTGACGCGGCGGGGCCCCGAGCAAGCCTACGAGGACGACGGCTACCCCACGCGCGGGGTGGGCTACGAGACCATCCTGAAGGAGCAGAAGTCGCAGAGCATGTTCGTGGAGAACAAAGCCTTCTCCATGGACGAGCCCTCCTTCGGTAGGCACCGGGCGCGACGCGGGGCCGCGAGACGTCTGCTGCGACGCGCCCGGGCGGCTGGGAGCGATGCCGGCGATTGTTGTGGCTCCCAAAAACACGCCGGGCTGGGTTTACCAGTTCAGGCTGAGCTCACCCGCTCCGGGGGTGCTCCCCTCCCCGGCGTGGGGTGCCCGCGGCTCCCGGCCCTCCGCCCCGGGCGGGCGCTGCGCCGCGCTTCTTCCTCAAGGAGGACGTGTCGCCGAGGTGGCGGCGGCGCTCGGGAGACCCTACAATAACACGGGGCGGTGCCCCCCACCCCGCAGTGATGCAAACCCCGGGGACGTCCCTCCCGCCCCTCGGGAAGGGCGCAGAGCAGCTGGCTGCTCGTTAAACCTGCTAACGAGGCCCCGGGTGGGGTGGGGGTGGCGGCGTGAGCCCCCCGTTTTCACCGTCCCCGTCTCTTTGCAGCCAAGAAGCCGGTGTCGCCGTACAGCGGCTACAACGGGCAGCTGCTGACCAGCGTGTACCAGCCCACGGAGATGGCTCTGATGCACAAGGGGCCGGTAAGAGCCCTCCCTCGCCTCCCCGGAGGTGGCCGCTTCCCCGTGGCCGATGGCTTTTACCGGGCCGGTCGATAACAGGCGGCTGAGATGGAGCCAGGATGAGGGGCACGGGGAGGATCCTGAGCGCTGTGCCGGCGTGGGCTGCCCAGGGGTGCTGCTAATGGGGCGCTGGGGAGGGTCCCCCCACACCGTGCTGCTCCCCACGACCCTGCAGGGAGCGCGCCCGGGGGCTGGGGGTGCTCCCGGTGCCCCCACGGACCCATTTCCCCCCGCAGAGCGAAGGTCCCTACGACATGATCCTGCCCCGCGCCACCGCCGCCAGCCCGGCCGCGGGCAGCGCCAGCTCCACGCTGCGAGCCGAGGACGCCTTCGCCGTGCAGGCCCGGCACGCCGCGGCGCAGCGGGACGTGAGGAGCGGCCAGGTGAGTTAATGAGCAACGAGAGCCGCCGAGGGGGCAGCAGGGTTGGGCTCCTGCCCGGAGCCCAGGTACAAAGTCTTTCCGTGCCTTGACGTCTTCCCACGGCAGGGCAGGGCTGGGGGTGACAGGCACCAGGGTGATGCCGCGGCGTGCCGTGCCGTCACAACTGCCCGGCGCCGTCCCGCTCTGCCCGTAGGTGCAGTCCCCGTACGGCAGGAACCGGTGGTGAAGCCCATGTCCCACGGCGCCAGCACAGCCACGGCCTCGCCGTCCCGATCCTCTGAGGTCTCGTCCCTCCCCGCCCCGTCAGAGCTGGTTCCTGAGCTGGGGACGCCTGGATGTGGCCCCGGAGCCAGCGCCGTGCCGCCCGGCCGTGGCACCCGCAAGCTGCCTGCTCTGCCCGGTTCCCCTCGTCCCCGCTGACCACCTCACCATGAGGACACCGCAGGGCCACCCCGAGCCGCCCCACTGCTGCCTTCACAAGACACCCACCTCCCCTCGGGGCCGGGGACGATGCTGCCGGACAGCCAGGGGCACGGGGCGGCTGCCCCGGTGCTGAGCCCCGGTTTCTCGCTGCCCCCCACGAGCCTCACCAGGCGCTGAGCCGAGCGCAGGAGAGCCCACGGCACGGCCTGGGCACTGCGCCCCTTCCCTGCCTCCTGCTGGACCTTGAGCCGTCCCCTTAGAGCTGCCCCTGCTGTGCCTCAGTTTCCCCTTCACCAGGGGATTCGGGGGGATGCTCTGGGTCCTGGCACCCGGTGGCCACCCCCCGCGGCTCCGGCCGCCTTCTCGGTGCCTTCCCCCTCCGCCCCTCTCCCCGCGCCGGGCTCGGGGATCACCCGGGGGGGCATCGACGGAGCCGGGCCCCCTCCGTCCTCCTTGTCGGTTTTTCCTCTCCCCTTTTTCAGGTCAGATCCAATAAATTTGAGTTTTCCTACGCGGTGCTGTAGCAGGTGGCACACGATGGTGACACGGGGTACCCGGCTGCGCTGCTCCATCACCGGCTGTGCCGTGGCCAAGGGAACGGTTTCCACCTTTGTGCCATCATGCTCAGCCCCCAAGGGGACAAGGCAAGGACCCAGCTGGGATCATGCTCCCCGGGCACCCTTGGGTGCCTGTATCGGGGCCAGGCTGCAGACGGGGCGGCCGTGCCAGGAGCTGGCAGGCTTGGCACCGCGTGGGGCGCACGGCACGGACCGGCAGCCCGCGGGCAGATGGGCTGCCCGGTGGGAAGCGGCACGGCGCGGAGGACGTGCCAAGGTCGGGGGCGGTTTCTGGTGCTCAGATTGCCTTTCCCCTCCGCAGCGATTTCTGCTGCCAGGCAGGAAGCCTGTGGCCGGGCGAGCGGCAGCGCCATGAATTATTCAGGCCCTGAAATGGCTCCGTGGAGGTGGCTGGGGGAGGCGGGCGACCCGCTCTCCTTGAGAGCACCGTGCCCCACGAGGGAGTTTGGCACACGCCGTGCCCCAGCCCTGCCAGCGCCTGGCTTGGGAACGCCACGGGCTGCGGGGACGTGGCAGGGCCCAAAGGCTGGGGCCATCCATGGGCGCTACCGGGGTGCCCAGCCCTGCTGCGGGAGCTGCCGGCGCCCCCGGGGCCGTGCTGCGTCATCCGTGTTTACCTGGCGCCAGCAGGCAGCGGGGACGTCTCCAGGCAGCTCCAAGAACTCAAGGTCCCCAGGGGTGTCACCACTCCCTGCCACCAGCACCACGGCGCGTGTCCCCCATGGGCCTGGAGCCAGGCTGGGTGTGCGGCAGCTGTCCCCTGGGACACCCGCACAGGACACCAAGGTCCCCAGCACGCATCCAGCAGCGCCTTGCTGCGAGGATGCGGAGGAGACAGCCCTGGGGACAGCTCTCGACCCCAAAAGCAGGGCGCACAGCCGCTGTCCCCGTTCAGCCCTGCGCAAGGACACCGGGGCTGGTTTGGGCCGCGCACCACGGGAGCCCCCGGGGCGGCCCCGCTCCAACAGGCAGCGCTTTGTGCCGGGGCTGCGGCGCGGGGCGGCCGAACAGCGCTGCCTTTGTCCCGTGCAGGTGAAGCGGCCGCAGGCGCACGTGGGCTGCGCCGTGCCGGGAGCCGTCCCCGGTCCTCGGGGTGGGAGCGGGGGGCACCAAGGGGGCCGTTAGCCCCGGTGTGGGTGCGAGGCGGCGATCCTGCCCAGGGAACGGCAGGGATGCGGCGTGGGGTGGTGGTGCTGAGGGCAGGGGGAGCGTGGCTGAGGGCTCAGCTGTGTCCCCGAGGGGTGACAACGGGGGGACGGTGACACCGTGCAGGTGAGCCGGGCCTCAGCCTACGGGATGCTTCACGTCCCCGGGCTCGGCTCGCTCCCTGGCACCGGGTGGGCGATGTCCAGGCACAGCGGCCCCAGCCGAGGGCCCGCGGTGCCAGCGCTGCCAGCCCGCGGTGACGGCAGTGACACACACCGGGACTGCCATCTGCCGGCACAGCGCCGAGCCTTCCCGGCCACCGCGCAGGAAGGAAACGCAGCTGGGCCCCCGTGCCAGGACGGTTTGGGAAGCAGAGACGCGCTCGCACCATCACAAAATGGCATTTTATTACAAACAGGTCCGTGGCACCAGAGGCTCCTGGCTCCGGTGCAGGAAGGCTGCACGGCTCTTGCGAACCCCAAGGCGCTGTCGGGGCAGCAGCACGGGGTTGGGACAACCCCCCCTCAAGTCCTGGGCTCGCGTCCCCCGTGCTGCCCGCCCAGCTGGCTGTCACCCCACCGCTGCTCCACACGAGGGTCCAGGGGGCTCTTGTGCCGCCTCGCCGGGACGGAGGACGATGGGGAGGGCTCAGCCGGGGACCCCACGGGCTGCCTGGGCCTCCCTCCGCTGCTGTTTGCGCCTCTGGATGTCGCGGTAGGCCTGGATGACGCGCGCCCGCTCCTCCTGCACGATGCGTTGGCGAGCCAGCGACACCGGCGGCACCCGGCCCAGGCGAGGCGTCAGCAGGAGCCGCTTGCGTCCAGCCTGCGGGCAGACACGGGGCAGGTCAGCGAGGACGAAGGGAACGGAGCGGTGCGAGGGCACGGCCACGGGGCAGGAGCCCCGGGTGGGATTCTGCACCACAGCCCGCAGCTCACCTGCTCGGCCGGGCCCCCGCGGCGGGGCCGTGAGGTGAGGGTGGGTGGCTCCGTCACCACCTCGCCGAACGCCACCGTGTCTGAGGGAGAAGCAGGGCCCGGCGTCAGGCAGGGGGGCGCCGCTGCCGCCCGCTCCCACCTCCCCAAGCGCCTCCGGTGCCACCCCCAGCCCCACCTTGGAACAGGCTCTTCTCCAGCAAAGCCTCTTTCTTCTCCTCCTTCTTCCTCCGCGCTTTGTCCAGCTTCTTGTTCTGAAACCTGGAGAGCCGCGTTACGAGCCGGGCTCGTGAGCGGACAGCGGAGCGGGTAAGGGACCTCGTACCCCGCCGGATCTCCCCAAAAGCCGGGTCCCCGCAGCTCTCCCCTCCCCACAGCCCAGCAGCAGGAGGGCAAAGCAGGTTCAAGGGCTGCTTTCAGAGCCTCAGGTCACGGGGCTGAGACCTCGGAGCCCTCCACACCCTCGTGCAGCACCAGGGAACACCGGGTGCCGGCAAAGCCCCGGGCTGGGGCTCATCCCCGCTGCCCTCGCCGTGCCGTGCGGCCGTGCTCTCACTCTTTTTTTCTCCTGGACTTCTGCGGCGCCGCCGCCTCCTTCTCGGGCTCCCGCTGCACCTGGTTCTTGGAGAGGAAGAGGATGCGCTGCACCTCCTGCTCCATGCGGCAGATGTAGGAGTGCTCCGACTCCCCCTTCCCTCGCCTGAACTTGGGCACCGCGATGTCTCCGTGCTCCGCCGAGGCCTTGGGCTGCTGCTGCTGCTTCCCTGCGAGAGGCGGGCACGGGGGTTACCACGGGCCTGGGGGGTCCCATCCTGCCGGGACCGGGATGGGGACCCCGGGGGGGGCAGACCCCGCACCCCACCTGCTGCCCGCCTCCTCCGGGCTTTGGGCTGCTTCATGGCCTCGCGGCTCCGGATGAGCTCCCGCAGGCGGAAGGGGATCTCCTGCTCGTCGGGGTGCTCGGGCTTCAGGTCGGGCCCCGGAGGCTGCTTCCTGCGAACGGGAGC
>CM021782.1:11510308-11537125 GCA_011076525.1 Nettapus auritus
CCCCCTAAAGTTGCCCTTTTTTCCACTCCCATGCCCAGTTTTTACTTATATTTTTGTATTTCGCCCCACCACAGTTGCTGTTTTTCCCTCGTCTCTGACTTAACACTGTCGCAGGGGAGTGTGAGGACAGCAGTGTTTACATTCACCGCTTCCCCAGCCCTTTTTTACCACTCCCATGCCCAATTTTTGTGTATATTTTTGTATTTTACCCCCTGAAGTTGCCATTTTCCCCCCATTTCTGACTTAAGGCTGGAGCAGGGAGCGTGAGGACAGCAGCGTTTTGTTTCCCCACTTCCCCATCCCTTTTTACCACTCCCATGCCCCATTTTTGTTCATATTTCTATTTTTTACCCCCCAAAGTTGCCGTTTTTCCCCACCTCTGACTTAACACTTCATCAAAAGCAACACAGAACGTTTCCTGGCTTCATTACAAAGCAACGTAGGATGTTAGTCCCTGCGTCCCTTCATTAGTCATGCAATTTGCACGCCCCTAACGAGGGTTGAGGCGTAACGACCTCGCGGGAGCCCGTCAGCACCGGTCCGGCCGGTGGTGCGGCACTGGATGAGTCCCTCCCGGAGCAGCTCTGATTCACCTTTGTTCTGAAAGCTTAATTCCGCGTCCGAGGGCAGAGCTTTGACCAAAAAAAAGCAGCGTTAGCGTTTTTTTTCCCTGCCAGCTTCTCGCTGGGCCTCATCCATGAGGGTAATTAATCCTTCGGCGTGCAGACACCGGCCGAGCAGTGCCACACCGGGAGGAATTACTTCCCTGTGCGTTTGCGCTCTCATGAGAGGCGTTGGAAGGGGGGATTCATCGTGCCGGAGTGGTGGGCTCCGTGTCCCCGCAGCTAACGGGGGCTGTCCTCTTCTCCCCGCAGATCATCCGCGTGCAGTCGCCAGAAGGGGTGAAGCGCATCACGGCCACCAAGCGCGAGACCGTGGCCACGTTCCTCAAGAAGGTAGCCGAGCCCTCGCCGCGTTCCGGCTGGGGAAAACTGCTTTTATCGATAGATTCCTCAGAGTATCCAGAGGGATAAATAACCAATTCAAAGAAGGAAACCTGTCAGCTTTTCAGTTGGGATTCTTGGGGTAGGAGCTTTCCCGTGGCAGGACGCTGCGAGGGATTGGCCTCTTCAGCACGCCCGGTTGCAGTTCAGCTGCGTCGTTTGTGCTTTGAATGTCGTTGGGGTGCGTTTTGCGTGCCGCTGGGCTTCCGTGATAGATTTGGAGACAGCAGGCAGGTGATGAAGGCGAGTTTGTAAAGGGATTTGAGAGCCCCTGGGGCTTTTGGGGGAAGGTTTCCACCCCGAGGCGCGAGGAGCACGGCGCGTGCTGGGGGTGGCTGCAGGTGGATGCAGCTGCTTGCTGTGAAAGGTTTGCTGGGAGTGAGCAGCTCTCCGCTTCCTCCCCTCCTGGAGCCCCCAGGTGAGGATTTCTTTCCTTCCTAAGAGGAAGGCCCTTCTGGTCAGCGAGGTTTCCTTTCCCCCTGCGAGGAGGAAGGGGAGCAGACAGCGACGTTCTGTGTCTCTAAGTCGCTTTGTTCTACACTTGTGCCCAGACCACAGCAGCAATCCCCTCCTGACCAAGCACAAATCCGGACGGATTTTGGGGCTGGGTCACAGACACCGCTGCACTCTGAACAGTCCCACCCAAGGAAAAAGGTTTTTTGCTTTCATAACCCTGAAACCTGCACAGAACGCGCTGCTCGGTTTCAGGGGCTCCTGTTACCAGAGGGAGCGGGGAACAATCGTGCTTGCAGCGACCGTTGGAACAAAAGCAGCAGCCCTCACCGAAACCGTCTGCTGAGCCGGGGAAAACTGCATCCAAAGCAGGGCTGGATGAAAGAAACGCTTGGGTTTCTTTCCTGATCCAGGGTTCGCGGCTTTGGTCTCCCACCACAGATCTGTGCACGTTGGTAGCTGTGGATTTGAACGCTGAAATGTTAATCGCTACGGTGGGTTCCACTTTTAGCTAGGTAGCTGCAATTAAAGAGGCGTTACGTGGTTCCGTGCTTGCAGTCAGCTCCGAGCTCCTCCTGGGTGACTGCAGGGGAACTCGGACACATTCCGGGGGTGGGAGGGTGGCTCAGGTGAGTCCTGGAAGTGCAGCTTTCCTCGCAGTGCAACGATTGCTCGTCTGTGGCAGAGCTGCAGTCCTGGAGCCCGCTGTCCTCCTGCTGTACGGCTTTCCTGAGGTTGTTGAAGGCGCATTTCAGATGAAGGGGCTCCTTGATCCTGGTTCTTTGTCTTTTGGAGCACATCTCGGAGGAGGATAAAGGTATAAACTCTGAGGTACATCGAGGTTAGTGTCGAGCTAGGAGCTGGAGCCTTTTGTTAAAGTTCTGAGAGATCTGTCTCCTCCAAAACCATCGCTGAAGTCTGACGTCTCAGCGGAGACAAAGGTCTGGGCCAAGAAATCCTGGTCGTAGGAAGATGAGAGCAGGGTGTGGTGCGTGCTGCCAAGGCTGCAGTGAGAGCACTGGGGTGAAAAGAGGATGGTTTCCCCCCAGTCGTTACAGGGCTTGCCCACATTTAGGTATTACACTCTATTTGCGTCGTACGAGCGAGATACACTTCTGTGTAAGTTGTTTTTGACAAACTGCTTGTGTTACTACGTGTTTCTGTTTTTCTCAGTTACCCTGTGCTCTTCAGAAATGAGGATGAACGCAGCTAAGCTTTTGCAATAGAAGTTCCCCGGACTTGGCGCTTGCTCTGAGCAGCTTTCAGCGTCTGACCCGGGGTGTGAGGTATCTTAAACTTTGCCATTCTTTCTCTTTCAGGTTGCAAAAGAATTTGGTTTCAGGAATAATGGGTTTTCTGTCTACACCAATAGAAACAGGACAGGAGAGATCACAGCATCACAAAACAAATCCCTCAACTTACTGAAAATCAAGTGAGTCCTGGCAGGGAGTGCTGGGGGTGAAGGGGAGCTTTGTGCAGCAGGGTGCCTCTGCTCTAAGCCCGTCTGAACTCTCCCCCCCGAGCAGGAGCTATCACGTTACCGCAGGCCTCGGCTTTCAGAAGTCTCTCAGCAGCTACTGGGAGAGGAGAGCTTGGCCGATGTGCAGCAACGGGGGGGGAGCAAACGGACGAGGCGCTGGGCTGTGGCAGCCGTTCCTTAGCTCTCTTCTTGCCTTGCTTTTTGCTCGTGGGGAGGCAGCACCAGGCCTCCGTTGGCTCTTTTCAGCGAGCTCCCTCATCCCTGCCCTCGCTCACGCTACGCTTTGGGGTTTTTTCCCTGCATCGGTGCCGGGCTGACGATGCCCCGCGCAGAAGCCGGGCTTCCCGTGCTCCTGTTCCTCTCGTCAGGTCCCTAGGGAGGTCAGAGGTGCCGCGTGGTGCACGCACCGCGTGTTTGGTTGGGAATGCCTTCGTTCTGTTAAAGTCGAGAGTAACCTTCAATAGAAAATATAGGGCTTAAAATGTAGGAGCTGTTGCTGCTGTGTGCGGCTTGAGCGTGTCAGCGCTGGCGGCTGCCCTGGGAGGGCTGTGACGGCGTGCGCAGGACCCACGTCAGCCCCTGTCCCTGGTGGAGCTGGTGCCTCCCTCCGTGGGCTCCTTCCACTTCTCCTTCATCCTTTTCTCTTGGTCCTGTCTGCCGATGAAAAAAACGTCTTTGTGCAAATGCCTGAAGCAGAAAAAGGTAGCTAACGGAGTGGTTTGGGAGAGCCACGTTCACCAGTCTGCCTGCAGCCCTGCTCCGTGGTTTTTGGGGTTTGCTGCCCAGAAGCAGGCGCTGGAGGTGCGTGTGGACACGGGTGTGGTTCGTAACGTGGGTTCCAGCCCCAGCCTGGCCGGAGGCAAGTCTTGTGCTCGACTGACGGCCGCGTGTTGTTCTTGCGCACCCACAGGCATGGCGATATGCTGTTTCTCTACCCCTCGAGCCCAGCGGGCTCTTCCTCGGAGACCATGGACACCTCCGCCTCCCAAAGCTTGCGGCCCGCGGGGGCCCCCCAGGTGGTGGAAGATGACATCGACCAGTATCTGATCAAACAGGACGGGAAGATTTACCGGAACCGAGACCAGCAGCTGTAAGTACTGCGCGCTGTCGTTCTGCCGGCGCATCCGTGCCCCGCCGGCCGGTGACATCTCGCCAGGAAGCGTGCTCTGGGAACCGCCGCCCGAGCCGTTGCCTTACCCCTCTCTGCCTTTGAAACGTTCACAAGGGAAAACGGCTCTCGCCATTGTCCTGCAAGGTTAAACGGAGGCTCTGGCGAGCGGAGGAAGGAAGCAGATACCAAAATTCCAGGGTCTTTGCCAGGAAGGACTCATTCAGAGCATCTATTGTTTTGATCGAGGTGGCCCCCGTCAGGGGACTCGCGATCGTATATTTTGTGCTCTTAAAACGTTTGGAGCTCCAGATTAAAAGGAATCCTTTGAATTCTTCCCCGGGATGTCCCGGCAGCTGGTGCGTGTGGCACGCCGCTTCGCAAGGCCCGCTGCCTCCGCGAGCTTCTGTCCCATCTGGTCCCAACGTGCGGCTCCCCGCTAGCTGGCCCCGAGGTGGCAGGCGTGGAGCAGCAGGGCCAGGTCCCCGCCTGGCGGGAGAGGTGATAAAGCATCGAGGTTCGGTTTGTGGATCGCCGACAGCTCCTCTGCCAGAGCAGAGCTCGGAGCTCTCGTGCCCTTCCCGGCTGCCCTGCCCCTCTCCCTGCTGGGGCAGCCGACGCGTCCCCAGGGTGTCCCGGGCAGGAGCCCTTCCCTCAGCCAGCCACTCCTTGTGAAGGAAAAGCACAGAAGTGAGGGGAACGAGTGGAAGCCTCATCGGTGTCAGAGACGTGGAACTTGGACTCGGGTCTCTGCCTCCGCTTGGATTTTGGCTTCCTTTCCGTCACGTGCCTTTCCTAACCTTGCTGTGAGACCGGGGAGTCCGTTTTGCTCGCAGGAACGCGGCGAAGTTTCACTTTGCCAAAACTCTTCGCTGCGAGAGGCTCAGATAAGCAAAGCAGCTTGTAGTTTTGTACGAGCCGTAACACGATGGTGACTTAGCACCCCCATAAATCTGCACCGATGCTGCTAAAATGTCCTGTGTCCGGGTGGATGTTTTTTGTGGCTCATTGTTAACGACGTCCCAGTTGGCTCCCGGCCTGGCGGCTGTGCTGCTTGTTGGCTTGGGGCTAGGCCCCTCTGCGAAGTAGCTCCTGAAAGTCAAAATTTTAAAGGCAAGCAGGAATTCTTTCTAAGACAGAAGAGCTGCCCCTTCCCCATTGTGTCGCCTTCCACGTGGTTTATCTTGGGTGCTGCAGCGGCGAGGAAGTTTGGAGGGACGCGGCCGTTAGGTGGAAAATCCTACCTAACCTTTTCAGGCTGGTGATAAATGAGGGAAGTGTCACCTTGCTGAAACAATAAAGGCGAAACCCACCGCTCCGTGGCACAAACACGGTCTTTAACTTGACCACATTTTTCAAAGGAACAGATGAAGGCATTGTTCTTAGCAGGGAGCCAAAGCCCAGCGGCGGATATTTATGACACAAAGTGTGCGTCTGGGCTTGTTCCTGTATTTGTGAGTGCATATCAATCTCAGCCTGAAGGGATGCTGGCGCTCGGCGGAGTGCATTAGCAGCCGTTAGTGGTCCTTTATGTACATTATCTGCCACAGGACTTGGGTAAAAGCAGCGCTGCAACTGGATCCCATCCATCTCGTCCTCAGAAGAGCCAACATCCATACTGCTCTCTAGAGGCCTGCTTTGGAAGACGAGCACTGACCTGCTCCTGCTGCTGGGGCAGAGGTGCACGGCTTCGGGGTGGCTCTTTGTTGTTTTTTTGGTTTTGAATGGATCGCCTCAGAAGGAGACGTGTCCCCCGCTGTTTGGTAACTTCACCCTGCAGGTCTTTATCTGTGCGATAAACACATGCTCCCCTGTTTGTTCCAGACCATCCTCGGTGACTGATAAAGGCCGAATGTTTTGCTTGCCTTTTTGTTGAATTTACACAGGCCGGCCCTGTGACACGCATTTAAAAAGCTTTGAGTTGAAATACAACCTCAACGTGGGGTTGTAAAACCTGAGAAGCTGGGATCTGCCCTTGGTTCACGTGGCTGCTCGGAGCAGAGCTGTTTGCCAGCGGCACAGACGTCGGGAGGGTTTGATCTTGACCCGGGACTCTCACATTTAAACTCAAGCTATCGCTGTCTCCTTGCGCGGACTTATTTTGCGATGACCGCTCTGTAGTATCCCCCGGTAGGTGGGCGGGTTGCTCGGGGTAATGTGATTTCACAGACCTTCTACACCAGAATTGTTAAACCGTAGGCTGTTTTCCGTTCTCAGATGAGACTTGTGCTAATTCTGTTCCTCTTGGCCTAGGTGTCGCCACGGCCCCCTGGGTAAATGCGTGCACTGCGTACCGCTGGAGGTAAGAGCCCCGAGAAGCACCCGGAGCTCCTGGGTTCGGTTTCTTGCAGTCTGATTTCCCTCGGAGGTGGCGGCTCTGAGTCAGAGCCCTGCCGTGTGCCGGCTGACGGCCAGCACGGCTGAAGCTCCAGGCCTTGGTGACCCCGGCTCTGTCCTGCTTAACGCTCTGCTTTTACAGGGTAATGGTTTTAACAGAAGGCGCTTTAGCAGAGCTCCAATTTTCCCCCCTCTTCGCTCTTGCCCGGGTCTTCTTGTTTCAGCCCCTCTCTCCACGCAGCCCGGCGCCTCCCAGCTCAGCCCCACGTTGTTCAGGCTGAAGGCGGCGTTAGCGACGCCTACCAACGTGCCAAGCTGTGTAATTTATGGCACGGAGCAGTGATCCCTGAAAAGTCTCCGCGAGCCAGGATGGCTGTTCCCCTGCTTCCCCGCCGGGTGCTCTGGAAGTTCCTCGGCCGTGTTTGAGCAGCTGGGCTTTTTGTTTGTTGTTACATATTGAAAGGAAAAAGCGTTTTGCCTTTGAGGCTCCCTGATTTGTGGAGCCAATCTGTTATAAAAGTAGGAGGCGATAATAAAACTGCCTGTTGTAAAGTCCCACTGTTCTGTCACAGGAGTAGCTGCCTTGAAAAAGAGCCTAAATTTTCGTGATTGCTTCCACATGGAGAGCCGGTGGGGTTGAATCTAGAACATCCATTTGTTTAGCGATCGATGTACGATCAGACAGGTGTCTGACCTGGCTTTTCTTTGTGTGGTGTTTTTGGCAGCCTTTTGATGAGGATTATTTAAACCATCTGGAACCTCCTGTGAAGCATATGTCGTTCCATGCCTACATCAGGAAGCTGACCGGAGGGGCAGACAAGTAAGGAAACCTCAGTGTTTAAGGGAATCTAGTCGTGGGGGCTTTTTGTTTGTTATTTAAAAAAATAAATCCCCCACAGTTCTCCCTGGAGTAACGTTGGATGCCGCTTCTCAGTGTCAAGCTGAGGAGAAAACACTTGTTTTTCTTCTTTTAAATAAGTTTTTTGCTTGTGGATATTTTTCGTGCGTGTGGCAAACTAATTGCTTCCAGGAACACTGCTGATGGGGAGAGAAGGCCAGATGGAAGGTAAGAGGTTCCCTAATCACACCAAGCTCCAGGCCTGGGTCTCACCTTGTGGAGAGGCACTGAGACTGCTGAAGCTGGGGAGCTTCCTGCGGCCTGATTCTGTTCTGTACCACGCTCCACGCGCTCTCAGAAACCCTTTCTTGTGGATCACCACCTCCTAATGGGACAAGAAGGCATCCCTGCCTCTTAGTGGGGCTGAGGATGCCATGGTGACACAGGCCAGATAAGCACTGAGCAAAGAGGAGGCACAGAAACAAGAATTTGGTTCAGCCTCTGATGCCTCGCTGTGGCACACGTGCTCTGTGAAGGCTCGGAAGTCTCCGTTGGTGATGGCGAACCCACCCTTTTCTGAAATGCAGCTCCTTTAAATAAATGATGTGGGGATGTGGCCTTCTCCCTCCCTTTCCTAAATGCTGTTGGGAATTTTTAAATGTTTCCGCGAGATGTAGCTCAAGCCCATAATACTTGGATTTGAAAGGAACTTCCCTTTACAGGAAGCTTTGTGCACATGAAAGGAGCTTTAATTTACCCTAGCGATATAATCTATTACTTGCCATGCGCTGCATCAATTATTTAAGCTGGATCCCATGAGTTCCCTTTGTCTTCTCTTGCTTGAGCACCTGATGAGGAGGTGGGCAGGGGAGCACGGGTGGGCCTCTTGACCTGCCTCACGAAGCGGGCAGCAGAGGTTACCTGGGGACCTGCAGAAGTCCTGCATCCCCCGGGAGTTTGCAGGGGCGCTTTGACATCCTCGGAAGATGCAAAGCATCGGTGTCGCCGTGTCTCCTCTGCCTTGCTCCCTCAGTGATTTTTCTGCCCACTTGCTTCTTTAGTTATTTATTTTGTGACCCAGAAGCATTTACCATGGTAACAGCAGCCTTCTCTTTTCCTTCTTGCAGGGGGAAGTTTGTTGCCCTGGAAAACATCAGCTGCAAGATCAAATCGGGCTGTGAAGGGCACCCTCCTTGGCCAGAAGGCATCTGTACAAAGTGTCAGCCAAGTGCCATCACTCTCAATAGACAGGTGAGACCGCTCGCAGGGCGCTTGAGCTGAAAGCTGGGAAGAGTCTTGACTTTTATTTTTGGAGAGATGACTTCAAGAACAGCCAACTTGGAGCGGGAGGCCTTTGCGTATTGGCAGTTGTTGGGGAAATGGCTGTTAAGGTCTTCAGCCCTTGCAGAAAAGGACTCCAGAATCTGTCTGGTTCAGCAGTTTCCTCTTAATGCGAAGGACATCTGAGCTGGCACCGCTAGCGAAGCATCTCCACTCTCTTTCCTCACGGGACCCAAAGGCCCACCCGCTGTTTCTTCTCGTTTTGTCTCAAATTTCAGTCTCTTCGAGCTGCAAAAGCTCGTGGGATAAGGGCCCTCGTAAAGACACCAAGCTCGGGGGGTTCTGGGGATGCCCACGGCCCAGCCTGTGGGGAATTCTGCGTGCTGGAGGGGGAAGCTGAGGCAGAGTGGTGCGGGACAGGGAGGGAGCCGGCGCTCCCTGCGGTGGCAGGGCTCAGGTGAGGGGTGGCGAGCAGCCTGGGCTGCTGGGGGCCTCGGGGTGGGGGTTGGCGATAGGCAAAGTAACCAGACCTGGCTGAGGATGGCCTGACGCTTGAACTTTGTCGAACAGAAATACAGGCATGTTGACAACATCATGTTTGAGAACCACACAATTGCAGATCGCTTCCTCGACTTCTGGCGGAAGACAGGAAACCAACATCTCGGGTATTTGTACGGCCGGTACACAGAGCACAAAGACATCCCTCTGGGGATCCGGGCGGAGGTCGCTGCCATCTACGAACCCCCCCAGGTAATACAAGCCGTGCGCCCTGGCCTCCCGGTCGGCTCATAATCAGGGAGCACAGAAACACTTTTCTGTTTGGGAAACCTCCGGAGTTATTTCCAGCTGCAGCTCCGTAAGGAAAACAGTCCCACGAAAAAGGGGCTGTGATTTACGTCTGGCTGTGCGCTATCGTCACCGTTGGTTATTGCCTCTGAAAGAGTTTTAAAACCCAGATCAGCTTTTTATTACTCTTTTATATTTTCTTTTACATTACCCTGTGCTCCGATGATTTAAAGCTCGGGAGGCTTCAAAACAGCGGGTTTCACTTGTTGTGTTGTCCTTGATTACCGGGTTTCCAAGGTTATGGTACGGAGCAGTCCTTAAAACAAATCCTGCAACCGGAAAAAAAAATTGTTGGCCCTTGCTTCGATTGCTTATCAGCTGTCCGGGAATACTTAAAGCAGCTTAATTAGACGAATAAAGTCTGCCACCTTGATTGAGGGGTGGAGGATCAGCTTGGAGACCTCGGAGCTGTCTGCTCCTGGCTCCGGGGCGGGCAGGATTGGCCGCGAGTCCCCGCTAGATGGTGCAAGGCACCGCACGGTGCTGCGCTCCGGCTCCGCCAAGCTCCCGCGGGCTCCAGAGAGAGTTGGTCCCCTGGTGCCTGGCCTCGCAGCAAGCCCAAAGGCTGAACTCGGAGTTACGGAGCTGAAAATGGAGCTGGCAGACGTGAGAAGCTGCCCTGCCCGTAGCACAAGGCTTGGTTTGAGTCTGAGTTTGCCTGTTGGCTTCTCCTCTGCTGAGCAGAGTCACTGCTGTAAGTGCAGCCCTGTGGATGTTTTGTGCTGGGGGGGTTCTGTGGATTTTGTTTCTTCCTCTTGGTTTCTGTAAGGTTGCTGGAGTAAAACACCAAAAAAAATCTGTAGAAAAAATAGGTGGATCTTCAGGACCGTGTGTTTGAGAGCAGAACTGCAAAGCTGTTACGAACTCGCCCATTTACCTTTTAGAAACTCTTTGGTTTATTGCAGATACCAGCACAGCCATGCCCTCTGTTTCAGTATCTCCGTTAGGCCCGTGCTTTGGAAGTTCAGACGTTTTAGCTGCGCACAGTAAAAGCGAGGAAGCTTTTGCTGTCCTGGCAAGCAGTCTCTGCTGTGCTTCTTGGCAGAGCATCTCCCCACACGAGAAAGCTTGCCTCTGAAACGCACCCGGATGGAGTCGTGTTTTCCAGAACGTGGGGGGAAGGCCTGGGTGTGGGCTCTCGGATTCACTGGACTTCTGCCTCCGTGCTGCTCAAAGGCTCAAACAACGGAGCAGGAGTCCAGACCTGGCAGGATGAACAGAGCTGGGGAACACTGCAGAATCTCTTTTCTTTTCCAAAGCGCTCAGAAACAGCGACAGCCTGTTTGTAAGCGCTGAGCAAGGGTCTTTCATTCACAAACCCCCGTGGGGTTTGCAGACTTACCTGAAGAGCTGCAGGACGGGTCTGTGAGTAAAGGAGGTCTCTGGGGTGAAAGGCAGTGCTGGTGCTGAAGGGAAAACCCGTAACCCTGCCTCCATCCTCTGCCTCTCTCCTGACGATGGCTAAGGCTGCTGTGGCTTTTCCTGTTCTGTTTCACTAGCAAGATTCTTATTTTTCCTGCAGATTGGTACACAGAACAGCCTGGAGATCCTGGAAGATCCCAAAGCAGAGGTTGTGGATGAGATTGCTGCCAAGCTTGGACTGAGAAAGGTCAGGATGCTGTTGGGTGTCACACGGTTTTGCATATGAAGAAAGTCACTGGCAGTTCTCTTCAGCTCCACAGGGTTATTCGAGATCGTTTGGGCACGTTTGAAATCCACCATGAGTGTCAGTAGCTCCTACGCTTTGGGGTATTAAAAAAAAATAAAAGAGCATTTTACTGAGCATGAGCACACGGCAGAGCTGTTCGGCTGCAGTCAGCAGTCCTCTGCCATGAATGACATCAAAGGGAATAGCAAAGAAATAGAAACGCGATTTTCCCTTGATTTCTCCTCTGATAGGAGCCGTTCCTGGTAGCATCTTCCCGGCGAGTGCTAATTGGGCGCAGCTGTAGCTGAAGCTGCCTTCTGAGTTCGTTCTTCCTTTTGACAGAATCTGTGTTCCACTTCCAGGAGCCCAGGCTCCCGCTTGATTTTTGTTCCCGTCCGTGGGTCCCGCCTCGCGGTGCTGCTGGGGCAGGCGGCGGGGAGTTGGCCTGTCGGTGGATGAGAGGTGCGGGTCCCCCGGCAGCTGAGCCGCAGTCCTGCGCTCTCCTTGCTGCCTGTCAGCAGCCCGATCGGGATGGATGGGCACTGGGATCTCGTTTGCTGACACCTCTCCACCCTGCACTGATGTTTTCTGGTTTGGGAAATCTTTTGGTGTCGTGTGAATGCCAGGAATGAGATGTACACAAACAAGAATTGACTTGCTAAAGAAAACCCAAATCAGAAAAGACTCGCTACAGCAGACTATAAACATCTGTGGTGAGATCTTTTGTTCTCCCAAGATAAGATCTTCAGCCTTTTGCCAGCGTCTGGAGCAAAGCTTCTGTGCGTGTTATTTATTCCCCTGCTTCCCCTTCGCTTCTCCCATCAGACATTTTTCATCAGCGTGATTTCACGTGCAGCTCACCGCCGGCTGCGGATTTTTTTTTGTCTTTCTGGGCTCCGCTAGGAACCTGAATCAGCAGTTCTCCCTCGGAAGGGTTAACGCTCCGGGAGCTGGTCACGAGGAGGCTGATGAGAGCTGTTTTTAGCACGTGTGTGTAGGGTTCATGCAGCGGTGTGTGTGTGTGTACACATCTCTGCTCGTATGTGCAAACAATGCGAAAAGCAGGAATGTGTTTTTTGGAACGGAGCAGGCCGGTTTGGAATGAATCGCACTCCAGTGGGAGCACACGAGCTTTATCTTAGCTGGTGAGCTTCGAAATGAGATCATGTGAGCTGCTTTGTCATCTGCTGGCGCTTCGGATGCCGCTTCGCTCCGAATGCTCGATAGGAAATGCTTTTTGCTGTGGGTGGGAGGAGTAGCGGCTGAGAGGCCTCTTGCAGCCTCCAGATCTTTCCATGAAAAAATATTCCAGAGTGAAACATAAAGCTGCAGGTGCCCCCGGCCGGCCAGCTGGCATGCTGCTCCTGGAAATCGTATTCAAATGAGCCCGGCACAGCTGGGAGAGCCATTTCCTTCAGGCAGCATGCAGCAGGGCTGTGCGAGGAGCCAAGAACATCTTGTCCTGCTAGGAGAAAGTGTATAAGCTCTCTTCTGTGGCTTTGGGGTTTTTCCTTTTTTTCTTAAAGCAACTTTCTCCGTAACACTGCGTTGTAGGTTGGCTGGATATTTACTGATCTGGTCTCTGAAGACACACGGAAAGGGACCGTTCGATACAGCAGGAACAAGGTGAGGCTCAAGTGTGTCCCTGACTGCTGCTGCTGGGTTGGTGTCATCACCTAAATGCTGATTGTGCAAGCGGGGCGCTGAGCGAGCCAGGGCTGGAGGTGACACTGGGACCAGAATTCTTGTGAAACGTGGTTTTGAGAAGCTGCCGAAGGAAAAGGAGCTGGAGCTCCGAGAGCACTGCGAGGGGGTTCGAAGCTGTTTGGATAGCAGGCAAAGCTGCCTGCAGCCCTTCACCCGCTCTGCTTTTATTAAGTTGTGCTCGTGGCTTAAGAAAAGCGAGTGGAGTGGAGAGAGCCGCTTTGTGTGAGACGCAAATTCAGCAGAAGTGATTCGGGAGGAGGATGTTCCTGCGGGCTGGGCTTTGCGAGGAGCGTGGTTTGGGTGCTGAGGCTTTGACCTCCTCGCAGCTTCCTGTAATTCTAAAAGCGGTGGCATCCCTTTAGAAAACGAAACCCTGAAACCAAGCGAGGGTGTGAAGGTGGCTGGAACTGAAAGCGGGACAGTCCTGGCGGAAGCCACGCTCGGGGCTGGAGGGCTGATAAGTCGCATTCCTTTCCCGGTCTCTGCAGCGGCTTTCTCCAAAAGCGTGTTTTACTGGGGTGTTGGTAGTTTTCTTTGGCCGCAGACCAGGGAAATAGGTCTCGGCTACGTCGTGCTGTCCTTTCTCTCGACATTTCTGCTCTCCCCCCAGGACACGTATTATCTCAGTGCAGAGGAGTGCATCACAGCTGGAAACTTTCAGAACCAGCAGCCCAACATCTGTCGCCTTTCTCCAGATGGTCATTTTGGATCCAAGTTTGTCACAGTCGTGGCTACAGGTATAAACTGGCCTCGGCTCGCCCGGGTCTCGTGATTACACTCGAATTATCTTTTGTTAACAGAAGGAGAATACGCAGCTCTGCTAGAGGAAGTTGAACGTCCTGGTCCCCATCTGTCGTACTTAACGAGGGTTTTGCCTTGTTCCATCAAGTAAAATACTTCTTGTTTTGTTCTGTTCCTTCTGAAGTCTCCTGTTCAACTATTTACCCTGTCCCCTGCAGGAAATTTCGTTGATGCTCGTACCTGGAGCCCCCACCTCTCTGACACAGAAAGTATTTCTTGCCTGCAGCCAGGGGAGTAGCTGCTGGTTGCTTTTCTGTTTCAAGTCTCAGTTCCAAATTGTGTTTCCTGACAGCGGCAGCGCAGAACCACGGCGATCCAGATCCGGATCTGCTCTGGCTGGTTCAGCATAAAGGAGGGCCCTTTATCTCCCTCGTGCTGCTGTCAGGGAAACCCTCGCGGAGGAGTCTCTGCTCTGCCGTGCACGGAAGCCTTTTTTTGTTTGCCTGAATGAAACAGAGAAGCCTGCACAATGCTTTGCTTTGTCACCTCTGCTTTTAGCCGTTTTCACAGCAAGTCTCCGGAGGCACTGCGGGATGGTTTGTGCTGCCCGGGCCGCGAGGGGCGATGCTGGCACATGCTGGGAGAGTTGTGGCGTTAGGAGTTCAGTCTGCTCTTCTTCACGGGATGACACGTGTACTCATTTAACATTTCCCTGGGGCAGATACGCTGGGTTCTGGGTCTGTTTAGCACAAAGAAAAAAAAAACATGACTTCCAAACAGCATCCAATATAAAAACTGAAAGTGTGATGTTGTGCTGCCTTTCTGAGCCCGGGTTTTGTAAGGTTTTTTTGTAAGCTTTGGTTTCTTGGAGCGTTTTTCAGCGAAAACGCTCTCTTTCAGTTAACGAGCTCGTGCAATCAGACAGCTGCCCCTGCATTCCCGAGTGCTAAACGCATCCATCTTTCGTTATAAATAAATGTGCGTCTCGCTCACCCTTTT
Source organism: Nettapus auritus (assembly GCA_011076525.1). NCBI lineage: Eukaryota > Metazoa > Chordata > Aves > Anseriformes > Anatidae > Nettapus > Nettapus auritus. Next base: position 11,524,751 of record CM021782.1, read on the forward strand.
TCATTTATTTTTTTTTCATTTTAAACAAGGGTGTTTCACTGAGAAGATGATGGCTAGCTTTGTTTAGGCCTTCCCCCGTGTCTCGGTCGATGTTTAATTTCTAGGAGCGTTTGTTCTGGAGCAGTGAGTGATTGAGGTTAGAGATCAAAGGGAAGAAAAGGAATATTTCCTCTTTTCTGTTCCAGATAATTTCATTCTCTGCTGTTATATCAGCCCATCAGGTTTCTATTTAGACACTTGATTCCTTCCTTTTGTGCAGTATAAATATAATTGGATAGTTTGCATCAACTTTGCCTTTAAATCCTCTGCATGGATTAATTCCTCTCCCCTCCTGAATTCCTAGGTTAGGAAATCGTAATGTTTTCCTACCATCTGTCTGTATCTTCTCTTTCCAGTTGTATTCTAATGACACATGACCCGATGTTGCTTACATTATCCAAATTAAAGCACCAAACATGTGATCTAGCAGTGAGCCAGGGTCTTAATTTCCACTTTCCATGTCAGGTTTCCACCGAGTCATCCGTTCTGGGCTGAGCAAACACTTTTTCTTCTCGTGCCTGACGTTACCAGGTGACAAACCCCGAACCCGCAGCTCGTGGTACGCTGGAAATAAAGCAGGCTCGCGGGGGATTTGTGCCTGCTTTGTGTTTTGGAAGAGAGAGGATACCTGCGGGGCGCTGGGGCGGGCGCTGTGGGAGCCTTCCCAAAGGGCAGCTTGGCTTCGTTTAAGCTCCTGGCAAAGTGCTCTGTCCCATTAGGCGAGGTGTGCGCTGAGCAGCGCACGTTGCTGACTACATGGAGAACTCGGAGGGGGACTCCTGACGAGAAATGCTCCCTGTGCAGCAGCACGGGCGCTGTCTCCTCACCATTTTTCACTTTTCACATCCTCTGTGTCTTACAGGGCCCTTACAGCACCAGGCGAATCGCTCTCCTGTGTAGCTCTGACCCGGGCTCTTCTCTTGCAGGCGGTCCCGACAACCAGGTTCACTTCGAGGGGTACCAGGTCTCCAACCAGTGCATGGCGCTGGTCCGGGACGAGTGTCTGCTGCCCTGCCGAGATGCCCCGGAGCTGGGCTACGCTAAGGAGTCGAGCAGCGAGCAGTACGTGCCCGATGTGTTCTATAAGGTGAGCGCTGCGTGCTCGTGGCTGGGGGAGCTGCAGGAACAGCTCCGCTGCGTGCCTGGAAATCGGCGTGGCCGGCTCAGGAAAGGATGTCTTTGAGGTCTGAACTATTTTCGGTAGTAACCGTTCACCACATGTCTGCAAAGTAATTGCCTAAGCTCCATTTCCCCCTCGTAAAAGCGCTGCTAGGGTTTGCAGTGCTGCAGTAGCCATCAGCTTCTCAGTAAGGTCTGCAGCGATCCGCTGAGAGCCCGTAGCAAGTGCTCTGAGTTCACCTCCTCTTCTGTGTTTGTTGGCCGAATCTGCCATGCCTCTCTGTTGATTTTAATCCCCAGCTGAGTTCGGCTTCCTCCACGGCTGCGTGATGCGTGCTAGCACAAACGGCACCGGGAAAGCAGCGGGTTCCTCGCGCGGTGCTGGGGGTTTGCTGGTGTGTGACACGCCGACAGGCACCGACTGGGTACCAGATGCAACGAAACTTAGCGGAGCTCATGCGGCAGGAGGAGAGGCAGCCGTGTGCGTGCTCTGCAACAAAAGGGGGCTGCGAAGGCTTTCAGAGCGGCGGCGGGGCGGGAGGGCGTCCCTGGTTTTCCTCCCTAGCACCGGGGTCCCTGCCCGTGGCCGGGTGAGAGCAGCGAGGGACACCTGCATCCTGCGTGGATCCTATTGAAGCGTCACGCCCCAGCCCTGCTGCTCTGTGGCCCGCTGCGGTTCTCAGCCCGGTTCTCGTGATGAATGGGCTGTCGTTACTCGCTTGGCAGTTGTTTCTGCGGATCTTCAGACCTCCGGGATCTGCGGGGCTGAGTTAAAAACTCAGGGACAGGGTCTCTGTGGAGGCTAACGGCACCGCTTCTCAAACTTGTGCACGTTGGTGCCCCGTGAGCAAGGACGGGGGAATTAATTAATGGCGCCGCTTGCCAGCTAATTAGCCATCCATCACCCCGGTTAGTTATCTCATTCTTGTCTGTGTCTGATATTCAAAGCCTGCTCAGCCTGCAGCGCTCCTGCCATCTGTATTAAAGCTGTCCGCGGAGGAGAACAGGATGTGCAGAGCTACCATTGTTCGACAACTGAAAGGAGCACGCCGTACGCCTCCCAGAAAGGAGCTTGTCGGGGCGCTCTCGCGCTGCCCGAACCTGAGGCTGATAAACGCCAGCCTGGCTGAAACCCCGTGAGATTCTGCCCCTCGATGCTGCGCTGTTGGATTGTCTTAACCCCACCTGAAAATGAGGAGGGCCTTTTGGCTAAATGCAGCGTTTGAGAGCGAGCCGTACTCCGGGGAGAAGCAGCTAAAATCCTCACCTTTTTCCTTAGCTCGCTCTCAGGAGCCGATAAGCCAGATCCGTCCGAGGTACGGCGCAGCTCGGTTGTGCAACGGTTGGCCTGGAGCACGGAGATGACTTCAGCTCCTGGCGTGCCGCGGCCCTGCTCCGCAGGAGCCCTCTCCGTGCCACAGCGGGGTGCAGCCCGCAGGAGGTCCCGCAGCTCTGTGTCCCACATGTGGGCCACCCCGGGCGCTGGGAGCCGTGGGTGTTCCCGCAAGGCCTCCCCTCCGATTGGCAATCTGAAGCGGGGAGATAAACACGAGGCGAACGGATGGCTCCGGCCTTCTCTGGAAATTTCCACCAAGCACGGATTCGCTGGGTCGGGCTGCAGCTTATGGCGTGTTTTATAACTCCTCTCCCTAATTGCCTTTTTCATGATGTGCTCGAGGAAGGCCCGAGGACTGCTCTGGCGGGGGTGATGGTCCTGCAGCCTTAAACGTGCTTGGCCGTAGGATCTCTTAATTTCTTATTTTTTCTTTTTGGAATGTTCTTAAATCAATGGAAAGCTTAGTCACTGCTGGCTTTGAAAACCTTTGGGGTCTCATTAAATGTGCGAGGCTTGAGGTCAGAGACACTACCTCATAGTTACTGGGCTGGTGACAGCGACGGTGTCAAAGCGCCGCTTAAAGACAGCGCGAGGAGCAGGAGGCCGGTGCGTGGCCGCGTGGTTACGGACATCTGGTCGGTGGTTCAGCGCCTTTCCTCCCCTTTCTCTGTCAAAACTGCGGGAGCTGAGCAGCTTTTGCCCCAGTCCTTGCCGTGGGGGTTCCCCCCGTGCCGTCTCCCCACGTCTGGCTCTGGGCAGAAAGCTGCGCCCTTGGCTGACTGTTTTGTGTCGGGCTGGGAAGCTGCCGCTGGGGAGAGAAAAATCACAGATTCGTTTCTGTGTTACGTGCAAGTGTTCATTTGGAAAGCCTTTCAGGATGAAAGGGGCTGAACAAATTTATTATAATTGGATGCAAACCAGAAGGTCAGCGCTGGTCTAGCGCCGATGTATTTATAGAACAACTTTGCATCCAGATGCGAGGAGAGAAAGGTACTGAGCAGGGTAAGGGAGCGCGTTCCCCTCCACTCCTGCAGGTAGCAGAGCTGCTGCTGTGTGTACGGTGGAGTAGAAGCCATCCATCTCCAGGCAGCAAGCCATTTCTGCACGTTCTGCACCGCTTTGTGTTGGCAGAGCGGAAGCGGGGCCCTGCCGGACGTGAGCAGCGTGGTGGCAGAGGTGGGCTTCTCTCCCGGGGAGACAGGAAAACTGATGGCACCGCCTCGTCCTGCCAGGATGAGGCATTTTGCTGAGCCTCTAGCCTCGTGATTTCGGTATGTCCTTACCGTTCTTTACGTTGGCCACCAGCCCTGCTGCTCCGAGGAACCACCCCGGCGGAATTGGCAGCGTGTGCTTGCTGCACGCAGCCTTCGCTTTCCTGGCTTGCGAAGGCTGGAGCTCTGCTCTGGCGTGAAAGTCGAGGCCTTTGGGGACCGCGGAGTACAAGTTGCTTCGCTCCGAGATGCCTCTCCAGGTAAGAAGAGCCAGAAGGAAGGAGGCACCCCCCTCGCCTCCCAGGCTGCCTGCGAGGCGTCACGGAGCAGCGCTGCTCCCGCTCTGAACGCGGCACAAGCAGCACGCGCTGCCCGGCGAGCCCAGCGCAGGAGACTCACGAAGGAGGCGCTGGTGTCAAGGCACAGAAGCAGGGGCAGCCCTCTGCTTGCAGGCGAAGACGGCGGTGTTGCAGTGACCACTTGTTCCCCGGCTGAGTGACACACGGACGAAGGAGCAGTTACCTCCTTCCTCTGTCTGGTCCTAAAAAAACAACCACATTGATTCTGATTTTGCTAAGAATGTACCTTCCAAACTGAAGGTTGACTACCCAGAGCTGGAATTGCTCGCCCAGTGCCTCGGTCGGGTCCGATCCTTCCCATCAGGCTCCCTGCGTGCTCCCAGCTCCCACCCTGCCGGGTGCGTGGCTGCAGCAGGGCCGAACCCTGCTCCCAGTGCCCGAGGAGGAGGCTTGCTGTGTTTCACAGACCCTTTGAAACGTCTCCACAATCGGATTTGGGGACCGGCTGGCTTTGGCTCTTCCCGCAGCTGTTTACCTCGGCGCTGTGCAAACATGAAGATGTCACCTTGCACTGAGTTGCGTTTTACAGCTGCCTCGCTATTCCCCAGCATTTCTTCGGGATGGTGTAAGACAGGAACCCTTCACCATGGCACTGGCGTTGGGAAAGAGCCCTTTGCCCCACAGGGCCCGGCGAGAGCCTTTTGCTTTACAACAGCTGAGGCCGTGTCCGACAGACGTCTTCTTGAACAAATGTGCTCCCATTTGGCCCGGGCAGAGACCGGGCAGGACGCAGACCCCCAGCTGCTCTCAGCCTCGTGGCACGCGTTGCTGCTGCCCCCGCGCTTTGAAATCCTCTTCCCGGGCAGGATGCGACAGCCGGGCTGCGCCGAGACCTCTGCAGGAGCTTTCACCAGCAGCGACCGACTTCCCCTGCCTGGCCTCCGCCCAGTGCTGGGCTGGAAAAACCTTCCTAGCCTTAAACGTCCCAGCTGCTGGGGGAGGAGGACGCTCCGTTAGCTCACGGGGAGTCTCCTGAGAAGGGCTTCAACTCTCCCTGACCCTTCGTCGCTTCGTTTCTGCGCTGGTGAGGGCGAGCCCGGTGCAGCTCCCGGACAGCAGCGGAGGGAAAGGTGGCTCCGGGCTCCCCTGGCACCCAGAGCCAGAGCTGCTCAGCTCCGTGCCGGCTCCATTGCCCTCCTCTTGGAGATGCTGAAGCCCCCGGGACCACCTCTGCCTGATCCCGTCGTTTTCTCCTTGACCTCGCGGCTTTGCAGCTTCTGCCTCCGAGCAGCGGATCCGAAGGCTGCGATCTGCCGGTTGGCTCCTGTCCTGGGGCTGATTCATTGTCCAGATCCTCCTGATTCATTGTCCAGATCCTCCGGCCTGATTTCTGCCCAGGTGCCAAAGAGCTGTGCCTGCGTTAACCGCTTCCTGCCCTCCCTTAGGGCTGCCGACGCCGCGCGGAGCACGTTTGTGGCCGGGGGGCTGGGGGCTGCGAGGCCTCGGTGTCCCAGCACCTCGTGCTGCGCGGGATGAGGATGTCTTCCCCCTACCAATTCTCCCAGCCTGACGTTTGTTAGGGCTTTTAAAATGTAAGTGCCTAATAAAACGGTGCACGGGGGCTGCAGGAGAGCGCCGGCGTGGGCACGGGGGGGGGTTGTGGCAGGGTCTGGACGCGTCCCCTGAGCCGGGGGCAGCGAGGTTCCGGCGTGGCGCTGAGCGCGTCCCGAAGGCCTCGGCAGCGTGACGTTAAAAAGGAGGCATTCAAGGTGGAAATCCCCCAGAGGCGGAGATTAAAGAGAACAGGTGCTGGAAAAATGTTTCTGCATATTAGAACTTAATTAGATTTGAAAATGAATTCCAGATGGGCTAATTACGCCTGAGTTGTTGCAGGTTCTTTCTTGCAGGGGCAGGGTTGTGCTGGGGAAGCCGATTGGGTTTGGTGGGATTTGATCCCTGACGCTGGCGGTATCGCTGCGATCTAGAAGCAGGTTTAGCTGTCAGGCCCTGTGATCTCTCTGAAAAGGCTCCACGTCTCCTGCTGCTCCTGTCAGAGCCAGAGAGATCTGAGGCCGCGAGCCACCGGGCTCGTTGCTGAAATAACCACGGGGCCAACAACCTGTCATGTTCAAGGAGAAGAGATCCTTATCGGACTGCTTTTAAAAGGAGCTTCAAAGACGGGAAGGTAGATTCCTGCGCGGGGAGCCCTTCCCGGGGACGGGGGCTGCTCGGGGGGGAGCTGGGGAGGGGGCTCGCGGAAGGGGGGCTGTCGCCCGGAGCGGGGCGGCGAGCCGGAGCCTGCTCGGGCGACGTCCGGCCGTGGCTCTCCGGCTCGGCCCGAGGGCTGAGCTGCCCCAAACCCGCAGCTCGTGGCCGCTCCCGGAGCTCCCCGAAAGCCCCCGAGGTGCCCCTGTGCCTCGGGTCTGCCCCCGGCCGCTGGGACTCCGCTCGCTCCACGGTAGGGGCTGTGATGGGGAGTGACGGGCGTGCCGTCTGTACGGGGCTCGAGGAGTGATTTATAACACGTTAAGCGGTGATTTAGGGAGAAAATACAAGCCCCTCGTACAGGATCTTTAATGAAAAGTGTCACTCCTCATGAATTTATTTCTGAGGCCGTGTTTGAACTCGGCGTGTTTGACATAAATCACGTCTAATTGTCATTTTATGATTAATGAACATATGCTGGCCATTTTTCTCCATAATTAAACTTTATGTTCAGTTCGCCTGGCGAAGCAAAACAAGTTTTGGCGCGGCGATGTGCCGGCTCCCGGGGTCTGCGCGTGGATTTCCACCCCCGAGCAGCTCTGAGTGGCCAGAGCAGGGCCTCGTGGGAGATCCGCAGGAAGCCGGGCTTGCCTTGGCCGAGCACAGATGTGGAGCTCTCCCCCCCTCTTAAGACAGTTCTGCACCTGAGGTGGCCTCTACGCTGCTCGGATAATGCCGGGCATCTCTCTGGTGGTGATGGCAGAGGCAAACAACACCCAGGTGCTGTGTTTGTCACCGAACACTCCCTTGGCTCGCAGGGAAACGGGCGGCTGGCTCAGAGCTGGGCAGCTCTGCCCTGGCCCCAGCAGCCGCTTCTTCCCTGCACCCCGAGAAATCCCCGAGCTCCACCACAGTGCCCAGGGCAGCTTCGCACCGTTCTGTCCCGGGGATTAACGAGCCTCTTCTGCCGCGGGGATTAACGAGCCTCTTCTTCTTTCAGGACATCGACAAGTTCGGCAACGAGATCACCCAGCTGGCTCGCCCGCTCCCAGTCGAGTACCTGATCATAGACGTAAGTCCTTGTTTTTGACGGCAGCCAGAGGTGGTCGGAGCAAAACGAGCTTCCTAACCCAGCTCTGGAATTCCCCCCGGAGCCGATGGGCTCTGTTCCTCTCCTCTCTCACCTCTACGCCCAGGCATTCCTAGCACGAGGCGGCGTGCCGGGGTGATTGCGGTGCTCCCGGGGAGCAGCTCGTTTCCTTCCTGGCAAGGCCGTGCCTGGTGTCGTGCCGCTGCGTGGATGTGGCACGGAGCCACACGGCAGGGGAAGCAGCCAGCCCCACGGACACGTGTGCTGGGCACCGCCTCACCGGGAGCTCATTAGAAAGCTCCCGTTGTCTGTCTTAGCAGCAATTAAGAACCCAGCTCCTTGTAGTGACTCAGCAGCCCGGGTCGGTGCTACAGAAACGCCTTTTCCTGGGGGAGGGAGGACAAGACAGAGCACGGGGCTTGGCTGGAGCAGGGCCGCCGCCTGCCCGCGAGCAAGCCCCGCCGGGCACCGCCGCACGGCTCTGCCCTTTGGCTCGAGAGGGAGCCCTGACGGCGTGCGGAAGGCAGGAAGGCAAATAACTGATGACAGACGATGCTGCCGGAGTCGGAGGCGGTGCCAGTAACGATTAAATCCTCCCCAAGCAACTGGTCTGCTCCAGCTGCCCCTGGCGCAGGTGCTGCCCCGCGGGGAAGCTGGCAGCACGGAGGCTTCCCCTTGTTCCTTCCCCTTGTTCCTTCCCCTTGTTCCTTCCCCTTGTTCCTTCCCAAGTGCCCGGCGTGTGAGCCGCTTATCGGCCCTCGGGCCGGCATGGCGACGTGCCCCTCGCTGGGGAGACGCCGTGCTCGGGACGAGGGGCCCGTCGGTGGCTCTGGAACGTGTTTATAGCTCAAGCAGTAAAGGCATCTGCTGCCGGGCTACCTGGGGGGTAATTAAGACGGAAACAGATTGACGGAACGTGCCAGGAGCAGCGTGGAAAGCTGCATTTCTGAAGCATCCCGTTTTGTCCTTAAAAAAGGGCATTATTCGAGTCAACGCTGCGCTGGCAGGTATTTCTGCCTCCGGACAGCCTCTGTCGGGGCACAGACTGGCAGCAGGGCTTCGAAGCCCCCGGGATGAGGAGGAAGACAGGCACAGGGGGCCGACAGGAGGCAGGATCGGTGCACCCCGAGCAGGGGCACAGCCCGAGGAATGCAGCACGGGCTGTTCTCCCAGCACCCCAGGTGCTAAGGAGACCCCCGGGCTGCCCCCAGGCAGCGGCTCCCCGCGCGGGGCAGAGCTGCGGTGGGAGCTGCCGCGTCCCCGGGACCTTAGCGGAGGGGACGCTCCCCGCAGCACCACTTGGTGCTGTTTTGAGCTCAGGGCATTTCCCTCAGCTTCGTTAAAAGCGACTGCCAGGAGCTGGGGTGGTGCCGTTGGAACACGGCTTCGCACGTTAAAAGCCGTCAGAGCTGTGCTGCGATTCCCTTCCCGGCTGAGCCCTGGCAGCTCTCAGCAGCCCTCCCTCCCACGTCCCTTTGCCCCTCCTGCTGTCCGTGCCCTGATGGCCCTTTCTCGGATTTCCAGATCACCACGACTTTCCCCAAGGATCCAGTCTACACTTTTTCTATTTCTCAAAACCCGTTTCCCATCGAGAACCGCGACGTGCTGGGAGAAACTCAGGTAAGCGCTCGGTGCCAAAGCCGTCGTCTGTTCCCCTTTCCCTCTCTCACGGCCGCGCTCGTGCCCCGAGATCCCCCCGAGATCCCCCCCGAGATCCCCCCTGGATCCCTCGGTTTGCCAGACGCCTTCCTGCGCTGCGAGGGGTCCGCATGCAGGTGAGGGGCCGGGCGCGCTGCTCCCCGCCTGCCCCCGACGAGCTCCAGGCCTGGCCGTGCTCCCCCAGATAACGCGGGGAGCTGCGCGCGGGGTTTTGCAGCGACGGCCAGCTCCTCTGGAGAGCCTGTGCCGAAGGCGTCAAAGACTTCCTTTTGAGGCTGGGGAAGAAGGGGCTTTGCCCTCGGCTGCCCCTTTTTTTCCCTCGGGGACCGGGCTTTGCGTTGAGCAGGTGGTGCTCGAGGGGAATGTTACGGGGCCTGTCGGCGGATCGGGAAACGGAGTTAGGGCGTGGGGGGAAGGTGACTTTTTTATTCCTTCCCTGTCTCCGCAGGACTTCCACAGCTTGGCCACGTACCTGTCCCAGAACACTTCCTCCGTTTTCCTAGACATCATTTCCGACTTCCATCTGCTCCTCTTCCTGGTCACGAACGAGGTCATGCCTCTGCGGGTACGTAACGGCAGGAAACGGCCGCGTCAGCGCCGCCGTCCCTGCGCCCCGTGTCCCTGGCTGTCCCTCGGTGCTCTGGGGACACGGCCGCAGCCCCGCAGGACGTGCAGCCGGCCCCACGCCTGTTCTTCCAGGCCGACCTTTCAGCACAGGGTTTAAAAAGTGAAAGCGAAGCCCCCGGCCGGCCCGAGAGCTCTCCGAGCACCGCTGGGAGCAGCGAGGGGGTGGCGGCTGTTGGCACGGCCACAGGCTGCGTAGAGCCAACTTGGCCGCGGCTCGGAGAGCTGGAAACGTTTAAAAAATAATAACAAAAAAACCCTCCGAGTCAGAAATCCCCGCTGTAACGGCGGCGAGGTCGGAGCCCCCCCGTCTCCGCTTCCTGTCCGTGCAGCTCTGCTCTCTGCCCAGGCCCCTGGACCCGTGTGCGCCCTGGGCCCTTCCCGTTTGGAGCGGCGTGCCGGCTCCAGGGGCCGTGTGTTCGCCGGGGACCGAGCTCGTGCGGGGCTGCTGGGCTCACCCTGCGCGCCTGGAGATCGGGCTGGGGCCGGGCACGGCGCCCTGCGGGGCGGCCGGCTTGGAAAAGTTTGCGCCCTGCTGGGAGCTGGGCTCAGCCGCAGCCTCTCAGCGGAGGGAAGGATTTGGGTTTTAGGGGGGCGCCTGCGTGCTGGGGGGAGCAGGGGGGATCGTTTCCATCGTGCTCCCTGCCGACAAACCCCTCGTGCAGTTCCAGACACCTTGTAGGAAAGGGCGACGGCTCGCGGCTCTGGCGCGGTGGAGGAGGGCAGGGAGGCTGTTGCCTGGCTCCAGCTTGGGGGCCGGAGGGGTGCCCGGTGCTGATTTTCCCCTTTTGCGGCTTCCAGGACAGCATCAGCCTGTTGCTGGAAGCCGTGAGAACCAAGAACGAGGAGCTCGCCCAGACCTGGAAGAAGTCGGAGCAGTGGGCCACCATCGAGCAGCTCTGCAGTAAGAAGGGGGCTCGGGGCCGCGCTCCCTCGGGCCGGGGGGGCCCTGCGCCCTCCTGGGAGCGCCCCCCAGCACCAGCCTCGGGGCGAAGGCGGCCCCTGAGCGGCTCCCGGCCCCGTCCCCCCTCTCTGACCGGGTTCTTTCTCCTGCAGGCACAGTCGGCGTCCAGCTCCCGGGGCTGCACGAGTACGGGGCGGTGGGCGGCTCGACGCACGCCGTGTCGGCGGCCGTGTGGGCCTGCCAGCACTGCACCTTCATGAACCAGCCGGGCACGGATCACTGTGAGATGTGCAGCCTGCCCCGCACCTAGCGCCCCGCACGCAGCCACCCCCCCCCGCAGCAGCCGTGGTGCTCGTCCCTTCCCCGGCCTCCCCCCCCCCCTCTGCTTCCCACACCCCCGGGGTGGCTCTGGCCCTGCTCCCCCCTCGCTTTTGGGGCGGCCCCAACCCCGTGGCTCTTGTAGGAGCCCTCTCCCCGCGGGGCCGGGCTCTCCGCCGTGCCCCGGCGCCCGGTGAGCCCCGGGGGCTCGGGACCCCTCCAGGGCCCCCCCGTCCCCGCCCGCTCCCCTGCCCGAGGTGTCCCCCAGGCTGCGGAGGTGATGGGGGGTGGTGGCACCTCCCTGTCCCCAACTTTGCACCCCTTCCCCAGCCTCGTGCTCCCGGCGTGTGCCTGCGAGCAGCTCCCCGGGGCTGGCACCAAGCCCGGAGCAGGATGCGGCCCCCTGGCACCAAGCGAGGGGTGGGCACGTGCCAGCTCCCCGCTTGGCATCGCTCCCATGGCACCGGGGCGGCAGGACGGGCGTTTTCCCCCCCCCTACACCACCAAGGGCTCTGTGCTCAGCCCCCGGGGTGCTCGTCCCCTCCTGGGGGGTGAAGCCGTGCTGGGGGGGCCGTGTAATTTGGGTTTCTGCCTGCCCCAGCTCGGCAGGGGCTCCTGCCCCGGTGTTTGAGCGCCTCCTCCCCTGGCGCTGTGCCTGGGGGGGGCTCTTGCTGCTCGCTCCCCCTTTAGACCCCGGTTGGGGGCTGCCAGGGGGGCCGGGACGGGGCAGGAGGGTGCGGGCAGCGCCCCGTGGGCCTGGCCCCCCTCTCACAGGGCCCCGCTGCTGGGGTTTGAGGTCTCAGCTCCGTTCCTGGGGCACCGGAGGGAGGCACCAAGCCCCCATCCTGCCCCCGGACAGCGTCACGCAGCCGCCTCCACCTGGGCACGGGTTGGTGCGACACGGGGGACCCTCGGGGGACCCTCGGAGGCCTCCCCAGCCCCTCGCTGCTGCCTGGGGGCTCTGCCCCGTCCCCGCCGTGGGGCTGCGGCGGCCGTTTGCTTTTCCCCTGGGTTTGTCGGTGTTGGGGGTCGCAGCGGTGCGCGGTGCCTGGACTGAAACGACCCCGAGGCAGGGTCCGCGAGTAAACGTCGAATAAAAAGCACCCAAAACCAGAGCTCAGCGCCGTGCCTCCTCCTGCGGGGCCGCCGAACGGGGGCCGGGGCCGTGCCGGTGGCTCGAGGCCGGCCTCGCGCTGCCCCGGGCCGGCTGTTTGCAATCAGCGCCGAGCCGCGTGCGGCCGGGCCTCGCGCCAGCCCCGCGATTAAAAAAAGGGGAGGCCGGAGCCGCGCGGAGCCAGAGCCCGCGGAGCCGAGCGGCCGCCTCGTCCGCCGGCAGGGTCCCGGAGGCAGGTGGGAGGCAGGGCAGCCCCTCGTGCCGAGGGTCCCACGTGCCGAGCCCGGCTCTCGGGGTGCGACACCTCCACATGGGATCCCGACGCGGCGCCGTGGCGCAAATTCTCCCCCTGCTGCTCCTGGCGGCTCTGGGCTGCGCCGCCAAGCCGAAGCGGCGGCCGGCGGCGTGGGACGAGCGAGCCGACGGTAACCCCCGGGACCCCCTCCGAGGTTTGGGC
>CM021782.1:11557125-11579262 GCA_011076525.1 Nettapus auritus
GGCTTGTACGGGGGCCCCCCCCCGCGCCCCGCGCGCCCCCCAACCCCGGCCGCCCACCGCCGCGGCCCCGGGCTTTGCATAATGGCCGGGAAGGGGTCCCGCGGCCGGGGGGGGCGTGCGGGGGGCTGCCCGTCCCCATCCCCCCATTCCCGTCCCCGTCCCCGTGGGTCAGCAGAGGATGGGCACCCCGTCGGCGGTCACCAGCCGGCCCGTGGTGGGGTCGTAGGTGCCCGCCAGGTAGTAGAGGTCCTGGCGGTCCTGGTACTTCCTGCTGCGCGTCATCTGCTCGTAGTGCTCCCGGCCCACCACCTGGCACTTGTGGGAGATGGTCTGCACGTCGTTCTCGTCCTCGTGGCACGACTGGTACAGCGCGTTCTGCATGGGCACGGCACGGCGTCAACGCATGGCCCTGTCCCCATCTCCATCCCCGTCCCACATCTCCATCCCCAAACCCATCCCTGTCCCCATCCCCATCCCCATTTCTATTTCCGTCCCCATCCCCATCCCCGTTTCTATTTCCATCCCCATCCCATATCCCCATCCCATCCCCATCCCCATTCCCTTTTCCATCCCCATCTCATCCCCATCCCATATCCCCATCCCATCTCCATCCCATATCCCCATCCCATATCCCCATCCCATATCCCCATCCCATCCCCATCCCATCCCCATCCCATCCCCATCCCCATCCCCATCCCCATCCCCATCCCCATCCCCATCCCCTTTTCCATCGCATCCCCATCCCCTTTCCCATCCCATCCCCATCCCCATCCCCATCCCCATCCCCATCCCCATCCCCATCCCCATCCCATATCCCTATCCCCATCCCCATCCCCATCCCATCCCCATTTCCATCCCCACCGCACCCCGTCCCGTCCCTCACCTTGCCGTCGCTCTGGCGCTTGCCCAGCTTGGTCTCCTCGGGGTGGTAGAACCACTTGACCTTCACCACCATGTTGCTGCCCCACGACTCCCACATGCTCTCGATGCGCCCGATGTAGGGCAGGTTGGGCCGCCCGGCCGAGAGGAAGACGGCGCAGTCCCCGATGCGCAGCGTCTCCTTGCCCCGCACGATGGCCTTGTAGAACAGCTTCCGCGCCTTCCCCTTCATGCCCCGCCGCTGGGGGGAGGGAGAGGGGGGTCAGGGGTGGCGCAGGGACCCCGGCCCCATGCCCGGTGCCAAGCACGTGGCACCCCGCGGCACCCTGCCCCGTGCACCCGAGGACTGTGGCCCGTGTGCACCTTGCTCCGTGCAACCAACACGGGTGCAAGTACCCCATCTGTGTATCCTGCAACCTGCACCGTGTGCCAAGCACCCTGCCCTGCACCCATGGGTCCTGCCTCATCTCCTACCCCATGCTCCACACCCCCAGATCCTGCCCCATGCACCCTGCTCCATGCACCATGCCCTGCATCCATCCTTCATGCCCTACCCCGTGCTCCACACACCCTGCACCCCCAGATCCTGCCCCATGCACCCTGCCCTGCACCCAAGGCTCCTGCCACATCTCCTACCCCATGCTTCATGGACCCTGCACCCATGGCTCCTGCCTCACACCCCATACTCCCTGGATCCTGCCCCCCTGCCCCGTGTCCCCCGGCCTCGCAGGTACCTGCGTGGGGTTCCCGGACCACCGCCAGAGCTGGCGCGCGGGCAGGAAGGCGGAGATCTTTGGCCGGTTTTCCACCGAGGGCAGGCGCTGCCTCCGGGAGAACTCTTTGGCTTTGGAGAAGCTGAGGGCCTCCTTGCGCTTGAGCTTGGCCTTGGGGCCGGCGGCGGCGGCCTTGGTGAGGAAGCAGCGCTGCGGCGCGCTGCTCTTGGAGCGCAGGGCCTCCGGCTGCGCCAGCAGCGCCGGCACCGGGTGCGAGAGGCAGGTCTGGAGCAGCAGCGTGGAGTCCTCATCCTCGGAGCTGTAGGAGGAGTCCTCGTTGTCGGAGGAGCAGAGGCTGGACGTGGAGATGGAGCCGGAGCTGGAGGAGGTGGAAGAGCCCGAGGAAGAGGAGGAAACCGAGAGGCGGGTCATAAAGCGCGAGGGCACGTCGGCGCCCAGCCCGCCCGCCTCCTCGTCCTCGTCCATGTCCGAGTAGGAGCTGTGGCAGTCGCTGTCGCAGTTCAGGGTGAACTCGGCCTGGCCCGAGTACTTCCGCAGCGCCAGCCCCATGGGCAGCTGGTGCACGGGCGCCCGCCCCTTCCTATCCTTGCCCGCCAGGGCCGCGTGGGCATAGCCATGGCTGGCCAGGGGCCGCTCCAGCTTGGCCCCAAAGTCCTTCTCACCCAGCAGCAGGGCCTTGCAGTTCTTGTTCTTGGGGGACGTCACCCCTTCGTGGTCCAGCTTGACCAGGTACTCACTGCCTGCCTTTCTCCGGCCGCCTTTGCCCACTTCTGCCTCCAGCCGCTCGGCCTTCTTGGAGCGCAGGAGTTTCTGGGCAGCCGGCAGCACCAGCCCAGCCCCGGCCCCGAAGGACGCGTAGGAGCTGGCGATGCGGCTGAAGGAGTCGGCCCCGAAGCCGTTGCCGAAGACGGGCGCGGCGACGTGGTGGTGCACGGGGAAGAGCGCCTCTTTGGCCCGCAGCTTCTTGGCGCTGCCGTTCACCTGGAAGAGGTTCTGCAGCACGGCCGTGCCCTTGCTCGCCGCCTTCCGCTTCGTCTGCGCCACCGCCGACCAGCTGAGCAGCGGCCCGCCGCGCCGCCCCACGAACGGGTCGCTCAGCACCGGCGCCTTCCCGCCCGACAGCACCTCCGCCGCTTTGCCTGGGGGGGAGACGGGGGTCGGGGGAGTCCGAGGGGGACCGGCGGAGCCCAGGAGCTGACCCCGCTGCTTCCCTGCTGCCTGCCCTCATTGCTGCTCCCCTCCCCATGCTGGCACCCTTGCATCCTCCCTGCATCCCTCTCCCTGCCCACATCCCTGCCTCCTGCCCTCCCTGCATCCCTGCATCTCCTCCCCACGCCACATTCCTGCGTCCCCTCTCCTTGCCCACATCCCTGCCTCCTGTTCCTGTATCCTTGCACCTTTCCTCTGCGCCCTCTCCTCTCCCTGCATCCTACCAGCTCTGGCACCCCGCAGCCCAGCCCCGTGCCTGCACCCCCGCATCCTTCCCTGCTTCCTTCCTTCCATCCTTCCCCACATCCTTTCCCACGTCCCTCCCCAAATCCTTCCCTGCCTCCCTCTCCAAATCCTTTCCAGCATCCTTGCCCACATCCTTCCCCATGTCCCCCCTACGCCATCCCTGCCAGTGCCACCTCCCTCAGGGCAGCATCCTGCCACCGGCTGCCTCACGTACCACTTTTCTCCTTGCCGGCCGCCTTCTTGCCTGAGTTCTTGGGGGTCTCGGGGCCGTCGTGCCGCTCCGTGCAGAGGCTGGGGGGCAGCTCGCCGGGCGGGGGCACGTCGCCGCACGAGCGCTTGGTCCGCCGGCACGAGCTGGAGACCAGCAGCGCCGGGGACGGCTCCGTGCCTGCGGGCAGAGCCGGGGGGGGTCAGCGCCATCCCCGCCGCCCCCGGCCCCCCGCCGCCCCCATCCCCGCCCCACTCACACTGGATCTTGAAGTCGGGCGGCAGCAGGCGGATGTTGGACACGGCGATGTGCCCCGTGTCCCCGTCATCGAACTCCACCATCACCGCCTCGGGGTCGTCCTCCTCCTCGTCGCTGGAGGAGCCTGCGGCACGGGCAGAGCGTGGGGCTGGGGCACGGCCGGGCGCCCGCAGCCCCCACACCGCCGCCCCCGCCGCCCCTCACCTCGCACCACGTTCCCCGGGTAGAGGCACCGCGACTTCTGGCTCCAGTAGGCGCAGACGCGGGTGCCGGGCGGCAGGCTGCGCCTCGACTGCGGCCGCACGTCCAGGACCTGCGGAGAAGCGCCGTGCTGGGCCCCGTCCCTGTCCTTGTCCTCATCCCCGTCCCTGTCCTTGTCCCTGACCCCATCCTTGTCCCTGTCCCCATCCCTTTAACTTTTGGTTGCATCTAAAAACATCAGCAGTTGGACAAGACGATCTTTGAAGGTGCCTTCCAACTGAATTATTCTACTCTACCCTACTCTACTCTACTCTACCCTACTCTACTCTACCCTACCCTACTCTACTCTACCCTACTCTACTCTACCCTACTCTACTCTACCCTACCCTACTCTACTCTACCCTACTCTACTCTACTCTCTATTCTTCTCTGCTCTACTCTACCCTATTCTACCCTACCCTACCCTACCCTACCCTACCCTACCCTACTCTACCCTACTCTACTCTACTGTACTCTACTCCCTGTCCCTGTCCACATCCTTGTCACTGTCCCGTCTCGTCCCAATCCCATCCCATCCCACCCCATCCCATCCCTCTCACCGCCTCCTGCAGCAGCTGCTCCTGCGAGTAGATGCGCTGCCGGTTCCCCCGCTCGCCCTCGATGATGATGCTGTAGCTGCGGGGGCACGGAGGAGCTCAGCACCTTCCCCGTGCCCCTCAGCACCCCCAGCCCCGTGCCCCCCGGCCCCGCTCACATGTCGGGGGGCTGGATGGTGCGGACGCTGCCGGCGTAGAGCAGGCTGTCCTCCTTGGGGATGAGGATGTGCAGCCCGTCCCGCAGGTCCTCCTTCTGGATGGCGCACGTGTGGGGCAGGGGGGAGCGGCGCCCGCCCGCGCAGCCTCCCCCGTCCTCCTCCTCCTCCGAGAAGCTGCTGTTGTCGTCGAAGTCGAAGTCGTCCTCCACCGTGAAGCTCTCCAGCAGCTTGCTGACCGCCCGGCCCTTGCACTGCGGGACAGGGAGCTCAGGGAGGGGGTCCCGGTGGGATGGGGGACATGCCGGGGGGGGGGGCTCGGCCGCTCACCTGCTTGCTGGCCACTTTGCTCTTCACCTTGGCCAGCTTCTTGCCCTTGCTCAGGATGGTTTTGGCGCTCCGGGGCGAGAGGGCAAGTGAGAGCGCCCCGTTCTTCCGCTGCAGTGCAAGGAAAGGGGGCTCGGACACATTCTGGGGGCTCATCCCCTGCCTCCAGTCCTACAACACCCCCAAGCCCCCTGGTCCCCTCAGCACCCCCCAGCCCTCACCAGCACCCGCATCCTTTGCAAGCCCCGCACCCAACCCCTGCACCCCAGGGTCCCTTTGGCATCCCCAACCCCCCCATCACCCCAAACCCCCCACCCCACCCCCCCCCCAGCCCCCACTCACCCTCAGGGCCGACTGCAGCACCTTGCTCTTGCGCGTCGCCTTCTTGAGCCGCTCGCTGGCCAGGCGGGCGCCGTCGTCCCGCGCCCCGAAGTGCCGGGGGTCGGCGCCCCCGAAGAGGCTGTTGGTGGGGGCCGGGGCGCTGGGGCCGCTCGGTGCCGGCGCCCTGAGGCTCTCCTTGGGCTTCGCCTTCAGCTTCTTCTTGCCGCCGTCCTCGCAGGCGCCCGCCTTCCTCCGCGCCGGCACCTTCTCCAGCTTGCCGGTTCCCGGCTTCACCGGCCGCCGCTTGATCTTCACCTCGCCCTCGGGGCTGCCGAGGCGGCAGGGACCTGTGAGGGGGACACGGGGGGCTCAGAGCCCCGCGGGCACACGGAGGGGTCCCCACAATTTGTGCCAGGGCAGCCCCCAGCACCACCCGTCCCTCGGGGGGAGCCCCTTACCGAGCAGCCCCTGCCTTTCCTTCTTCTTCTTCGCCTTCTCGTTGGCCTCCATCTTCACCACGGAGGACGGCGAGGGTCCCAGCACGGCCACGGGCACCGAGGGCAGCAGGGCCAAGCCCGGCTCGTCGTCACCGTCCTCACTGTCCGAGTCCTCGTCGTGCCCATCTGCGAGAGGGGGGGTCACATCTGGGTGTCCCTGGGCCCCCCCGAGGCACAAACTGCCCCCGAGCTGTTTGAGCAGCCGCCCTGCAGCATCTCCCCATTGCCCCACAAATTGCAGCCCCCCCATGGCAGCATCCTCCCATCGCTGCAGCCCCCCGGTGCCGCAGACCCCCCCCCAGCACTATCCCGCCCCCCCCAGCACGCCACGCAGCCCCCAGCCCCGCGCCAGCCTTGCCTTTGAAGCCGGGCGGCTCGCGGGGGTCGGGGTCCTGCGGCTGGTACTTGGCGGCGCCGCCCTTGGAGCTCTTGGCGCGGGACAGCTTCTTCTGGATGCGCCCCCCTGGGTTGGGGTCTTTCCGTCGGAAGGGGCTGATGCCGGCGGGCAGCCCCTTGCTCTTCACCTTCTGCTTCAGCTGCGACACCTTGTGGGCCACCTTGCAGGACAGCTTGCTCTGCGAGCCGCTCTTCTTGCACCGCACCTTGTCCTGGGGGGCACGGCGAGGCTCGGCGACGAGCCGGCGCCCCCCTACCAGCACCCAGCCACCCGGAGGGGCGGCACTCACCGAGGGGGGGCCCTTGATGCCTCCGTACGCCTCCTGGGCCAGCTTGCTCCGCTTCTTCTTGGGCTGGGGCTCGGCGCGCAGCCCGGCGCACAGCAGGGACAGGCTGCTCTTCACCGCCCTGCGGGGAGCGCGGCGTGGGCACGGCGCGGGGCTGCTCCCGCGTGCCGCCGGCCGCCCCCCCCATCTCCCCTCTCTTTTTTTTTATTATTTTTTTTCCCTGTAACCTTCACTCGCTCACTAATGTTTTGTGACATAAAACCTAGAGATTATTATTTTTTTTTTCTCTCTCTCTCTCTCTGTCTTAATTGAAGGAACCATTTAGCGCAGATTTAACTATTATTACCAAATCATCGGGCCTGATGCCGCGCGCGCACACACACTCCAATCGTGTTTGGACTAGCTCGGAGGATTTATGCAAATGGGCCTGTCGGGAGAGGCAATTTGTAGCAGAGAAGGACAATTATACAGGGCCCGTGAGTGTGAAAACGACTGCGCCGGGCGGCTAATGGATAATAATAAAGCGCCAGCAGCAATGAACACCACTGCAGCGTGACCAATGACTTTATACAGCGCGGATAAAGAGGCTTTTATGCAACGCTGCTCCCGCGGCCGGGCAGGGGGGGCGGCCCCGGGACGGAGCCCCCGCAGCCACCGCCGCAGCGCCGGGGAGAGGCCGGGACGGCTCCGACACCCCCAAACCCCCCCCAACCCCGGCACGGGGACGGGCGGGCGCGCGCCCCCCGGTCACTCACTTGACCTTGCGGCTCTCGGCCCTGCCCAGCGTGCTGGAGTGCTTGCGCTTCCTCGGCCGCCCCGGCCCGCGCCGTGCCGGGCTCCGCGAGCTCTCGTCGCGCCTGCAGCCGCGGCAAGACCGGGGGCAGCCTGAGACCGAGGGCCGAGCACGGCCCCCAACTCATCGCGCCGGTGACCCCCCCTCCCCTTAACGCCACCACCGCCCCGACCCGCAGCCCCCCAGCCCGGCTGCCTGCCCCCCGGCAGGACGGGGACGTACTCGTGGTCGTGCCGCCTCTGCAGCTTCACCAGCTCGCGCTGCTTCTCCTTGTAGCGCCGCTGCAGCTCGGCCAGCCGCATCCGCACCTCCACCTCCTGCGTGTTGAGCTGCTCGATGGCCGCCTTCAGGGGGCACACCTGGGGACGGGGACGGGCCATTTACACCGGGCACGGCTCGATCCCGCTGGCCACGGCGGCACGGGGACAAGGGGACACTCACGGCCTTGGTTTTGGGCGTCCAGGTGTACTTGCGGCGGGGCACGCGGGCGCGGGGCGGCGGCGAGGCGGGCAGGGGGCTGAGCGCCGGGGGGCTGCCCTCCCGGCTGGCCGCCTCCACCAGCGACCAGGCGGCCGCCACCGTGGCCAGGTTCTGCAGGTTGAAGGCCAGCAGGTCCTCGTCCTCCCCTGCCGAGACCAGAGGTCAGCGGGGATGCGCCGGGACCCCCGTGCCATCCCCAAGCCCCGGTGCTCCCGTGCCACAGCCCTGCACATGCACACATAAGCAGCACCCCTGGGTGGGACTGGGCACCCCGGGGCTATTTGGGGTGAAAAGGGGTCAGCGGGGTCGTCCGTGGGGGGCTGCACGAGATGGGGCAGCACGCACAGGGTGCCCAGGGGGGACAGGAACAGCACAAAAAGGTGCTGCGTGCTTGGCACGCCCGGTGTCCCCAGGGTGCCGCGGGGCCGCGGCGGCCAGCGATGAACTCATCGGGGCGCAGAGCCAAGGCCAGGGCAGGGAGGGACGCGGTGACGCACCCCATCCGGCCGCCCCATCCGCGGGGGCTGCGGCGGGGGGAGCGGGAGCCCCCGGGGGAATGGGGCCCCAACGGCCCCCGCACGGCACCGCCGCACGCAGCGGGGCTCGGCCGGCGGCAGCAGCGAGCACGCGGGGCCCTGCGCCCGCCCGCGGCAGCGCTGGGGAGGCGCCAGGGCCTTCCCCGCCGGGGCCCCCGGGATTCCCTGGGGAAGCCGAGCCGGGAGGGAATCCCGGCGCCTGCCTGGAGCCAGCGCTGGAGCAGAGCCCCGGAGACGGCCCCGGGCTGCGAGCAGGGCCCTGCAGCCGGGCACCGCGCTCAAACGCGCACAGCCCCGCGCTGCAGATGTACAGACATGCAGCGTGTGCAGCCCTGCTGCAAATACAGGGTGTGAACGTGCACAGCTCTGCATTGCACCTGTACGCCACAACCATGCACAGCCCTGCGTTGCACAGATATCACGAACATGCACAGCTCTGCACTGCAAATATCCGGCACACACACGCGCAGTCCTGCAATGCAAGTGTGCAACGCACATGAGCAGCCAGCCCTGCACTGCAAAGACATGGTGCAAACGTGCACGCAGCGCTGCAGTGGAAGCACGCACACGACCCCGCACTGTAAATACCCGCTGGAAACGTGCACAGCCCCCTGCACGGCCACTATTCATGAAGCCCTGCACTGCAAACACGCGCTGCAAGCGTACGCACGGCCCCCCCTCTGCTGCACAACACGTGCGCTGCCCGGCCCAGCCCCTGCACGCATTGTGCAGCCCCTCTGCTGCACGACCGCTGTGCTGCACGCAGCGCACGCCCCGAGGGCACCCAGGGGTGTGACAACCGGGGCGCACGGGCAGGGGATGGGAAGCACCGCGGGGCTGGGGGCGCGGGGGCCGCTCACCTTCCAGGGCCAGGTCGCAGCGGCGCCGGCGGAGCTCGAGGTCGGCCAGCTCGCTGAGCAGCGCGATGCCGGGCAGCCCCGCGGGGCAGGGGGCGGGCGATGGGGGGGCCGGAGGGGGCTCCTCGGGGGACCCCAGCGCCGGCAGCTCCCCCAGGTCGATGCCGGCGGCGATGAGCGCCTCCAGCCCCCCCGGGCAGCCCTGCCGCCCGCTGGGCGCGTGGCTGGGGCCATCGCCCTCCTCCTCGTCGCAGCTGCCCTCCGGTCCTGAGCCTTCGCTGTCGTCCTCCTCCTCTTCCTCTTCTTCCTCCTCCTCCTCCTCGCCGCAGGGGGGGACCAGCGGTGACGACCCCACCGCGGGCACCGGGCGCTGCTGCTCCACCGAGCTCTGCTCCAGCACTGCCGGAGCCGCCTCCCGGCGCACCCCGAAGGGCTCCTCGGTGGCCACCGCGGCCGGGGCCGGCCCCGGGGCGAGGAGGAGGTGGTGGCGGTGCAGCAACGCGCCGGGACCCTCGGCTGCAGCCCCCCCGGCCGGCGGCTCCCGCACGGGGCCGGGCTCCCTCAGCACGTCCTCGGCGGGGCTGAAGGTCCGCGACTGCTCGGGCTCGGCCGGCGGGGAGCCCGCGTGCATCGTGTCGGGGTCGGCCGGCTCGGCAGAGTGCGCCTCCGAGAAGCCCATGCTGGCCGCGGGGTAGCTGTAACCCGGGGGCAGGTCTGCGGGGAAGGGGGTGATGCTGAGCGGGGAGACCCCGGCACCCCACAGCCACCCTCCTCCTCCTCGCCGCCGCGACCCTACCTGGCTCCAGGGACTTGGGGTAGTCGCGGGGCGGCTGTCCCTCCCCGCGCTTGTCCTCGCCGTCGCTGCCCTTGCTCTGGACGGGGACGGGGCTGTCGGCCGGGGAGCGGGGGGCCACGGCGGAGCTGGCGGCGGGGCAGACGGGTAAAGTGCAGGGGGCCGCGGGGAGCGCCACGGGGCACTTGGCCGGGTGCCGCAGGGCCGGGGAGTGGCAGCAAGGGGACAGCTTGGGGGGCCCGGGGGCCGCCGAGGACATGCCCTTGGCCGGGGGGTTTAAGGCAACTGCTTTGTGGGAGGGCTTGAGGGGCTTCTCGGGGCACACGTCCTCCAGCTCCAGGGGCTGCTCCTCTGGCTTGCGCTGCGGGGGGACACCGGGGTTGGCACACGTCAGCACCACGCGGCCCCTGCCCCGCATCCAGCCCCAAATCCAGCCCCGCATCCCACTGCCCCCCATCCAGCCCCAGAATCCACTGCCCCCATCCCCCTGCCCACATCCCAACGACCCTCATCCCACTGCCCCACATCCAGCCCCAGAACCCGCTGCCCTGCATCCCACTGCCCCCATCCCTCTGCCCTGCATCCAGCCCCATATTCCCCTGCCCTGCATCCCACCCCTTACCATCTCTAACTGCAGCCTCAGACCAGCCCCACGCCCCCCCCCCTCCTTCATCCCAGCCCCACATCCTGCCCCCCTGCCTGCCCCCAGCCCCACAAGCACCTGGATGTGTGCCTGCCGCTGGATCTCGAGGGCCTGTGCCGCCCGCTGCTGCTGCAGGGCGTAGAGCTCCTGCTGCCGCAGGAACTGCGAGCGCGAGTACACGGGGAGCTGCCCCGTGTGCTGCAGGTGGGCGCCGGGACCCCGGCCCGGGTACATCGGGGGCCACAGCGACGCCTGGTCCATCACGTCGGCTGTCGGAAGCAAGGGGGGGGTCAACGGGGGACCCGTGGTGGCGATCCCCAAGGGTTCCCCCCACCCTGCACCCTCAGGATCCCATTTCCCACCCCTGCAGCCCAGCAGCACCCAAAGGGACCCCCCCCATCTCCCACCCCTGCACCCTCAGCATCACCTGTAGGGACCCCCCCACCTCCCATCCCAACACCCCAGCACCCCCAGGATCCCATTTCCCCCCCCAACCCTCAGCACCACCTGTAGGGACCCCCCCATTTCCCCCCACCCCCTCAGCATCACCTGTAGGGACCCCCATTTCCCACCCCAGCAGCACAAGCAGCCGCGGGTGCCCCCACAACCAAACCCCCCCCCCCAACCTCACCCAGCGTGTGGGGGGTGCCGTGGGCGGGGGGCTCGGTGGGCAGGATGACGAGCTGGGCGGGGGGCTCCTGGGAGAGGGGGAAGACGGGCTGCATGGTGCTGGGCATGGAGGCGGGGAAGGCGGGCGGCAGGTTCTGGTGCAGCGCGGGGTGCCCGATGCCTGCGGGGGGGGGGGTGGTGGGGGGCAGAGGGGGGGGACCGTCAGCGCCGGGGCGGAGAGGGGGGGCACAGCCCCCCCCCCTTGTTCCCGCAGCCCTCCCCCCCCGCCGCCGGCACCGACCGTAGGAGTGTCCCCCCATCCAGATGGAGGGGCTGCGGGTGCGGGGCAGCCAGTGCGTATGCGCCGGGTGCGCGTGGGCGGCCGGGTCCCCCCCGAGCTGGCCCGCCGGCAGCGAGGAGCCCCCCGCGATCATCAGGTGGGGGGTCAGGTCCCCGGGGCACCCCCCCGAGGGGTGCATCCGCGCGAACTCCACCAGCTCCTTGTTGTCCCTGCGGAGAGAGGGGTGGCGTGGGGTGGCGTGCGGCACCGCCACGTGCCCAAGGGCGGCGGCACGGGGACGGGGTCCCCACGCGTGTGTCCCCCACCCCGCCACCACCCCGGCACTTACTGGAGAAGGAGCTCTCGCCCCGGCAGCCCCAGGCGCTCCTCGCAGAGCCGGCCCCGCTCCTCCTCTGCCTCCAGGTCGATGACGTGCATGGGCCGCGCCGTGCCGGCTGCGCGAGAGGACGGCGCGGTGAGCGCGGCACCGCCGGCACCACGAGCCCCCCGCCGCCCCCCGGGTCCTTACCTTTGATGCCGGCAGCCGCCCGGCCCTGCCGGCCGGAGCCGCTGCCGTAGGAGGGCTCGGGGCGGCTGAGCGTGTCCTTCTGCCGCGCCACGGCCACGGCGATGCCCACGGGGGGCTGCCGCACCTCGCCCTCGCCGTGGCCCAGCTCGTGCTCCCGGCTGCGGGCGCAATCCGGCCGCTCCAGCTCCGGCTGCCCCTTGCCTGGCGGGAACTTGGCGTCCTGGTGGGCGCAGCTGCCCTTGATGCCGCCCAGCCCCACGAAGGGAGCCTTCTGGCCCACGATAAGTGCTTGGTTGCTGTACTTGAGAAGGTTCTTCATGGCCGAGACCTCGTCCGGGGGGGTCGGCATGTCCTGGCTCAGCACCGAGCCCTGAGTCATCAACGCAGCCTGCTGCAGACTCGTGCCGAAGGGGTCCAGGTAGGAGCCCTTCCTCTCCTCCGCCATGGCCATGGGGGGGCCCTGGCCCTGCACGCCCCAGGGGGGCAGGGGGGGCCCGTTGTAGCCCAGGGAGTTCAGCTCCAGCGCCTTCCGCTTGCCCTCGGGGCCGCCGCCGGCCGGCTCCGCCTCGGGGCCGCCGTGCTGCTGGTGCCGGATCCGCGCCACCTTCTGCGGGGTCTGCCCGGGGGGCTCCTTGGGGCCCTTCTCTAAAGTGCAGCAGGACGGGCCCACCTTGGCGCCCAGCGGGTCAGCGTGCGGGGCGCGGGAACAGTCCGGGGCCGGCGGCACCTCAAAATAGCCCTTCTCCAGGCCGCCCTTGGGCGGGGGGCCGAGGCCGGCGAAGGGGGGCCCCTCGGCCGCCCCGCCGCCCCCCAGGTACTCCAGCCCCTTCAGCCGTGCACCGGGGCCACCCCAGTCAAGCCGCCGCTCCGCCTTGCCCTCCGCCTTGGCGTGGTGGTGGAAGGAGGTGCTGTAGGCGGCCGGGGGCTCGGCGCCCACCTCGCCGTGCCGCTCCTTGCCCTCGGCGCGCTCCAGCCCGCAGCTCTCAGCCGCCACCTGGAAGGAGCGGCTCTTGTCCGCCAGGTGTCCCACCGAAGGCACGAACGTGGCCCCGCTCAGCTTCAGCTCCCTCCCGGCTTTGTCCGGCAGCGGGCACAGCACGTCGGGGCCGGCGTGCAGCTGCAGGCAGGGGAAGGAGCCGGCGGCGGCGGCGCCGAGCGGGGCCGGCCCGGTGGGCACGGCGTAGGAGACGGCGTGGTGCAGCATCTGCCGCCGCTCCAGGCACTCGCCGTAGGGCAGCGGAGCCTCGGGGGCTCCCGGCTCCCTCTCTCCGCGGCAC
This sequence comes from Nettapus auritus, assembly GCA_011076525.1. NCBI lineage: Eukaryota > Metazoa > Chordata > Aves > Anseriformes > Anatidae > Nettapus > Nettapus auritus. Next base: position 11,570,237 of record CM021782.1, read on the forward strand.
GGCTCCTTGGCGCAGCGGCCGGCGCGGGGCAGGGCGCTGCCGGCACAGCTGGGCAGCGCGGCGCGGCCGCTTTCGCCCTCCAGTCCCTTGGAGCCCAGCAGGCAGGAGGCGAGGTGCTTGGGGCGGCCGTCGCCCGCCGCCCGGGGGGGGAGCCCCTCTTTGCAGTGCCCCTCGGGCGGCACCGGCAGCACCGCCCGGTGCCTCTCCTTGGCGTCATCCTCCGGCGGCCGCTCCTTGCCGTCCGCTTTGCTCGCCTTCTCCTTGGCCGCCAGGAAGCGGTCGTAGTCCTTGGGGGTCTTGGGCAGGGGTCCGGCATCGCGCTCCCGGCTGCAGGAGCCGGCGGGGGGCCCGGGGGCGGCACGGGCGATGCCGGGGAAGCCGTGGCCGGCGGAGAGCAGGGCGGGCTGGGCGGGCAGGTTGCGCAGGTAAAAGTTATCTGGAGGGGAAGGCGAGCGGGTCAGCCCCAACCCCGACACCCCGGCACCCCCCCCGGCCCCGCGCCGAACAAAGGCGCGTTCGAGGCGCCCGGGGCCGCGTCCGTGCCAAGCGCCGGCTCCCCGCTAATGAGGGGAGGAGCGCGGGGGAAGGCACGGCCTAATTAGCTCCATTTCCCACCCAAACAATGTTCCCTATTAAGCGCCCGCCACAATATTGTGAAAAGCGACAGCGGCGGCGGCTGGGCCGGGTGCCCGCGACCCCGCTCCATCCCCGGGGACCCGGCACCTGCTCCACTGCCAGCCCCTCGCGGCGGGGACCCACCGCCGGGGACGGGCACCGGGGACGGGCACCGAGCCCCCCGGCAGCCTCCCCCTTACCCCCCGCGATCGCTTGGGACGTGCCCCCCGCCCCCCCAAACACGGGCACCCGGCACGGTGCCGGCCCTGGTACCTGCCTTTCTGGCTCTCGTAGAAGCGGTGCTGGCTGTAGAGGACGTTGCTGTTCCCGTGGTGGTCCAGGTGGCTCATGGGCAGGAAGGTGGACGCCAGGCTCCCGGAGAAGCGGGGGTACCCCGGGGCTGCGGGGGGGGGGGGTGCACGGCGGTCAGGGGGCCGCGTGGCTCGCTCTCCCCATCGTCACACCACGCACACGTGTTGCGTGCACCACGCGCCTCCCGGCCACGCGGTATCCGCCCTCCTATCACCACGCTGGGGCTGGGAAGCCCCCGAGGCACCCCCACGAATGGCGAGAGGGGCCCGGGGGGACTCGGCACAGAGCCGCGTGCGCTGCCCGTTCCCCCCCTGTCCCCATCCCATGTCCCCCCCCCATCTCACCTCCCCCTCCCGGCGCGGCGCGCAGGCCCCGGCACGCCGGGAGCCAACTGGCAGCCGGTCAAACTACCAGCTGGGCCGGCTGCCAGGGCCCCGCGCCAATACCACCGCCCCGCTCCTTAACTCCGTCGGCCCCCGCTCAGGTGGGGACGGGGACGGCGGCGTGCCGCGGGGGCGCTGCCGGGGCTGCCCCCCCTCCCCTCCCGCCGCAGCCCGGAGCGATGGGGAAGCGGTGTGTGGTTCACAGGGCATCCCGGGGACACCCCGCGCCCCGCAGCATGACCCCGACGGGGGCTGCAGCCCTGCACAGCCCCCCCGACACCCGTTTTTGCAGCGGGCTGAGCACTGTCCTCGTGGATGCCCCCCCATGATGGGGATGGGGGGCGTCTGTGAGACGTGCTGCCCACCCCGCTGCCGCCCCGAAGCTCTCCATGTGCCGCAAACACCCGCGTGCTGTGGACATCACCCCCCGCAGCCCGGCCACCCCGATGCCGTGGGGGTGTCCGCGACACTCGGCCCACCCCGGGGGGCTCCCTCCAGGCCCTGCCCCGGCGCCCACTCACCTTCGTGGGAGTGCGAGAACCAGATCTGGGAGGTGCCGGAGTGCGGCCCGCGGAAAGCCGGCTCCGGGGGGGACGCGGCGGGGCCCGAGGGGTGGCTGGGGGCCCCCGAGCCCAGGCTGCTGCTCAGGAAGCTCCCCATGAAGGACGAGGCGGGCGCGCTCCCCATCAGTCCGCTCCCTGCTGCGGGGCGAGAGGACAGAGTCAGGGGGAGCCCCCGGCCCCCGCCGCGCACCCGCTCCCATCCCCGCCGTGTCGGCACGCTCGCTCGCCGTGCGCTCGCACGCTTGTGCACAGACACCTGCAGCGGGGCCGCGCACGGCGCGACATCCCCGGTGCACGCCTGCTAGGTGTGCACGCGCATCCCTTTGCGCACACCGCTTGTGCGCACACATCCTTTGTGCACACACTGCTGGTGCACACGCACCGCTGGCACGTGCACACTCGAGTACACGCACACCTCATGCGATCGTGGCCCCCCCCCCAAGCCCCAGCTGCACACACGCTGGGGTGTGCAAGGCGCAGCAGAGACGCGCGGGGAGGGAGTACCCGTGTCCTGCCCTGACCCTGCCTGCGCATCCCACGGACACGCGCGTGCCAGCACATGGGAGGCTTTGCACACGCGTGTGCCTCCCCGCACTGCTGCTCTGAGCAGCTGCAGGACACCGGCTGCCCCCCAGGGCCCGTGCCGTGCCGTGCCGTGCCGTGCCATGCTGTGCCATGCGGCCGGGGCACGCCGGGCCAGCCCGCTCCCAGCAGGGGCAGCTGCCAGCTGCAGCCGCCGGAGCCCTGCCAGTGCCCAGAGGCTGGGGACACGGGGACAGCCGTCTGTGACCGGGGCAGCGGCTTCCCGGAGCAACACCCTGCGGGGAACAGCGCACCAGGGGGTGCCGTGCACACGCGTGCGTGCGTGTGCAAGGAGGAGAACAGCACAAGGGAAAGCACACGACGCGAAGGGCAGGGGGACAGCCCCCGCCCGGCCCTCCCCTGCACCTGGGGGGGCACGGAGCTCCCCGCCGGGGACGCCCCCACCCCGCAGGGCCGGGCGGGCTGAGCCGTGAGATCATGGTGGAAACATCGCAGCCGGTAGCCAGCGGCCGGGCGGGAGCGGGGGGAGCGCGGCCGCCCCTCTGCGCTTGGCCTCGCTCCCCGCCTGCATGTGTTTGCCGACGTGGGCTGGCGGGGACCGCGGCCGCCTGTCCCCTCCTCGGCACGGCACGGCACGGCTCGGCATGGCACAGCGGAGCCCAGGGCTGGCCGGCCGCCCGGCCGGGGCAGGAAGTGATGCTTTGCTCTCTAAGCCGGCCCACGCTCCCCGGCTAATCCCGCCGGGATGCCTCTGGGATGAGTGTCGGGGATGTGGTTTCAGGCAGCTCGCTCCTTCCTGCGCTGGCCGGCCGGGGGCCGAGCCCGGGGCCGAGGCCGCGTGGGTTGGGGGCACGGCCGCACCCTGCCCGCGGCCCTGGGAACCGGCACCGCGCGCGGGACGGGTCCGGCATCGCCCCCGGGCACCGGCCGGGAGGAGGACGGAGCAGGAGGACCCCGGCACAGGGAGCCCCACGGAGCCGGGAACGGGTGGTGTGAGCTCGGCAGGAAGGTTTCCAGAAGGAGCCTTTTCTGGAAGCTGTGCAAGGAAAACCCGCGCGCACGGCCCCGTGGCAGCAGCCGGGCCCTGAGCCGCTCGCTCGCACACCCTCCTCTCCCCCCACGTCCCGTCCCAGCCGCTGACTCACGCCCCCTGGCACGGCCGGGTCCCCAGGCGCGCGCTGGCCCCCGCGCCGTTCCCACCCCGCTCGCACGCCCGCACGCACACTCGCCCCGGCCGCTCACACGCTCCAGCCCCGGCTCGGCTCCGTGCCCCCTTCCCACGGCCCCGGCTCTCCCCACCGGGGAGATCCGCAGGCGGCCCCCCAGCAGGAGAGGATTTGGGGAGGGTCCTGAGGCCGTGCTGAGCTCAGCTCACCCCTGAGCACGCGGCGACGGAGGAACGGCACCGGGGAGGGCGCAGTGCCGTGGGTCCCATCCTGCCCCCCGCAGCCCCTCAGCACTGCCCGCCTGGGAACTCCCTGGCCTTGCTCCCTGCACCCGGGGGCCAGCGCCGTGACTCAGCCCCGCTGGGCACCGCTCCCGGCTCCAGCACGGCCGGGCAGAAAATCCCCCTGCTGGGAGCCAGCACAGAGGGGACTGACCGCAGCCGTGTTTTGGGGAGCGTGGGGTTCTGCCGCCGGTCATCGCTCGCGCCTGTGCTGGGAGCTCTGGAAGGGCCACGCAGGCACCGTGCCGGCCCGGCCACCCCACAGCCACTCGTGTCCTGCTCCCCCTGAGCCGAGCTGGCAGGGAAACTGAGGCACGGGAGGCAGCGGGGCCGTGCGGGTGGAGGTGGGCGCTCACAGCACCCCGGGGATCCCCCAAAAGGAGCTGGGAGGGAGGCGCACGGCCAGAGGAAGGGGTTAAAAGTGAAGCGAGCTGCGTTTTGTTCTGATCCCCTGCCAAACCGCGGGGGCCGGGAAGCCCGGGGCAGGATGGGGCGGGGGGGGGGGGGAGCTTGGGGGCTTTTCGCCAGGGCAGCCCCGGCCCCAAACCCACCGGGGTCACGGCAGCGCCGAGCCCGCCAGGTCTCAGCGACGACCGCAGGGATGGGCACCGGAGGGAGCTGGGAGGGGGCCGCGGGGCAGAGCAGGGCGTGAGCCCCCCCAAGGGCCGCTGTTCGCCCCCGCGCCGGGCCCGGCGCAGATGGGAATGTGCTGGGAAGACGGAAAGTTTCCCCCGTCGGCGAGCGGGGCCGCGGGAGCGCTGCTCCGGCCACATCTGCTCGGGCCGAGCCGCGTTCTGGGCGCTCGCCCGGAGCGGGGCGCGGGGCCACGGGCGCCCGACCAAGGCAGCGCTGCCGGGAAAGGGAGGGGGTCCCCGGCCCCGCTCCCACGCAGCATCCTCCCTGCCTCCCTCCCTGCCTCCCTCCCTCTCCGGGAAGGCCCCGGCTCTTCCCGCGCCCCACGTCCCCGCTGCTCCCAACCCCCTGCCTGGACCACCCTGCATTTTGGGGGGCTCCTTCTTAAGCACCGGGTTCCCCGGGGATGCACAACAGGGACCTGGAGCAGCTAGTGCCGGGGGCTGGGAAGCAGGGCCATGGCCCCCCAGGGATGCTGCGGTCCCCGCTGCAACCCGGGCGCACGGCCCAGGCCAGGCACGGGTCCCCACGTCACCACGGCCGTCCCCAGGGCTGTCCCGGGAGGGGCGGCCATGCAGCGGGGAGGCGGGCGGCCGGGACGTGCGCGGGGCGCGGGGTAGAGTTACTGCCTCGGCTATTTCGGGGCTGGAACATTCCTAGCGGGGCCGAGGCCGCACGCGGAGCCGACGGAGCTGCCGGGGACCCTCCTGGCACCGCGGGCCGGCAGCGGCCGGTGGCACGCGGGGCGCACGGCGGCGCACGGGGCCGAGGACGCGGCACAGCCCCGGACCCCCAGCCCTGCCCGCGGACCCCCAGCCCTGGGCGCGACCACATCCTCGGCCCAGCACAATACCGACATCCGCGGTCGTTAATAACCTCCCCCCCGCGTCCGCCAGCTGCTCCCCCGGCCGTGCCACCTCCGGTCCCTGCTCCTCCCAGGCACGGCGCAGGATGCGGCCCCCGGCCCCGGGAACCCCCTCGGGGGAGGCGCTGGGGCTGCCGGACCCCCCCAGCTCGCGCCTCGTGTCGCGCTCCCCTCGGCGCACCGCGCTTTTTAACCCAACGTGGCCCCTTTAAATATCGGGCAAATAGGAAATAAGTGTAATATAATTTCCTCGGCGTTATAATTTAAGATTAATCCATATTGTTATGGCACTAAATAAATGCTGTAATATTGAAACGCGGTTCAAATTAGCTTGACAGAGTGCCAGAAGTACAATTAAAATGTTATCCGATGGGTAATCACAAGCTCGGCTCTCCGTGCTAAGTGCCACTTGCAATCTGTCGGCCTTTCGGCGGAGGGAAGGGGAGGCTGGAGCGGAGCAGGGGCTGCGCGCCGCAGCGGGGCCGCGTGTGCAACACGCCGCTGGGTGCACGCTGCTCACACCCGGCTCACACGGCCGCTCGGTGCACGCTCCTTGCACGCCCGACGCACGCGGCTCCGCGTGCGCCCCTTGCACGGCTGCTGGGGGCTCTCGCACGCTCCGGGCACGCCGCTGGCTGCTTGCACGGCCGCCGCGCGCCCCCGGCACAGGCAGCTTGCACAGCCCAGAGGCCATTTTGGGAGCAGCCGCCGGCCCTGCGCAGGACGGGGCCGTGGAGCAGCCGGGGAGGACCCAGGGGTCCCAGTCCCTCGCCCCGCGGGACCCCCACATCCCAGCGGGCCCCGTGCGAAGCTCCGCACCCTCAAAGCGCCTTCAGCCCTCGCCCCGTGCACGCACGGGGATCCCCGTGCACCTAGGAGAAAGGGAAGGGAGCAAACCCCAAGTGGCCGTGGCACCGTGCCCCCCAGGCTCCCCCCAGCACCGGGACACCCCGGTGCCCACGGCGGGGACCCCGTTGGGGGCCGGGCGCTGGCGGTGCGGCGGGGCCGGGCAGGGAGGCGCGCGCAGCGCTGTGCCCATCTGTTTCGTTTTACGGAGCGGATAAAGAAGAACTCCAAGAATGAGATTATTGGGTGAGTGTTTATTTACCCGCTATCGCGGGCGGGAGGGAGGGGCCCGCAGTTCAAAGCCCGTGTGAATCTTTGCAAAGTCACTGAATAGCCAAATCCTGCTATTTTTATTTTCTGCTATAATTACCAGCTCGGCTGTCGCGTAGCGCTGCCATCAGCGCCCGGCCCCTGCGCGGGGAGATGAAGCGGCTGCGCGGGGGCAGCTCCGGGGCCGAGGAGCCGGGGAAGCAAAGGGGGAACCGGGGGGGGGGGGGGGGCACCCACACGAACCCATTTACCACCCCCCACCTCCCCCAGACCCTCCTGGTGGGGTCGGCCCCGAGACCCCCATGCACACCGGTGCTTCGCCCCCGCAGCTCCGTGGAGCCGGAGGCATCGCCGCCCACGTGTCCCTCCCCGGAGCCTCCCACCCCCAGCCCCCCCGGGACCCCCAACCCACGGCCGGGGGTCGCAGCCCCGAGCGCTGGAGGACAAAGGAGGGAAGGGGCCGAGCGCCCAGCCCCGCTTTGGGGCGAATACGGCACGGAACGGCGGGACTGCGGCTCTCTGCCTCCCCCGGCACACGCGCACGGCCGCGGCTCCAAATAATAACTAATGAACAGATGAAACCACTCAGCTGTAATTCCACAAGATTTGGGTTTCTCAGCATTCTGCTTTTTTTCTCCCTGACACATGTGCGCTCACCTCCCGCCTCCCCCTCCCCCAGTAATCTGCAGCAGAAGTGTCACTAATAAGGAGTAGACAAGTTAATCTCAAAATCTGTTTTAACTTTGACACCTACTTTTTTTTTTTTCCCCCTTTTAAAAAAATAAAAAATAAAAACTCGGCGCACGTTGCAGGGAGGCCAGCGAGCCGCGGAGGAGCCCGAGCACCGCGGCCGTGCCGCCACCGCCTCCCAGCCCCTCGCCCCGATCTAATCCTGCGCCAGCACCGAGCCGGCGGCCGAGGTGCAGCGGCGCCAGCGCCAGGGTTGGACGGGGAGCGCCGCGTTTCCCCCCCCCCAAGGCCAGGGATGGAAGCCACGAGGCCGAGCGGGAGCCCCCCGAGGCCCCACCTGTTTTATGGCCCGTCCCTGCCCCGGCAACGCCGGGGTGAAAAAATGCAGCGCTCGGCCTGGAATTTAATCCACCGAGGGAGGAGGACAGCTGCGGGGAGCCCAGCCCGGCTGCGTGCCGAGAGCGGCCGCCAGCGGGGAGCAGCCTCCGGGCTGCACAGCGGCACCGTGCCGCGTACCGGCACCGTGCCATGCACCGGCAGCGTGTAACACACCGGCCCCGTGCCGCAGAGCGGGAGCAGCACCGGCAGCACCCCGGGGCTGGCGGCACAGCGCCGTGCCGGTGCGAGCCCCCCGGTGCCGCGAGCCGTCGCAGCGTGCCGAGGGCTCGGCGCGGTGACAAACAGCCCGGCGCGCTCTCAGCTATATTTTACTCCATAAAAACGTCACAAGGGCAGAAACGGAGGCCCTGGGTAAAGCCAGCAGTCGGCAGAACCTGTTTGGCTGAGTTTCCCACCCTCCAGCCCGTGCACAGGGGGTGTTGGTCCCCCCCGGCTCTGCAACCCCCCCCCCGCTGCGGCACGGGGGGCACCGCAGGCACGTCGGGGGCCCCGCTCCCTGCCCCGCGGCATCCCCGGAGCGCAGCACCGGGCAGGGGGACCCCGCTCCCCCGGCAGCGGGGCAGGGCCCCCCCGAGCCCCCCGGCATCGGGCAGGGCCGCGACTCCTCCGCGCTCGGGCCCCCAGCGCCGTCTCGCGCCGTCATTTGCATGGTCCCGGTGCCAAAACCAGATGCAAACCGAAGCATTTGTTTGTAATAACTGCGCAGCCCTGAATTATGGCTTTAATAAAATCAAGCTAAACATTTTTTATCTCCCTTTTTTCTCAGGGCTACTTCCAAGCCCCGAGCGCTCAGCAAAGGCTCCTGGGAGGTGTAGTCCGGCTGGGAGCCATTTGGGGAGCGGGACCGAGGGGACCCCCCCCCCCCCCCCCCCAAACCGGCGCCGTGCCCCGGGGCGGCCGCGTGCCGCACGGCCCCGCCGCCGCCGCCCGGCGAACCGCGGGCTGGCTCCCGGTGCTGGGCGGGGTAATTATCAAAATTATCAATCATCGGCGGTAATTACCGCCGCACGGCTCCCGGCCCCGTGGCACGGCCGCCGGGTCCTGCTGGCCCCGTTCGGCTTTGCCCGAGCGCCGTTCCCGTAGGCGCGGGAGCCTCCGAGCGCGGTCGCCGGGAACGTCTCCGGCAGCCCTGCCAAAGCCCGGAATATTTTTAGCTCTTTCTGTTGTTGGGTTTGGCTTCTCCTTTTTTTTTTTTTTTTTTAAAAAAAAAAAAAAAATAAAGGGGGGTTTCTTCCGGGGGAATTTTTACCCGAACCAAGGTATTTTTACAACCCCCCTTGCTTTCGGGCTCCCATGTGTCGCCCAGACCCCGGCGGCGGGCGCGAGGGGCCGCCGAGCTGCGGGAAGCCGTGCAGCTCCGTCCCCGCCGGGGAGCCTCCCCCCGGTTAACGGCAGCCAGGGGGGACCCAACCCGGGGCTGCCCCCCCCGGGGGCCACCGGCACAAAGCGAAACCGCCCCG